>JBAMHX010000015.1:25915080-25954391 GCA_037177515.1 Pseudomugil tenellus
TTCTTTTTCTGCTCCAACCGATTTGATATCATGCTGAATCTGAAACCTGAAATCAACCCCTGCTGAAAAGGATTTCCCCGCTGCCACTATGTTATTACCTTCTCTGAACAGCAGGTGGGAGCCTTTTGCCAAAAAATTATATTATTTCTGGAAAAAAAAAAAGGAAATATTTTTATTTTGTACTTTGACTGATGACCATCAGTATTGAAATTTCTGTCGTGTTTTTCAAATTACTCAGGACTGGAGATCCGGACTGGAACAGGATATAAGAAGAAACTCAGGCGAGTCAAACCAGTGGCCACGGCTCATTTCAGGTGAGGAGGAGCTCCTTTCAACAGAATCCAAGCTCAACGGTGCGTCAGACAATCTGACCAGTCAGAGCTCAGCGCTGCTCAGGAGACTCCGCCCCCTCTGCCCCCATCATCACATCCCGGTGTTTTGATCCAGATTTGGTTTTCCCTGCAGAGCATCGCTCTGTCGGTCTCCACTGCATCGCTTCCTACAGTAGATGCGCGCACGTGCCAGTGCCACCGGTCTCCCTGTTGCATCTGCGTATCTTCGCTGAGTCTGCTCGATTGAAAAATGTTTTCTCAGCTCCAGAGCTTCTCACCGGACCGTCCTTCTACTTGAATGGGACTCCTCGCCACGTCTCGATCGCTAATCTTCTGCACCTCTGCCGCTCAGGTCTGCGCTTTTGCCGCATCCCTGTGATCTTTCAGCGCCACACAAGCAGTTTGTGGATGGTTCTTTGTGCATGTTTGCTGATCAGTCCGCTGGTTTGATCGACAGAAAAGTGACGCTGCTAGGTCTCCTGCAGCTTCAGGGTGAGTATCTTAAACTTGTTGTTTTTCTGACTCCAGTTCTTTACAGACAGGAGGACATGAAATATGAATGAAGATGTAGACGAATCACACTGGAAACGACAAAAGCTTCACTTTTGATGGCTTCTTACTGTCGGATTTTCACCTCTATGGGCTCTTTTTTGCTGTGTGTATATGTTCAGCAGCTGGAGTTTGTTTTCTCACCTTGTATTTTTGTAAAATTACTGATTATAAATCCAGAAAATCTGTTTCGTCTTCTGCAATACTTTGAGAAGAAATCATGCCACACCTCATAGTGAAACCCGCTTCTTCACTGGAAGTTTTCATTTGACTGAAACTTGGCAGGAAGCCCCATATCAGTCAACTGATGTACTCATACATCATCATACAAATGTTTTAAAGGAAATAAACATGATTTCATTTAGTTTGCTGACTCTTAATCTCCCTCCCAGAATCCCACATATTTTAAAGGCATGCTTGGTGTAATCTCAGGATTAGTTCCCCCCCACTCATCATGACTCAAATACTGTAATGTGGTGTCACTAATGATAAGACTTCAAATACTGAGGAACACCACGATCTGGTTTGCAGATCTCCCCACGCTGTTTATGCTCTACCACTGACAACAGTATCATGTGTATACAGTCCACATGTGTCTGGTCCCAGGCTGATCCAGGACCTGTTAACTTCTCCTGTCTCAGAGAGCTGATCCAGAATCTCTTCATTTCTGCTCTCATTTGCGGAGAACATGAGGACTGTTTTAAAGTCTAGACAAGATTTTCTCTCAGACACGCTAAATGCTGGTCTGTCGGTCCAAACCAGATATTATTATTTTTCCATGTTTGTTATGATGACGACTGAAATATAACATTGAGCTCATGTCCCGTGCTTGCAACTTGCACGTTGCAGCCTTTTGATCTGCCTTAAACCTAAATACTGTGTATAAACCCACAGCCTGTTTTTTTTTCTCACAGTAATCCCTTCTGATATCTGAAACCTTCTTCCAGAAATGTGTTTCAAAGCACCATCATTTTCTGACATAAAGTCGCCATTACATTTGATTATCAGCAGTGGATAACACTAATCCTTTAGAGATTTTGTCTGTGGATTTTGTTATATTTGTTTTGTGCTTTGTGTATTTTCCTAAAAGAATTAGGATGTTTTGTAGTAGGCACGCAAAAACATATGTCATTTAGATTTAATATGTTGATATTTAGACCACTGTCATACAGACTTATGGAAGAGATTAGGATACATTCCATGTTTCTCTGTAGAAACTCACACTTCCATGCTGGTTTCATATATGTAGCATTCCCTTGCATCCATGACACACTTCAGTCAGGACCTCTGCAGCAGTTATCTACACAACCAGCTGATAACTGACAGCTTCTTAAAGTGCAACGAGATGAACCTCCCTAACTGCTGGGCTCCACAGAGGGGACCTAATCCTCCCTGCAATCCCACACATTCCTTCCAAGGAAAGCCAAAGATGTTTATGTCAGCGCCAGTGAAATTGGTGGAAAGTGGCTCTTGAGGCTGGAATTCCTACTAATTGGCCCAGTGGCTGTGGACGGGTCCCTTTGTTCTGGTGTACAGGAGGATTCTGTTATGAGGGTGATACACTGGGCTGCAGCATCAATGGACTTCTTGTTTCCCTGGCGATAGACTGCAGGATGATCAACTGCTATAAGACAGGTCGCTTCTACTCACAAAAATTACCTCTGTGCACTTTTACTCAGAGATGGTAGGAGACACATTCAGGGTGGTCTACAAAGCAAAACCTACCCTAGGATGTTGATGTGGATTGCACTAAGGCCAACTAAAAGATTCTAGTTTATCTATCATTCTGTTTAGATCATCATTTGATTTAGTGAATGTCCCAGTTTTGCTCAGGTCAGCTGAGGATTAATTGGCATTGAGCTCTGAAGCCATATTGTGAGATTCTAAAGAAGATCCAGCTTATTGGCCAGAGGAAATGAAATGGCAAGAGGGGCTCCTGAATTGTGGGAAAGCAGATGATGTAAATCAGCTCAGGCTGCGGTCGTAGTAGCAGCAATAATAGAAGTTACTGTGTGCCTCTTCTTTGTTAAGGAAAAAAAGTCACACTCTTCCCCTTTGGCTTCAAACACGTTCAAAACAAACACAATACTTGTCTGATGAGCATCAACGTCTCTTCAACAAGATGTTGTGATGCTCTCCATGAGGAAGAAGAGGCAGGGGAGGACTGGGATGTATGTGTGATGGCTTCCCGCTGACTAAGGCCTTTAAATTTTTTATGTTGCAGACTGTAAAAGTCTGTTTCTCTGACCCAGATTGGGTGCTAATTAGTGTCCAGCTTCATACAAAGGCATATGGTTGGCTATCAACGTGTTGGAGCCACCTGTTCTGAGTCTTCCCTTCTGTTTCAAATCATTCTCATCTGGTTTCTGTTTATGCCAACACTTTCTTTATGCATCACCACATTACAACAATGTTATCTCACGGCATCTACAGACACATCCAATTGAGCCAATTCACAATAAATGGCCTAGTTAAGGGAAATCAACAGATTTCATTGAATCTTGACTTGGATACAATCTCCCATCTTGAGCTCCATAAGGTGACAGTGGGAAGGAAAACTCACTTTTAACAGGACGTAAAAACCTCCACCAGAACGTGGCTCGGCCACTGGTTGGGGAAGAAAGAACAGGAAGGACAGATGAACATGCACTGCAGGAAGATCTACAGAAAAATGTTAATGATGTCAATAAAGTTCATACAAGGAGGAAAAGAAGCAGAGAAATGAAAAAGTGCATCATGGGATATCCCTGTGGCTGCATAACTAATAGACGGCTAAAATATCCCTAAGATTTGTTAAAAAAGAAGAGGAGATGGTGTCTTCTTCGTGTACCCTCACTGGGAACTGGTTCCATAAGAGAGGGGCCTGATAGCCGATTCGGGGCATAAATAAAGAGTTGATGTCATACAATCTTGAAGTGACAAAGGAATGGGCTACTTTTTCTGCATCACTCTGAGACTGGATGTTGCTAATTTTTGCAATATTACATAGGTGGAAGATAGCGGTTCAAGAAGCTTGTTTTAAATGTGAGCCAAAAGACAAATCCTGGTCAAGAATAACTCCAATGTTCCACAGTGTGTTACTGGAAGCCAAATTAATGCATCCAGATTAATGACACAGCTAAAAAAATTTGTTCTGAGTTTTTGAGACCCAAAGACAACAACCAGGTAATCCAGGTCTTTAATACATCTTTTCAACCTAATGACCTGATTGGTTTAATCAGTTTCATGGATAAGGAAATCTTTTTCAATCGTTGCTCCTCTTTTTTCTTTTGTTCTGGTCTGAATTGACTCAAAGATTGTGTATGTCACTGCCATGTTAAACTTTAAATCCCACACTTAATTCTATATGAAGCTGAATAAATGTTTTAACGTGTGGACTGTTCAAAGCTGTGAAGCAGGGGTCATTAACTGTGAAAGATGTGGAGCTTCAGCATTCTGTCATGGCTCTCAGTCAGAGCTGTCCATTTGAATGAAGTATCTGATGGTGGTTTGATACAGACAAACAGAGGAGGACTTGTATCCTCTCAGGATCCCTCGCCACTTCCTGTCCCTCTGCTCTGGGAACAAGCCAGGGTGACACAGGCCACCCATCTCCACTCAATCCAGCCACTGTTAACTCTGTGGAAAAGTGATCGCTCTCACACCCTCATTCCCATCACTCCATGCACGTTTCTGGTGACAGGAAAAGAGTCTTTGGCATTTAGAAAGATGTCTCTGTGTGGCTTTGTGTAGGCGCAGCTGTGTGAGCTCGGTTGGGATGATGAGATGCTGGGAAGAGTACATGCTGTCCCCCCTCCCTGCACTCTCTGAATCAATGCAGTGTACATGAACATGTAGTTTTCATGCAAATCAAGGATCATTTTAGATTTAACCTCTGGTTTAGTCAAATCTTATAATCCCACCAAAACAAGATAAGACGATTTCAGTTGTGTGAAACTTACCAAAGAAATAAGGGCAAGAAAGCAAAATTTGTGTACTCTGGTTACATAGCATATTTTAGTTACTGGACTTGCATGACTACACAGTTTTTTCAAATGAAAAAGTAGTTCTCAAACACACGTTAGTTTTGACTTCTCTTGTGTCTGGTGTGCATGCACGAAATACTTGCCTCTCCTGGGTGTATGAGATTGGTTGAGCAGCCTTGTATGTAAAAAAAATCAATGATAATTTGGACAGAAAACCCAGTGACCCTTTAAACAAGTTGTCATAGTTTAACCCCTTCAGACCTGCATTTTTCCTGCTGGGTTAAAAAAAAATGTTCAACTGATTTTAGGTATTCTCTAACGTAGAAACAGGTTTAGATGAACTAATATGTCGCGTCTGAAGGGGTTAAGAGGATGTGTAGTACCCAAATGGAAAGATTTCACTATGACACACATTCAACCCAACTTTCACTATACCATGTATCAATTTATGTTCACACAGCAGACTGATCTCATACAAGCACACATCAGCTAGCACAACTAGCTAGACTGATCTCTGGCTAACTCACCCATCATACTTATCTCATACTAGCACGCCCGATTGATCTCACGCTAATATACACATCTGAATAATCTCACACTAACACAGACATACAACTGATCTCACAGTAACATACACATAAACTAACTCAGCCATCAGACTGATCTCACACTAGCACACCCTTTGGATATCACGCTAACATACACATCAGATTGATCTCACAGTAACATACGCATCAACTAACTCACCCGTCAGACTGATCTCATACAAGCACACCTGATTAATCTCACGCTAGAATACAAATCAGTTAGCACACCCATCAGACTGATCTCTCGCTAACTCACCCATCAGACTGATCTCACACTAATGCACACATCAGCTAATACACACATTAGAGTGTTTACTCTTTAGCACAGACAACAGACTGTCATGCTAAAACATTCATCTGGTTCTTTAGGTTGATTTTGTGGTGTTAATTTGACCAAGACTGATAAAATACCGCAACCAGCTGTTCAGATTCATGCTGCACTGTTAGACACCAACTTCATAAACTCTGAGCTCAGATTGGTTCCTTTCTGATTCAGTAAAGATTTTACATGCTAACATTGAGGATCATTGCTTATACCGACAAGGTTTTATTCATTCCAACAAAAACCTGGATTTAAAAATGTGGGCAAAAAAAGTCCTACTACAGCCTTAGGACATCGTGTTATCCTGGTAATAATTTGCTTTTAATCATAAAATAAGAGGCCAAAAAGGTTCACCTTCCACTTTCTGGAATACAATGAAGACCACATAATGTGAAGTTGGGGTTAGAATATTTTTTAGATAGATCTTGTCTAGATAGATCTGCACTGAGCTGGATCTGTGACATAGCTGTACTCCATAAAGATTTAAATCACTTCAAACAAAGTGAACTAGTTCCTAGTTTTAAAGTAGTAGCTTCAGACACACAAAATATTTCCTGTTTATTACTTTATTGATTTATTTTTGTTTGTTTGTTTAAATGAACTTACAAATGAAATCCTGCAGATGCAGATCTGTGATCTGGCACTGCTGTAGACTCAGTGGTGGTCCCCCCAGGCCCCTCAGATCCAATCACATTCCTGGCTCTGATCAGATTCTGGCCTGTGTCCCCTGTTTGCCTCACAGCCAGTGTCTTATCAGTGGCTTCTCCTACCTCTGACTACCATTTGAATATTGAAATCAGGACCTTGCGAACAAAGAGATGGTTTAAAGGAGAAGGAGGAAATCGTTTTAGTGTCTGGGGGCCTCGCCCTCCAATCTGTTATGGAAATGTCATGGCAGGGAGCTGTTATGTTTTGATGATGAAGCGTGACATGGGCACATTTTAATATTTTAATGTTTCTTGCATGTCTGCTCCATTTATTTGTCTATCTCCAAGGAAGTAGTGTCCCGTCTCTGATCTCTGTCTCATTTTCAGCTCCAGATACAAAGAATCCTTCCTGTGATTGTTTAGCTCTTATTTGGCTCCAAACGTTCAGCTTTGTCAATGAAGAGATTTGCATAATAATTCTATAAAGCTGTGTGTATATTGGAGACATTGCCAATGATCAGCTGTCATTCCATTCGTATGACAGGCTGCGACATGACATCCGCCACATCGCGTGGTGTATGAAGTCTTCAGAGCAGTGTGGAGAAGCTTTCCTTCCTTTTAAATGTGTGTTGTGTGTACCTCAGGGGCAACCTGGAGTATCATTGTCTCTACCTGTTTCTCATACATTCCTACTTGGGGCTGTGTGAGATGGAGAGGAGTTTAAACTCGCCTTGTTCTGCGCTCCACATTCCTCAGCCATGACTGTGTTTAGAAGAAACCTGAGAATGCTACAGCATACACCTGGTTCACTGTTTTCATTGTCTAATCTGTATGGAGTGCAGCTATATAGAACATGAATATGCATATTTTGTGTATACTCCCTAAAGACGCATTAGGTTTGAGATCTGAAGGAAACCCTTCCTGCCTGGTTGTGCAGATGAGAAGCTAAACGGTAAAAAAGCTCCAGTTAACTGAAGCATGAGGCTCATCTGAGTCTCAAAGGAGCCGAGCAGATCAAATGCGCCCTCTTTAAAAATGTGATGAGAAGGGGTGAATTTAAGGTTCTGCTATCAGAGTAGCAACGGAAGCCTGTGTGAAGTGATTTTGATCCAGCATCTCTCGTGTTTCCGTACACATCTGTTTTCTGGTGTTAGCGTGTGAAGCTAACGGTTGCTTCACCAGAATTTCAGTTTGTTGCTCCTTGTGTTACTGCTGACATATCAAAGCTTTTATTCCTTCCATATCTTCAGGGAGGAACAGATTAGAGAAAAAAATAGGGCCATAAATGTAAGCGAGTAATGTAGTGGGGTGAGGGGCTGGAAGGGAGACGGATTATCTGTTTTTTTTTCTCCCTCCATTTCTGGTTTGAACACATGAGCAGAGCACATCAATTTACCTCACATGTATACCATGTTTGGAACAGAAAGGAAAATGTGACACAAAAGGATCCAGCCTGAATCTTTTGGAGATAGCAATAAACTATTGACAAGTGGTGCTAACCGTATGGCCTGGGGACCAGAACCAGTCCACCAGAAGGTCCAGTTTGTCCTACGGGACCAGTTTGGTACATAGGAAAATAACAAAAAAAAAAAAAAAAAAAAAATATATATATATATATATATAAGTATTAGCGATAAACTTTGGCCTTGTATGTAACGTATAATTCTTTATGTGCTTGTACCTAAAACAAGGAGAAAAACTGTTTAGTTTTTATTATATACCGATTATTATGCTGTTCCTGTGCAAAAATGATTTCAGGTAATTTGTCCATGGTCTAAACATTTCATCATGAAACGCTAAATATTGCCTAATCAGTGTGGATATATTTTACTGTTTTGCAACAAACCTGAACAAAGTAACAACATTGCAGCAATGTCCTCTCTGTGTCTGTCTCACCTAAATCCAGGACTGTCACACCCAGTCTGAGAGAGGCAGTCAGAGATTTTATGCGCACCAGGATAGCTGCAGGTATAGTTAGCCTGCGAGCACAAGTTCAGGGAAGCTCTGCGTTTCAGGTGCCAGAAATCAACGCCTGAATAAAATGTTCATTTTCGTGTTTCTGTTTAAATGATTGGTTTAGATTTAGGTCATGTGATCCAACTCCTACAAATTCTTGTGGAGGGTAAATTTTTGTCTGACGTGTTTAGATGTGCCCCACAGTGACGTGGCTTCTTCCTTTCCAGCTATAATCACAGTGTTGTCTGTGGAACCAATAATTGTTGCGTTGTGGTCTTTGACTTAATGTGGGGAAAAAAGATGAGTGGTGAGAAGAAAAATCTTATTGTGGAAAGAAAGATACTGAAGTCTACAGAAAGGATTTTCATTGTTTTCACTGACTGAATATGTAAGAAAATATTATTTTAAACAACTCATTTGACCCTTAATACCCCAGATCTTTTATATAACTGTTTTTTTTTATTATTTTGTAATAGTTATTTGTAGAAGCACAATATACTGTTTTCCTATTTAAACTTTTCCTACTGCTGTGTTTTGCCACTTACAGTTGTTTATCTTGCCATTTACCTGCTATCCTCACAAAAGCAACAGGCGACTCAGCTGGTTTTTGGCCCCACTGAGCAACAATAACGTCGTCTTGGCTTTATTCCAGCCTTAGAGGGCCATGATTTTTGTTCTTTACAGACACACATAGAACTTTCTGCTCACTTGTTGGTCTTTATATGCTCCAGATTGGGCTTTACCACTGATTTAAGCTCTCTGATTGGTGTAAAGTTCAACAGGAATTGGCTTCATCACAATTTTCAAGTCAATATAGAGACCTCTTAGGAACAAAGTAGTAATAATCATCATCTTAAAGTTGTAACTATGGATGACTTATTGTGGATTTAACATATAGTCTCAGAATAAACACTACATTTTGTGGCTGGATTGTAAACCTCCTGAACAGGATATGCATAAATGTCTGAAGATCGCCTAAAGAGTAAGATATTCATCATAATTCCCTCCAGAGTTACAGACTATTGTTCCTGAGAAACAGATGATGATCTAAGTGAAAGACTCAGCGCCAGCAGAGATCAAGGGGAGTTGAAGTGTGTGGTTTTTTCCTGCAGTGTAAATAAACTATTCGGATATTAAGATTCTTAAAGAAAACAAACTTGTTCAAGTCCTAAATAATAATTTTGAGGATATCCAGTAAAATGGTTGTGGATGTTGGAGATCACTCGCCTCACCAGTATAGGTGAGGGTGTCAGGACTGGGTATAAAAGGTTTAGTCTTTCTAACGAGAATGATTGTGGCTCACCACTTTGGTAAATCTATTAATTTCATCACCAAATTAAAGACATTTTTTCAGTGACAGATTGTGAAGAAATGTGGTGTTTCAGCATCTAAAGAGCAGAGATTGACAATTTTGGGTTATGTCTCAGAGTGGAACGGAAGAAGACAGAAACCGTTGGATGGTTGTCATCTTCCAGTGCATGATCAATAAGATACACAGGCTCAGGAGTACCGTGAGAATATTTCAGGAAATAACTTAAACCTACCCGGCCCAAGAGGTCCGAAGTTAGTGAACCCTGGTCTATAATAAACATGGTGATGTCAATCTGGTGATCTAATTAAGAATCACAAAATTATGTTAAAGTGACATATCTCCCAATAAGCTTTGCACACTCTGCAAATTTGACACATCTTCTGATCAAAATGTCTCATATATTTTCTCCCTGGGCTTTAATCCTAAAATAATTTGATACATGTCATATTCAGATTAGGGACAGAGGATAACAGAAAATCCATGGACCTGTAGTTTGTGCCAGTTGTGTTTGTTGTTAGGAAGTGGACAGCAAAATTCCCCTACAAGTTCTGGCTGAAGACAGAGCAACCACACTGCAAAAACTAAAATCTAAGATAAAACTTCTCAAATCAAGGACACATATGCTTTTTTTTTTTTTAAACGCAAGATAATTATTCTTACTTAGTATGTTTTTTTAAAGATTTTTTTTTACTTGTTTTAAGAATTCTTGACTGGTTAATGTTCCTTGAAATAAGATTAATTAACTGCCAACAGAACAAGAAATGTTATCTTATTTCAAGGAAAATTTACCTAATTTTTGTAGGTTTTTTTCTTGTTTTTTAAAGACAGTTTTTGTAGTGCAGCTGCTCAGGGATGTCACATGATTCCAAGGCTGCAGGTAAAAAAAACAAAACAAAGTGTCATATAAACAATCAGTTAATCACAATAGATGTTTTCATTGGAAGCAAATCACTGCAGAGAAATGTGCACGCACTTGTGAAGTGGGGAGAGGGATCAGGAGGCCTGGTGTTCTTAGCAGGTCATGAGGAAACATGACATTTTCGGAGTGAAGAGAGGAAATCTGACATTTTTAGTGGGATTTGAGGAAATTTCTAGTTTTTTTTAGTGGGAAATCAGAAAACTGGAAATTTTCAATGGGAACCACCCAGCGAGGCTGTGAACAGAATTTGTCAGATGATGTGAGATTTTGACTGACAGGTCACATGCTTACCTTCTCCCTGCAGCTCTCTTGGATTGTGTGTGCAGCTATCCTACATCTGTGCACGTTGTTAGTTTATGGAATGCTTGGAATCAGCTCCATGGTAACGGCTGGGCTGTGTGTGCACTCCCTGTGTGTGTGTGTGTTTGACAGCAGTGCAGGGAGAGGGTTTTGTACACACTTTATCCAGGACTCAGCAGAGTCCTGGTGTCGGGGGCGTGTGTTTACCTTCAGACCACCAAACAGTGAGGAGCTCCATGCTTTAGACTTGGAGCATCTATAGACTTGTTTTCTGACTGACTCTGTGGCGTGTAACAGCATCTTCGCTCCAAACGCTGATCCACCTGACAGGTAACAGAAGTGTGAAGAGATATTAGTCAGTCTCTGAAGTATGTGCAGCTGTACTTCTGGTGTGCAAACACACCCGAACAGTCATTTCCTGTACTCATGTTTGTGGAAAGAATGAAAGTGTAACTCAGCTGTGATGTGTTTGTTCAGAACCCGGAACTAGCCCACCTGTACTTGATCAATGTTTACCTTTAAATGTGGCTCTTTTTTTCTTTTCTTTCTTTCTATCTTTCTTTTTCTTTTTCTTTTTTGCTTGTGTGTTACAGCAACAGATAGATTAGTCGACAGGCAAGCCCGGAGCAGCTGTGGTTGGACTGGTCTGTCCTGTCTGCAGTTGTTGTTTCACAGATGGAATGTCAACATTGCATCTGCTGAGTCCGATTAGGGAATAGATGTTGATAATCTGCACAGAACGAACAGGGTTGGATTATTATATATTTGGTCACTGGTGACGTGGGAACCAAAGTGTCCCCGCTGCCACGGCGGCAATCAAAAAGAAAGTATCTACACATAGATGACCAGAAAAAATCATGCTTCTCTCTTTAACATTAGACCATTCTCAGAACATAAAAAAATCACTTTTCTGGAATGACTTTCCAGTTGTGGGTGTTTCCTCTACTACTACTGGTTTTAAATAAGTACACCTTGATTCCATGCAGTCCAGCACATGTGAAGAGGGTACACATGCACACAAAACTTTAAATGTCTGATGTTTGCTGATGCAAATGCAATAAAAAGATAAGATCTTTCTGTAGTCTGGCAGCTGTTGTTCGGGGAACATGTGGGCTAAATGTTAATCTGTCCCTGATACTCCGACATGTCCAACATGGTGGGATCATGGCACGCCAGATTGAGCTCATGTCACTGGTTTCAAGCTCAGAAAAATATAATAAAGAGAGTAAAAATTATTATACAGCAGTGTTGGAAAATACATGTTTTTTTCTTACGTAGAAATACAACTATGTTCTTTAAAAATATACTATTAAACTGAGAAGAAGTGTTTTTGTGTGAAACTAATTAAATGTTTCATCCGAATGTTATGTTTTAGTTTTGAATTAAATTTAAGTTTATGACTTAAAAATGTTACAAAGAAGAATATAATGAAAAATGTAGCTCTATGTTAATATTTTCTTTATTTCAGGCTGTGATTTTTACAGTGAAATAAGACACATGCAAATCCTTTCTGCTTCACACAAAAATCCCTGACACAAAGAAAACATAAAGAAAGGAAACTTGTCATGAAAAAAAAAAACTGTTTTAATCACTTTTACATTTTTTTGTATTTTATTTACATTTTTTCATACCTTGTTTGAACACATCAGGTCAACATCATTAGATCCACTTAATGATTATTTTTAAAAAGAGAAATCAGGACGTAGCAAGGGAAAGCAACACACCAAAGAACATCTTTGATTCAGTCTTCCATCATGACTTCATTAAGGGAGAGGAAAACCTCCATCAGAACCAGAACCACATCTCTCACGTTTTTCTGCTGGAGCCGACTTTCTCACAATCCTGATGGGTTGTACTGGAACAAATATCGCTGGACTGAGACGATGGCTCAATGACTATAAATAAATCTGTTCCCCGTTATGTCATCTGTTATCTGTTGTGTTGTCTTCAGCTTCTTGTCTTCTTCTCTGAAATCTTTTTTTTATGTTAAACTGGGGTTTTTTTTTCTTAGGTTACTTGTGATGATCCAGAGCTTGTTACTTGGAAGGCCACTGTTTGTTCTTTGAGCGATGCTGTCCACAGAAGCTGAATTTGTCACACATTCAGTCATTGGTGTCCTCTCCATGTGCTTCACAGAGGTTGTTCCAGTCTGTGGGCTCAAAGCTTCTTCCCAGAGCTCTTTCAGCTTATTCAGAACATGTTATAAGTCTGTGTGATGACTGGTTTTTTTCTGAAAGATGCTCCACTTCTATGTGGAGGTAAGAAGAAGCAGATAATGATTTGATCTTTGCAAACGAGGCAGAACAGAGCAGCTGGATGCATTTTTGACATTTGCATAAAATAAGTCCAGTAGTTTTTTTGGTGAAGCAGCTGACAAACATTGAGAGAGTGAGATGTTGAACCCACCAAGAGATGTCAATGAATGTGTTTGGATGCTGTGTTTGTGGTTTAGCAATGAGTTGATAATGTCACAGGCTGGGGTCTGCAGTAGTATAAGGTATGATACAAAACCCTACTAGAGTAACACAACTCTGGAAAATATGCACTAAAGTTTGGAGTAATCGGTCTGATGTCAGTTTACCTGCAAACAAAACAAAAACTGCTATCACTATCTTGTTGCTAAGATACCTCTATTTTTAACATGGAAATTATAATGGTTTCCTTTCAAACTTCACCAATAACTGAGCTTAAAGTGAAATTAATGTTTAATCAGAAGCAACTAAAGATCAACAAGTGAGGAAAGTTTTTTATGTCTGTCTGAAAAGAAGACAAATAATTTGTCCTCTATGGCTGGAAAAAAAACAGTTCAGGTGGTTTTGGGCAGGCAGATAGTAGGATAAATAACTCTTAAAAGCACAAATAAAATGGAAAAAATGTAAATTGTTTTTGTTGTGTGTTTGTTTCAATATTTTTTTCTCCTGAAAGCCAAGACTTTAGAGAATGATGTGCAGATGAGAACAGGTTTGGTCACTGTTGATCTGTCTACAAAGTTGTGTTAGTAATATATTTGGTTTTAATGTTTTGGTTGGCCTTATCTGTTGATAAATCAATCTTACATTATTTTAGCCTCATTGTCTGACAGCTGAGGCTGTCCTGGAAAAGTAAGGCCAGTATGCTGACCGAGACTAAAATGGTGACTCTCCTAACGGCAGTTTTACATAATGGAAAAAAAAAACCAATTAAAACAGATAAATCAAAAAGAAAAAAATAGCTTTGAGTTTGAAGGGTTTGTAAGGCCTTTAACCCGTTTTTGTTTGTTTTTTAATGTTTTAAGTGTCCATTGGTTCTTGAAAGGTGTTCTGCCAGTCTGGGTAGACTAGATCCATGTTCAGATCCTGTTCTGCTGTGTCTCAGATGGAAAACTACCGTTACGCATTAGTCTGCTGTCAGGAATAATCTGTGACTGAACAGGTCTGTCTACTTCTTTCAAAACGGGCATTCAACAGTTTCCAGAACTGAATGAAAACCAGACTAATATAAAAAGGTCCTGAATTGTAAATGGTGAAGTTATGAAGAAGTGTCACTGTGTAGAGTAAATCAATAAGCTGTCATTTTTCAGGTAAACATAAAACTACTGTGACCTTACTGGAAAAGAAACCTTTACATGTCACTTTGCAAATATCAGATAATATATTGCTGATATCTCGTTTGCACGAACTGCTCTGGTTTTTAATGGAATCCACTATTTTTTACCGTGTTTGAAAAAGAATTTCCAGGAAATTCAGATGAAACATGAAGGTTTTGCTGCGAGTGAAGAAAACTTGTTAATAGACGACTGGCAGTGAATTAGAGTCAATAGCCAGAACCAAAGTGTTTCCAGAAGACCGGACAGCAACATCAGCGGCGTCATCTTCATCGTGACAAACATCTCAGTATTCAGAGCATCCTGTTAAAGGGTCAATGTGGGGATCCATCCCACTCAGGGAAGCTTTTTGTTTTCTTTTCACATGAAATGAAACATGGAGCAGAAGAACCGGCTCAGGAAGCTTCCTGTGCAGGGAAACAACACCAGTAGCAACATTAAAGGACTATTCCTACTTCCCAAAAGCTCTGGAGATTTGAAGGATTTGGAATTCATTTCCAGATCTTATGCATAATTAAGCAAACCCCCTTTTCCCTTCCACCCATCCAGCCACATCTACCCCACACCCCCGCGCCTTGCCAGAGGGACTTTCATGCAGCTTTGTCTCTCGGGCAGCTTCTTACAGTAACTCAGCCTCATTAGACTGATGTCAGGTCCTCTTTAAT
Organism: Pseudomugil tenellus; assembly: GCA_037177515.1. Lineage (NCBI taxonomy): Eukaryota > Metazoa > Chordata > Actinopteri > Atheriniformes > Pseudomugilidae > Pseudomugil > Pseudomugil tenellus. Next base: position 25,930,218 of record JBAMHX010000015.1, read on the forward strand.
AACTGTCAAGAAAAATTTCTGTGGACACAAAGATAAGCTGGACATTTTCAAGAACGTTCATGTCTTTCCTTTCTCTTCCCCTCACAGACAGAATTCCACTTATTCTCCAGCAGAACATGATACTGTTAGGCGTCGTACTTCATTTCCATATTCCTGCTGCCTCTCAAAGCTGGAAAAGACAGAATCTGGGAGTCAGTGAGCCACGGTTCGCTTCTTGTTGATAATGCCTGCTGTGAAATCTGACCAAAGATGTCTTTGTCGGAGCATAAGTGTGAAGAGAGACTAGACACTCTTAATTCTTTGTTCATCGTTTCTTGATCTGGTCCTGATGTGTGACTGCATCAAACTGCAAAGGAATTGGATTCTGTTTAAATCTGTGATGCAACAGATTCTGTCCTCCATCTGCTGGAAACACATTCAGATCAGTTGAATTCATCCAAATTTTCCAACCTCTTCCCACATGATTTGATATTTAATCTTCATCGCTGTTAAGGGGATGTGTACTGAGTGAAATCTTTCTCTGTGGGACGGTGGTGGGTTGTCCTTCATCTGGAGATGAGAGAGGAAGCTTATTAGCCCTGCTGCCAGTCGACTTGGGGACAACACAAAGAGCCGGCGTCATCTTTGTGTCTGCTCCCTCCTTACTGTCTGTTAACCTGCACTGATGGTCACATGTGACCCCCTTTCTGCAGACATGCCTGGAGCGGTTGGGGTTGAGGGGGGTGGAGGTGGGGGGGGGGATCCACAGTGGCCAGGCCTTTTTTTCACATGCACATTATTTTCTCAAATGTTGTTTTTCCGAAGAAAATTGTCATTGAAGCAAACACAATAGAAAAAAAACTTTTTCCAACTCGGCTGGTTTTTGGTGCCATTGTATAAACGTCATTGTGACTATATTCCAGCTGTAGAGGATCATTATTTTTGTTCTTTTTAGACACACACATAATTTTCTGCTCACTTTTTTATAATTGGCTACTCCTGTTTGGATGCTAGTGTCAATTTAAACTCTCCGATTGTTGAAGGTTTGACAGGAACTGGCTTCATCATAATTTCCAGGTCAAAACAGAAGTCTCTTAGCAACATGGTAGTGGATTTTTTTTTATTTTTATTTTTTTTATTTTTGTTCTCCCACATGGTTACACACTCCTATTAATGATATAAGTGATCTTTGTTGGGGATGGGGATGTCATCCAGCTGTTATAAAGTTAACTGGATTTATTTAAATCTTTAAATATTTTATTAGTTCAGTAGGTAAAACCTGTTAAAAATTATTGGCTGTGTTTCCTGTTATTTTTTTTCACCTCACTGAGAATAACCGTTGAGTTTAAATGCAGCAGGAGGTTGGTGTGAAGATTGTTTAAGCTAAAATAATGTTATTGCACTTAAGCATTTCTAGAATTTTTCTGTGCGCTACAAAAACAGTAAAAAGATGGATTATTGCTGGTTCAGAACATGTTTTACTTCGAATTGCTTTCCTTACACCAGATTTGTAGCTAGAAGTTGGTGTGGAATGAATTGTAGACATTTTATTATTCCTTAAAAAATAACAAAACAAGCTCAGTTTATTTCAAGACATAACAGAGAAAAAAGTAGAAGACAACAGGACATAAACCTCTTTAAGTTTGAGGTAATTAAACATTACAAGTATTTAAACATGACTTTTAAAAGGCGAAATACTGGATGATTTGCTCCATAATTTAATATACTGAATTTAAAGTTTAAGCCTAAATCTGTCTGATTTCACTGTCACAACTACAGTGACGTTTAATGCACTAAATAAATTCTGCTAAAGCTGTTGATGTGTCCAGTCTGAGTTCACCACTTGGCCTGCGTCATGTTAGTGTTCTTTCGCATCAGCCAACCTCACTACTACATTCAGCAGAGAAACGACCCCTGAATAACGGAGTCATAAGTGGAAGGGTAAATCCTCTGACTCTGCCTGCATGTGCACTTTAACCCTCATCTGCTTATCAGAGGGATTCCACCCTCCCTCCCCCCCACAAGACTTTGTACTTTCTGTAAATTAGCATTTCCTAGCAGACCCCATGTGGCTCCATCAGCCTGACCCAGGGCTTAGTGTGATGATGATGATTACACCAGTCTAAGCTGTGATCAGAGCTACTTCATGAGCCACTGGAAGCTTCAAAAACAAGCTGCAGACATCCAAATCAGCTTTTTCCCCACACAAATCTGTTCTCATCATTTCTTTTCATTTCTACAAGCTTAATCTCTGATTCATCATCAGCTGTGGATCCAACACTGAACCTGTTTCTGGTTTTTCCTCATACATCAGTGGAGGACAAGTCTAATAAAAATATTATTTATTATGTATTAAATAAGTGTTGCGATGGACCGGTTACCTGTACAGGGTGTACCCAACAAATAAGTTGAACAAACTCCTAGTAGAGATAAAACTTTCACCAAATGTCGACACTTTTAAATCCAGGCTAAAATATTTTCCTTTCTCATACATAAAATCTGCCCGGTAACTATATCTGATCTTGCTTCTAATGGTTTAAATTTAATCTATTATTTTTATATGAATTTAGCTATTTATTGTTGTCTTTTATGCTTCCCTACATTATCTGTAATGCTTTTAATCTTTTATGTAAAACAAATTTGATTTGTCCTGCACATGAAATACACAATACCTGCCAAGCTTTACCTGCTTCTCACCTGCTAATTGCTGAGATAGGCTCCATCTTCTCTGCAACCCTCAACAGGAGTAGGCGGTATAAGAATGAATGAATAAATGATAAACAGCCTGTAAAAAATCAAATAAATCACACACACTAATATAGCTTAGACCTGACCAACATTCCAATGTGTGAAAATGATGTGCTCTGCCCCCGGCATCGTCATCTTGAAATATGGCCGTGTCATTAAAGAAGATGGAATAACCTGCTCATTCAGTGTATTCAGGTAGTCATCTAACCTCATTCACTGGGCATAGAATAGGCTTTTATTGTAATATTCCACATGTACAATTAAATTTAATGTTGATCAGTTCAAGGTGCATAATCATACACACATTTCATACTTTTAAAGTTATAAGTATGAAAAACATTAAATATAATGGAAAATACTAAATGGTATAAAGAGATGGAAGAAAGAAAACTGGATTAGATAAGTGAAACAAATTAAAACAAGTTAACACAACCTAACCCACCCTCATATCTACTTCCCACCTATTGCACATTCTTATGTAAGCAGCTTTCCAGCGTGGTTTAGTTGTGGTTGTTGAGTGTAGCTATGGTTGTAGGATAAAAGCTCATTGTTCTGTATTGCTGTCCTGACAGTAGCAATTCAGTCAAAGAATATCCAGGGCGTCATGTTTCCCTGATGATGTGTTTAGCCTTCTTTAAATGTTTTTTTTTTCAGTAATTGATCTGTTTTTTAGCGCATTCAGACAAATCGGAAATATGGTCCAAGACCCTCAGTTCATATAACCATTTTTGCTCCTACTTTGATGCAGGGTCTTTTCAGGGTTTGTAGCAACACATTTGATGTAGGTGGTAGCTTCACGTTTTAGCAGCATAACTAATAAGTTTACTCAATGGGAGCATCTTTAATCAGTTAAACATACCCTTCGTCTCCTTTGTCTGCGGGGCTGCATTCTCCTTTCTTAATCCATGAATGGGAACTGTGTGGTCCTTCCAATGTTGAGAGAGTGACATTCTGGGCTGAGTTTATGACACAGCGGAGCTGAGCTGCTGTGCCGCTGGTTAGCCATACTCTGATCCAGTACATCAGGATGCTCTCTACACAGCACCGGTAGAAGTTCGGCAGAAGTCTGAATGATGTTATTGTTCCTCAGCACCGTCAGTTCCTGAACCTAGACCTGAAAGTAGACCAGACCTACTGCAGCAACCCAGAACATACACTTACCCCATAGGCTTGAACAGTATGTACTAGAGTATCGTGATGCTCTCGCCTCTCTGGAACAAGGTCACAGATCAGACCACATATCATTATGCTCCCTAGCAAACTGAAGCTTTTCTCTGCTTAGTCTCACTGATTCATGGTTTTCTTATGACTTTGCAGTTTTTCATTCCCAATCCATTGAGTTCCTGTCCCATTGCTCATGTGGAAATGTTCTTACTTTCACTATTAAACATAGTCCTGTTTTCTACAGTTGTTTTACTTTGTTTGAAGCTAATAATGCAACCCTGCTGAAACCATTAAAAGTCTTTTTTTGTGTCTTCTCACATTTTTGTTATGAAATGAGAAGCTGCTCATTATTTAAGTTTGACAACTTGCTGCAGGTGAAAAATCATCCAATGCAGGAATTATCCAATAAGACACTCTTTTCTGTTTGCTGTTAAATCCAGGTGTTTTCCCCATACAGTCCAAATAATAGTAATGATAATAATGACATACTGTTGTTACTGATTATAACTATTAATTTTCTACAGCAAATGACACAACTGTTTGGGGTCTGAGGGGTCGTTTTGCTGCATGTGGTCTTCATGAATCTCTGTGGACTTAATGTGAGACTTCAGACTCTGTCTCGTCTTTCTGTATCTGGCTTTGTGGATGTCAGATGATTTAAATTTCCACAGAATGAAATCTTAGAAGATTAAATCTGGTTGATGCCAAATGATGGTGTCATTTCTCCTGTATAGTGTCTTAATGTTCAGACTTATTGAAGTTTACTCTTTGTCTCAGACTTTTTTCCTTTTTTTATCCACTGCAGGCGTTGGCAATGGGGGGATCCAAGAGTAAGCACAAGGATGTAGGACAGCGAACCCGCAGCCTCGATGGCAACTTCAGCTCTGGGGGAGGGGCCGGTGGTCATCACCTCAGCGCTGCTCAGCAGTCCCTAACACCCAACCGAAGCCCCACTATGGAAGGGGGTCTCGGCAACAATCAGTCTCTGGCTAATAATGCAGAGCTGGCTCTGTTTGGAGGCGTGGACAACAACAGTGTGACGTCCCCCAACAGTATTACTCTGGCAGGTCAGAAGCTCCACCCATATGCTGCCTTAGAGTGTATGATAGTATGTTTTGTAAATTTCTCAGGTTATTGTCAGACATTTGTTTGTTTGTTTGTTTTTTAAGGTGGCGTGACAACATTTGTCGCATTGTATGATTACGAGTCTCGAACAGCCTCCGATCTGTCTTTCAGGAAGGGGGAACGCCTGCAGATAGTAAATAATACGTAAGAAAAAAAATAAACTTGATTTTATTCTTTGTCTTTTGTCTCCTCTGTTGTCTCCATAGTTCTATTCTCTTCCTCATATGAACACATGTAGGCTAAACGCTGCATATAAATGTAACCACAGAAATATCATTTCCCTCATCACAGCTCGAATTATGGTCAGTTGACAAGTTTCTGCTCTAAGTTAATCCGTGGAGCAGGTCACTGGTCACACAGTCAGGCGAAGTATGGATGTGACTACTTATATTTGTAGTAGATTTAGTACAAGTTGCACTAACTCATTGGAGTCCTAACCTGTTTAAATGGAACAGTCCTGCCAGATTTAAAGGACATTTTTGCTGTATGACTCAAAAGAGGTGCAGTGACCCATGAATAGACAGACAAATTGCTGACCTAGAAGGCAGAATATCAGAACAATAAGGGATTATGGCTGCATCTGGCCCCTTAAGCTGAAAACCTGGGTCATTATTGGCTTAACTACACCCAGAATCCATAAACCATCTCAAATAATAGTTAGCAGGGTATAAAAGTACATTTCTTATTAGAGATGCTAGTTGCAGCTTTCTTTTTAACTCCATTTAACTTTTTCTTCCTCAGGCCCATTTTTTTCTGTCTCCAGTCAGAGGAATAAATTAAGTACAAGGGCTCTATGTATAAATTGGTCTCCAAGGAAAGCTGAGTCAGTGTAGTGTAATAGTAATATGTGTAGTAATATGTGCTAAAATTAACCTAGAAAAAAAGGGATTTACATAGTTATCACCTTCTAAAAGTAAATGCATTGCTTTCAATGAAAATCAGAGGATAGCAGCAAATTTCATCAAATAAATTTGTAAAATAGTCCTAGATATTAGTGAAGTATTCAGAGGTATGAAGAAAGTATTCCTCACAATGACTACAGAACTCCTAGGAATGTGTAACAATCATTGGAATGAGTTCAGAAGTTCCTGGAGTGAGTAATGTGTAATGGGGAAATGTGCTACAGTAGAAGGTGAGCAGTTTTTTAATAGAGGTGTTACACAGGTAAATATGTCAGAAAGCTATCAGCTGATGATCATGAATGTCTTGACTAATGGTCAGAGTCAGAAGAATTCAGGGATAGCCCCGATTTCATCTTGGAAGCATCATAAAGATTCAGAAAGAAGTGAAGGCTAAGATAGTCTATGATAGGAAGACTTTGCAATAAAACCCCTTTCATCTCCATGGAAACTACTTGAACCCTAATGATTAATTCCAAAGAAAGGCAGTCATCAGAGACACATTAGTATGTTTTTGTTTGTTAGTTTGCTTTGCTTTTTTAGATCTGAAATAAAACTTTTTATTTTGGAGTTTTTTGGCACAGTGAGAAAGGCATCTTTATAATCAACAGTTTGTGTAGTTTGCTTAAAGTGGAGAAATTAGCAGAAGCTCACAAGTGAACAATGCTGTTATTATGTTTTCTTAGATTCCCAAATTCATTATTTGGGGTTTGAACTTTGTTTGGTTTGGATGGTAATGATTAGTAGAGTCCTTTTAGCTGAGTTTATCTCAGCATCCTGGTATGTTACAAGTTAAGATTCCTTTTTCAGGAAAAGGTTACAGGCATAAAAAAGTGACATGACGTAAGCTGTTCTGTGTTATCTGCATGCCCTTGTATCAGGCCTTGTTATACTGTCAGTCCCATTCTCTAATGGTGAAAAAAAATTCAGATACGCAGCCTTATCACATGAAGTATATTGTAGCCTGTTCTGTCACTGCTTCTAATGTGTGTTTCTGTAATTTTTTTCTTTTCCCACCATTTCCCTTTTTGTCTCTTTCCCATTTTTATCACAAACCCTCATATTTTTACAGGAGGAAGGTGAACTGCAGGTTTGTGTCTGAATGCATAGTTTATTTTTGGATCCTGTAGAAGATGTAGTACTTCACTATCATACCCTTCATCCCACACCCCTTCCCTATAATTCCTAGTTAAAGTGAAGGTGTTGATGCAGAGCCTTGCAGCACTATCAGCATCCAAGCTCTGAGACATTTTTTTTCTTTTCATGTAAGTTTCTCTAATATAGTGCTGCAAAGCTGTAGCAGCCCGGTCTCTGATTAAAAATGTATCATACACACATAATCACCTACCCCACCCACATGAATGCATGTTTGTATGATGACATAACTCCAAGAGATTCTTTCTTTTAACAATAGAGTAACCTGGGCTCTTATTTATCAAGCGTCTCTCAGAGCAAACTACTCAGAAACACTTTAATTCAGTTTTTTAAAGTGGTTAACAGAAATAAAATGTCCTACTCTGAGACGCTTGACAAACAGCCCTAAAACTGTCTTTTGTGTTTTGGGTGTGTGATGAGCCTCAGTGAAGTTGTGTATTATCATTTCATCTGTGCAGAGAAGGGGATTGGTGGCTGGCACGCTCCATGACCACCGGAGAGAGCGGTTACATCCCCAGCAATTATGTGGCTCCATCTGACTCCATCCAGGCAGAAGAGTAAAGCCTTTTGGTTTTTTTTTCTTGCTCCCTTTCTTTCTCTTTCATCTGTGTCTCACAAAGTACATGGACGAATTACTGCTCACATTCTGGATTCTGAAGAATTTTCTGACTACTTCATATACCTTTGACTCGAGTCCTTAAAAGGAGACATAGACAATTTGGGCATTTACTTAGTTACACTTTCAGAAATACTTTAGCTGAGAGATGGTTACCTTAGTCTGGAATATAGTTAAAGACTGTAAAGAAATTTAAAATGATCTAAACAGACACACTAAAATAGTTGAAAATGAATGGAATTCACTTGCAATGCTACAACCAGAAGATGTTTAATTTTAGCTTAGCTTATCAACATTAGCTTGGCTTAGATTACCCTAGCCTACCTTAGCAGGTGACAAGAAAAAGGGTGATGACTAGATGGCCATTATGAAGAAACTTTCCAATTCAATTCATTAGCCCCAATTAATCAAAAGTGTAATCCAGTACATGGAAAGTAAATAGAACAGAAACAAAACACAATGCAGCATGTGGCCAGGATGTCACCAAAAAGACCCACGTGGTGACAGTCTAATTTCCACATTCAAGTGCTCATTTAAAAGGAATCATCCAGTGGTATGCCAAGCTAACTGACTGCTCTTCCTAGCAGCTCTTCGTATTTTTCTGAGTGTCTCTGTTGGTCTTTATGTTACTAACCTGCTTGCTTACAACGGAACTAAAAAATTAACCTTTATAACAATCACCTTTCTCACTTTTGCCCCCTGCTCCACCAGTGATCTCAAACTGACTCTAGAGTCCAGGTAAGCATCTTCTGCTCTAGAGCAATGAGCACGATTGCATCTGGAATACGCAGAAACAGAGCTTTTCAAAGTGGGAGGTGGGCTTCTCCAGATGGTTTCCAACCAGTTTCAGGAGAGACTTTGCAATGAGAACTAAAGCTCCATTTTATCTCATCTTATTTAGTGTACCAAAAGTTTCTCACATTCTTAGATCCTGCACACATCCAGGAGTTAGTTTATAAGTATCTAAAATATCTTTGTATTCAGAAGTTTGAGATTTAGAGCCTCTTTTTCTGAGCTTTCTGTAATATGAGGCCCACCATCTGAGACTCTGAAAACCCCTGTGCTGAACTATTTGAGCCCATCTGTGGAGTTTGTCATCCCCTCTTTTGGACTCATATACATGTTAACATTCTCTGCAGTCTGATCCTTTTTTTCTGCCTTTCTTTTTCCCTCTCTTCACCAGGTGGTTCTTTGGTAAAATAACACGGCGTGATTCAGAGAGGCTTCTGCTAAATTTAGAGAACAGGAGAGGAACCTTCCTGATCAGAGAGAGTGAGACCACCAAAGGTAGGTGTGCGAGTCCTGCATTGGTTATTAACTATTTAGGTCAAAGAAATGAAAAATAAAAGGTCAGACGTAGTGTGTAGCAAATGTAGGACTATGGGCCTAATGGAGCTAAAAAGTCAGTTGATATAAATATCATTGAACCTAATTAACAACATAACTGAATTAACAAGGCAAGATATCCATCTTCCAGTGCCCATCTTTAGTTTTAAATATAATAAATCCAGGTTTGTCTTTATTTATCTGAAAACAACCTCCGGAACATCAAAACATAGATTTGACGATGACCAAATGTGAAGCTATCTTAGTTCCTTGGTGAGACTTTAGTTGCTTTCTGACGGTAGGAACCTTTTGAGGTTCCTGGTTTTTTGCACATCCGGACAAAACGGAACTAGGAACCATGAACCATGAGCCTTGGGAGGCTCCACATTTAGTTCTACAGTTACCTACAGATATGATGTAGTTCCTGTCCATCAGAAGGATTAAAACCAAATCAGAATCACACCAGAGTTTCAAACTAAACTCTGCTCTGGTCAGCTATGTTAAAAGCAGCCCTTAAATCTAACAGAACTGAACACCTGCCCTTCTCCCTGTTTAGATGGATGTCTTCGAAGACTTTAACAAGGACAGTTATGGTCCAAAACCCAACTGAAAGACATCAAAACAATTACATGTCAAGAATTTGTCAATCTTTTTCATAAACAGCTTTTACTATTATTTTACCTAGAAATTGGAGGTTAGAGGTGGAACTGTAGTTCATTACTGGTGTCTTTTTTTTTCATCAGTGGTACAATCCCTGCAAGTCTCAGTTTGTAGGAAATAGCTTGACAAGAAAGGCGCTGACTATGTACAGAAGGTCAGACAATTTGCAGCTAAAAGCATCTTTAAAAAAAAGTTTTTGGGAGAACTCCAAGCAGGCAAGATGAAGGGTTGATCTGGCTGATGGGATTAAATTTGAACATGCTGCGTGAGTTGATGTTAGGGGGCGGGGCTTGTAATGCAGCCATGGCCTTGATGTGTAGATGCTAATCCCTTGACAATTTGGATAAATCTAACTTTTAAAGCAATGCAAATTCATCACAGGCCGTAAAAGATCAAAGTTTGGGAGCAACTTTTCAGCTGGTCAACCACTACAAGGAGAATGCACGCATTGTTTAATAATGCCAGAGAAGGACTGCCTTGCATTTTTAATCACTACTTAAAAACACAAAGCCTCTTTGTATTGATTTGAATGTAGTTTTTTTTTCATTTGCTGCTTTCAGGGTTTTCTCCATGGTGCTCTTATCTCACCTGAAACTTACTTTATCATTGTTAAAGCAATGGACTACATCTTTAAATCTGGAACTGAACTAATCAGCGCATTAACTGTTCCAGGAAGAAATTGGAGGCAAAGAGGAGACAATAATCAAATTTAGCTTTCCTGATTATTCTGACTGCTCACATTGCAAAGCAACTGTTTGGTTTGGTCCTTTTTCGTGGTATTTCCCTGAGCCACCCTGTCCTATCCTAGATTAACACTGTTGTTCTTCCTGCAACAAATCCCTTCCCAGAACATTTAAGGATTTTTTTCCCCTCAGACAGCTTGTTCACGTCAACCAAGCATCTGTTAAACATCAACTGTGAGGAGGACAATTTTTTTCTGGATTACACTCAGCTGCTGAAAAGTTCCTGGATATGAAATTCTTGTTCAGATTCTTAACATTCTTGTCATTGCAGATAATCTGAACTCTGAAAGGTGCCATGTGTTGCACCCAGTTGGGCTATTTATAATTAATAAGTATTCAAAATCAAATAGTCAGAGTTTCTTAACATGTAATACTCTCATGTACATCTGGACATTGTTTTTTTTTCAGTTTCAGCTGTTGGATTATGAGATAAAACAATGTGAAATTATTCATCAAGATCAATAGATCATGATTAAAGGCCAACTAAAAAACTATAAAACAAAATTTATTACTAACCGTGATAAGTAAAGATATCCAGTGGTCAAGCCCTAAGCTGACATCATTCTCCCAAGTCTTGGCTTTCAGGAAAAAATTGGCATTGAAACAAGCACACAACAGAACAGAAACTATTTACTTTTCAACAATTGTTCTCCAGCTGTTTATGCTATTTGCAGTTATTTTTGCTAATATTCACCTGCTATCCTCACAAAACCAAGTCAGCTGCTTTCGGGCCACAAAAGTAAAGTACAGGACCGTTACTTTTCTCCATGTATGACAGACATTGAACTTTCTCCTCACTTGTTAATGTTTGGTTGCACCTGATTGGACATTGTCAACAATTTAAGCTACCTGATTGGTATAAGGTTTGAAAGGAAGTGACTTGATAATAATTGTATCTGACCCAGAATATATTTTGTCCTTGAATATTTTATTTAACTTTAAGAAATGTAAAACTGTTGTGTTGCATCGCTGACCTTTTGTGGTACAGATACAATCGTTTCCTTGCAAAATAGGGTTTTTTAGCAACATGGTAGTAATGGTAATCTTTTCTTATGATGAATATGTGATGAATAATAGCGTTATCATTGATCACCATGGAGGTCTTGAGGGCTGACCTAAAAGCTATCCATCACAGTACACCTCACAAAGTTACAAAAAACATTCCTCAGAAACTGGTGATGATATAAGGGATATTGTTCAGGAGTGCTGGATATCTAAAGTGAAAATGAAGTTTTGATAAATCAAATATGAGAAAGTAAATCTGAAAATTAGAACCTGAAGAAGTAAATGATTCATTCTCCAGTAGTGACTAACGAGGAAGCCTACAGAACATTTAGCATCCAGTTATCAGCATGAGGTATATAAAATGTTGAGATGTCAGAATGAAGATCAGGACGAAATCTACATCATGTATCTCTGAGAAGATGAGGAGAATAAAGAGAACATGTGAGAAGTGCTATGTCCTCTCTTAATTCAGACCAAACTAATCATGTGTGAAAGGTGACGCCAGTCTGGAGATGATTCCGACTGGCAGTTGCTCTGCTGCACTCACACACCTGATGAGCTTTTTCTGTGTGTATGTTGAGACTGGAGTGAGTGGGAACTGTGGGAACATACTGGGTGGGTGTGCAAAATATAATGAGGTCAGTGTGGGGCTTAACAACCACAGGCCACATCAGCTCAAGCAACAGAGCAGGAAGCTGTGTGGGATTTTTTTTTTTTTTTTTTTGCTACCAGTGGGCCCTCTGGTGGTTAAATGAGCACATTGTTTTCTATCTTTTCTTCATGTATCCATGTTATTGGTGTTAATCCTCCCAGGTGCCTACTGTCTGTCTGTGCTGGACTACGATAACACCAAAGGACTCACCGTGAAGCACTATAAGATCAGGAAGCTGGACAGCGGCGGCTTCTATATCACATCCCGCACACAGTTCGTTACCCTGCAGCAGCTGGTTAATCATTATCGCAGTGAGTTTAGTCCTCAGTACACAGAAACAGACCACACAATGTCTTTTTGTTTATTTAATTCCCTTTCTCTGTTTCCTGGTCCGGAAGAATAGCCTGACTCACTTAGGCTGTTTGTCCTCCCCAGAGCATGCTGATGGACTGTGTCACAGTCTGACTGAAGTCTGTCCTGTACTGAAGCCACAGACTCAAGGCTTATCCAAGGATGCCTGGGAGATCCCACGAGAGTCCCTCCGTCTAGACCTGAAGCTGGGACACGGTTGCTTTGGAGAAGTCTGGATGGGTAAGTTCTACTTTTATCTCCATCCTGAGTTAATCTTCAGCTCTAATAGTGTTAAAAAGAAAACTTCCTTTCTTTTCATTATATTGAACCAGTTAATGAAACTGTGTGAGAGCAACATTAATTAAAACACTTTCATCTTTGAACCAAAAACTGACATTGAAAACAGGATTTAGAAAACAAGTCAAACTATCAAGCTCCTGGGAAGTGGCCTCGATGGTACGAAATGTCAAATCCAACTTCCACTTCATTCCACTCCACTCTCCAAAGAGACATCGAGTCGTATCGAATCCCGTTTCCGTTGCAAGCCAAAAATGTTCCACTGTAGTTCCACTCTACCCCTAACCCCGCTGCCGCTGTTATGGTAAAAAATCTTTCTTATCAGTGCTGACCAAAGACTGGAACAACATTCCACATCACATCAGGACTATAAAATCACCAGAACTATTTCAAGTTGCTCCATTTGGCAACAGTTCTTGCTGAAGTGACCTCCCGGCCTCCTCTAGCCATTCTTTCTCCCTCTGTAATAATGTGTGATTGTAATGTCTTTGGAGAAATCTTGTGTGTGTGTCTGTCTGTGGCAGACCAGGAATCTGCTGAAAGTCTGTTTTTGCTGACTCATGCCCGGTTTGGACACTGATGTCCTCCCTACCATTACAACTTTCTCATATAATAATCTGAAGATCTCTCTCATCTTTGGCAGAATCTGACCTCAGACTTTTCTCAAAGCAGCTCAAATTTGGACTCATCTGATCACACTCAGATTTCCCCAGACTAGCTGGATCTTTTCTATGTTAGAAGACCAAAGATCTTTGTATTTTTGCTTCAAGAAATAGTTCTTTAACTGCTCGATAATTTTCTGATGGAGTTTGAACCAAAGTAGGGAACTTTGGTCTGAACCTTTGGTGGATGCTGTTTTTATGCCCAATCTTGACACCCTTACCTGTCTCTTATTAAGCTGCTGGTTGGAGAAGCTTCCAGAACCATGTTATTGTATAGTTTCTTGGAAATTGTTCCACTGAGTCAGTGCTCAAAAATGGAAGCATGCACAGACAAAGCTGCTTGGAGCTCCGACAAGTTACTATGCAGTGTAGAGGTGCTCTTACGTAACCCCGCTGTTATTTATATGACATTAATAATAAAAGCAATTGCTTGTTTGAGATGCTGAAAATAATTTCCTGTGGTATTTAACTATTGTTGTGGTAATTAACTATTTTTTCCTTTTAATTGTGAACCTAGTTGTGAAGAAATCTTGCTCTTGTTGTGAATAACAGTGAATTCCGATGCAACATGATCTTCTTTTGACAGGAACGTGGAACGGTACAACTCGGGTGGCGATAAAGACCCTGAAACCTGGCACCATGTCCCCTGAGGCCTTCCTGCAGGAAGCGCAGGTCATGAAGAAGCTCAGACATGAGAAACTGGTTCAGCTTTACGCTGTGGTGTCTGAGGAACCCATCTACATAGTCACAGAGTACATGGGCCAAGGTCAGCTAATCCCATGCAATTTCACTCTTTGATTAATTTTTTCAAATAATTGCAGCATCATTAACATGGATTTAAAGATCAGTCTGATACTGACATGCAGCATGCATCTCTGCTAACAGGCAGCTTGCTGGATTTTCTGAAAGGGGACATGGGGAAAATGCTCCGCCTTCCTCAGCTGGTAGACATGGCTTCACAGGTCTGAACAAGCTGTTTACTGTCAACAACTTTTCTCTTTTTTTCTTATTAGAATGACCAGGGCACATTTTCTCTTTCTACTCAGATTGCTTCAGGGATGGCCTACGTGGAAAGGATGAACTACGTGCACAGAGACCTTCGTGCTGCCAATATCCTGGTGGGCGATAACCTGGTCTGTAAAGTTGCAGATTTTGGTCTGGCTCGCCTCATCGAGGATAATGAGTATACTGCCCGACAAGGTGAGGCCCAAAAAGATCTGCGGTAGCTAGTTTTTACTCTGTGTAAAATGGCAGGAGTGACTTTTTAAAGCTAGAATAGATGCATTTTGAAATGTAAAAAACAATATATTTCATGACTCCTGTCTGTCATCCAGTTACAGGGTTTCATCTATTCAGAAAGAACAAACTATAATTAGAAATTCTGAAAGACATTCCTCACAGTGAAAGTGAAAAAAATAATTTATAGACGTGTGAAGCTATTTGTGGGTGTTGGTGAGTCACATTAGAGCAACAGAAGCTGAATTTCCGGATTAACATCATATCAGAACACAGCACCTGATCATGACAGAAGCTGTCAGACAGGAATGAGGAAGATTTTCCTATTCGGTATCAACTTTACTGCTTAGTCTGATGACTCAGATTCTTACAAGACTGAGTTCAACTGTACCCAGATGCGGGCAAAGCACAGCTGAATCCTTTAAAGGAGGTGGGATAACCCGCAGACAAGCTGGCTGCTGGGAAGGTGATGTGTGAATGCAACCAGGATAGTAAGGGGATGAGAGAAAGACCTGGAAAACTGAAGGATCACAACACGATAACTCTAATCAGAAGTTTTAGACATCTGATAATCTGAGACTAACAAGTCCAATCTGCCTCATACTGTGTCTGAATGAAGCTGTCACAGCGTACTGATTCCTGACACCAGGTCTTGCTGTAAGCGTGCAAGCTCCGAAAAGATGAAGATGATTTATTTGCATTCCTGCTACACTGATTTACTCTTATCTCGCTGCTGGACCTGTCATCCTGCAGGTGCTAAGTTTCCCATCAAATGGACGGCTCCTGAGGCGGCGCTCTACGGCCGCTTCACCATTAAATCTGACGTATGGTCCTTTGGGATCCTGCTGACTGAACTGGCCACCAAAGGCCGAGTTCCCTACCCAGGTCTGTTTACGGGTTTTGGTTTCAGTCTTAGGAACTGATGCATGCAAATGAAGCACAGAGCCCTAAATGTGTGTGTTGTGTCCCAGGTATGGTGAACCGGGAGGTGCTGGACCAGGTGGAGCGCGGTTACAGGATGCCGTGCCCAGCAGAATGTCCCGAATCCCTCCATGAGTTGATGCTGACCTGCTGGAGGAAAGAGGCCGAGGAGAGGCCCACCTTTGAGTACCTTCAGGGATTCCTGGAAGATTACTTCACTTCCACAGAACCTCAGTACCAGCCGGGAGAGAATCTGTAGCTGCTGCTGTGCATGTCACAGAAATGCAGGACAGGACGGCTGCTTTGAAGTGCACGGATGTGTTCACTTGTGTGACCACATAATTCTGGATACAATCAGCAAAGAAATCATCCACCCAGTTTTTCCAAAGTCACTTTAGTCCAACGTGTTTGCTGTGACTGTCTGGCAGCGACTCATTGTTTCTGTTCTTGTTCTGCACTTTCACCAGAGAAACAGCAAACAGGTCGGACCGCTTTCTGCTTGCCTAAAAATGGACTGAACATTCCTGATGCAGGGTTCAAACCCAACTCCGTGTTCTCCAGAGCCAGCTATGAACGTCACCTAAGACCAGGACCCAGAATCTAACGTGACCTAAGACCAGGACCCAGAACCGAACGTGAACTTGGACCAAGACCCATAAACAAACTTGAACTTGGACCAGGACCCAGAACCGACCATGACCTTGGACCAGGACCCAGAAACTAATACGAACTTGGATCAGACCCATAAACAAACATGACCTTGGACAAGCACCTAGAACTAAGCGTGACATTGGACTGGGACCCAGAATTTATCGTGACTCTAGACTGGGCCTAGAAAACCTAACTGGGATCTAGAACTAAATGTGAGAACTGACCAGGTATCAGAACTGAATGTGATCTGGTACTGGGACCCAGAAAAGATTTATGTTCCTTATTCCTGCTCTAGTTTTAGATATAAAGTTTCGAGTAAAATTCGAGATACTTTTTAAAAACTTAATGTCTGACCATAAAAGAAACCCAGTATAACCAGAACTGAACATCACTTTAGACTGGGTCCCAGTACTGGATCCATTTTGTCCTGCTGGATGTGTTTCCTGGGTTTCCTTCATATGAAATCTAAATCCGTCTTCCACCTCTGGACTTGAGGAGATCTGTAACAGTGGTTTCTGATTTTGTTTATTAATCTGGTTGAACTGGGACTGTGTAGTTTGACCAGCATGTCTCATTCCAGTCACCAGTCAGCTAAATTGGTTTATTGCTGTAACTTCCAGAGAGGAGATGCTCTGTTTTTAATTCTGACTTCTTGTTATTTTATTAAGACAAATGGCTACTGATGTGTAAAGGTCATCTCAGGTTGGGAAGGACGGGGGGAATTTTTAGCTCTTCTGCAGAGTCAAAGTGAATTTAATTGTTTTTATTAGAACAAACGTCACGCAGCTTTGTATTTTTCCTGTTCAGAGATCCTACAGCTGTGGACTGAACCAACCGGATCAACCGGATGTTTTTATGTGCCAATTCAAATTAAATTTTCATTTTCCAGCACCGACTTCCATTAATATGGAGACTTTATTTCTTTGATCTGTTTCTTTCATCTTTGAGGCCAACTTTACACTGGAGATTTATTTTGACTTTTTATAAAGAGAAAAGTGAGCTGAGTGTGATTATTCCTGATCCAGCCTGTCAGAGGCAGACTGCAAAACATCACTTCACACTATAAACATGTACAGCTAATAAATTGGCATTTTGAAATTGAATTGTAAATACTTTTAATGCTAATAGTTTGTATATATCATCTTCATAATTTATTCCTTTTAAATAACCCAACTGTTTATTTGATTTTCAGCTCTTCAGACTTTTTTACGGTACTTTTTTCAGTTAAATAACATCTGACATCTAAAAATGTTCTAAAAACACTGTTTTGATTCATTTTTGCATATTTCTGTGGAACGTTTTCTAACTGACTGACTGGCGGTGGACAGAGATCATCCACTAGGACCATCACATTCAGATTAGATGACATCCACTGTGTCTTGGATGGTGTGCACATGAGAGGAACTTGTGTTGCAATGTCATGGTGACGACAGGTTAATATTGTTTCTTATGTCAGCCAACTGGCATTGTCCCATTTCCTGCTCTTACTGAATACTTATGTGGACAGATATGTCTGACTGCATGTTAAACATCATGTAGTTGGAATGCAGCGAAGCTTTTCAGATCAGTATGATTCTCTTGGGCTTCTTTAGGTCTCCTTTCTTCTATGCAGATGTTTTTTATGTCTGTATTAATCCTATATAGAGACTTTTTCTACCATATTCAATGGGTATTTTCACATGAATAACTTTAAATTTTCTGAAATTTGTTCAAATTTGAAAGATAAATTTGAATAAAATTTGTATGACATCTGTTTCCTTTTTTATCTGAATAATTTCATTTTCTTTCTGGAGCTGCAACTGTTTGTTGTCCCGTATCACTTAGTGAGACTGCTCAAAGGTCAGAAATATCACTCTTGTTACTGGAAATGGTTAAAAAGTCCCCCTAAGTTAATTGTTTTTACCTTATTCTGTCCAGCATCAGAGCAGAGACATGCTCTGACTGCTTTGTTGTGCCCAAATTTGCGTAAATTAAATAAAATCATTAACTAAGGGGCACCACTGAGAGGAACATCTTAAAACTTGCAACTAAGTGCTGAAATTAGTCTGTGCATATTGATCAGGGAGAAAAAGACTGAGAATACATTAGTTTTTAGTTTTGCATGCACGTGTTTATGATTGGCTGCTTCATGTAATTTGCATTTCTTTGTTTGGGTTCTCAGAAATGAATGCTAGATCTTTGTCAGGAACCAGTAGGGGCAGTGTTGGAACCAATTTGACCAGATGTAAGATCAGAGGGTTGACAAAGATAAAAATGAGGAAAAGCGTTGAAGAAAATCTCGATCAAGACCAAAAAAAATCTTAATGCGTCATTACTGCTGCACAGTGATGTATATCCTAATGACAGTTTGGTATTATGCAATGGTGGCAAATACTGGTCCAGTATGCAAAAATCCTGCCCAGCAGCTGTTCTAATTAGTCACCAAACCATCTGAATTTAATGAATACAGTTCATCTGGCAGGTAAACGAGCCTATTAGTAAAAACACCTGTTTTAAATGGATAGGTAGATCCAAAAACATAGCAGGATTTTTACTTTCTGGCACCTGGATTTGCCCGCGTTGGTGTTTATGTAAATGTTTCTTTCATTGTAATAATGACAAACTTGATATCAGATCAGAACTATTTTAGTTGAAATGGACACATGCAAGTTTGAGACCATTATGAATGTCTGTAGAAGGAAAATAATGGAAAAAAGGCGTGGAGACGTTGCGAATGGAGTGGTCTTTTTTTTTTTTTATCAGACATCAGTGTTGGCTCAGCAAAATAACCAAAAACTAGGCGCCTCTACTGTTGTCATACTTATTTCGTTTTTACCCTGCACGCTCTGCAGCTCTGTGGAAAGCGTAAGAGCCTTAAGAACACAGAAGCCAGTAGGACGGAGACCAGTCTTTTGTTTACAGTAAAACACTGAAATGCCAGTTAATGTTATACAATCAAACAGTAAATAAATAATGTTTTAATGAGATTACAATAAAATAATTCAATGTGCTTAAGCGGAAATTAAATATATTTTCCTTACTTTGTGTCTGGAATGTGGGACTTTTACAGGATTTGTTCTTGTTCTCATAATTTTTCTTAAACCGTGTTTATCGGGCTGCAGGTTTGTCTGGTGGTCTGCAGAAGAACTGCTGGCACCAGCATGGTAGGCAGGTTCTCATCAGGTTCTTTAGCTTAGTCCCACAGTCCAGAGAGATTATGCTGGGTTAACTGGTGGTGGAGTGTTTGTCTCTGTGATGGACTGCTGCTCAGCGGAGAGCAGCTGGAAAGAGTTCTACCTCACACAGCTGGATTTAAAATGGGTGGATGAACAAACAAGTTAATGTTTTGATCTTGACATGGTAACAGTGATGAAACCATTATCATCTTCCAGTGACAGGATGGTTGGCAGTTCAAAGATCACAAACACTCATCTGAAATAGAAAATACACCATCTAAAGTTTCACATATCAGGACATAACAGGACAGAAATCACCAGTAGATTCAGTAAATCCAAAGTTAGGATTTCTCATGTTTCCTCTATCTATTTAGTCATTAATCACAGCATGGTTCAGGTCTGGATCCTGTTGGTATCTGGTCTTGGTCTGGACTATTTGAACCTTTGCCACACTGACTCCAGATCTGTCTTACTGTGATTCCACCGGTTCCAAGAAATTAACAGTTTTTATGGATCTGACGAAGCAATAAAAACTGAATGTTTGACCTCTGAGCAGCTACGAGCCTCATCAGTTACCCGCTCGTTACGTGCGCGCTCTCGCTTCCCAGTTGGTTTGCAGCAGCAGAAAGTCCCGGAAGAGACGCGGCTCGTGCAGTCCGGGCGCGCGGCTCAGGTAAAACACCGCAAACAAAAGTGGGAGCGAAATCCTGAAATCAGGAGCGAATTCCCCAGAAGTTTGTTTCTCGCAGGACTTCCGAGCCGGTACGGAACCTCTGGACAACGCTTACTTAGTTTTAATTATGTTTTTTTATTTTTAAACTGTCAGAAGTTTTTATTGTTATATTTATGGGATTTAGGTTCAGGAGACGACTCGGGTATTTTGTCTGTGCCTGTGTAAAAAAAAGGCCATATTATTTTTCATATAGCTACAAATCATATAGCTATAAAATTTCTTTTTATTTTGCTATGATTATTTTAGTCGCTTTTATTCTTTTTCAAAAAAAATATTTTTCTATTTATTTGTATTTATACCATTTTCTTTGTTATCGGGGCTGAAATGTAATCAAACATCTGGTAACGTGTACGCTACAGTTACTTGTCAAACTGTTCAGATTCTGTGTCTTCGCCCTCCAGGATGGAGATCAGCGTTTGAGACAACATCAAGGTCCAACACACGGTAGAACCCGGGTCGGTCCGGTCCAGTAGCTGTGGGGGAAGTCCGGTCAGTTTACTTTCAAACTGTTTTTTGTTCTGTTTGCTTGTGTTTGACTTTCCTTATTCCTGAATGTCAGGACAGTAAGCTGATCTTGGTTCTGTCTGGACCTTTCACAGAGACTCTAAGTAACACGGACCACAAATGATAAAGATCCAACTTTTTTTTTCATGTGAATCCGGCGAATTTCCCAAACATCACATTAAAATGAGCATTTTTATGTCTTTTTGATATTTTTCTTGTCTTTAGTTTGGAAACTATGGGCTGTTTTTTTTACATTGTTTCCACACAATTAAAACTTAACAATAAAAATATAAACCTATTTCTGTTAAGTTTGATGTTTTTCTTTATTTTAAAATAAAGTAGAAATAAAATTATGACTCTTCAACAATGACAAAACATGTCCTGTAGTAGATACTTAATTTTAACAATTAGAACTATACTTTTTAATTTTATTTATTTATTTATTTTTACAAAAGACCATTTTAACATTTTGCCTAAGAAGTTTTACTAAACTGGGTTGTGGGTAAAAACGGCTCTTTGGATTGTAACGGTTGCAGACCCCTGATCCAGACGGCAACGTGGTCCTTGTCCCAGCTGCACCCCCGTTATACTTTCCACAGGATTTATCCATGATGTTACGATTTACACTGTTGCAGACATGGAAGATTTTAATTTGTGCTATTTTTTTGACAGTTTAAATTCATTGTGTTTTTATGTTTGTGACCCACATATGCCTCTTTATCAATGCTGTTATATCTTGTTTACCTTTCCGAATGTGTGGCTGGTTTGGTTTGTTTTACGCTTGTTTTTAACTAAAACTGGGTTATTCTGTCAGGACTGCAGTGTGGTTCTGATTCTGGAGTGTTTGGTGAAACAGGAGATGACAGAGAGAATAAACAGTTTCCTGGTGCAGAATTAGATAAAAGATGCTGATGT
The DNA here is from genome assembly GCA_037177515.1 of Pseudomugil tenellus. Lineage (NCBI taxonomy): Eukaryota > Metazoa > Chordata > Actinopteri > Atheriniformes > Pseudomugilidae > Pseudomugil > Pseudomugil tenellus. The sequence continues at coordinate 25,951,715 of JBAMHX010000015.1, forward strand.
GTGTTATTTTTAGTCTCCGCGCCTCTTCTCATCTTTACCTTGCCGTTCTTTTATGATTTTCTGCTTGTCATCTTGCTGAGACTTTTACTGCAGTTTTTACAAAAAGGTAAATATATTCTGATCAAAGGTTACTGTAACAGCCATGTCATCAGGATTATTTGGATGCATCTCTGTCACAAAAGAAGGGGCAGATTGTTTTATTTAATAATTAGAAAAGCTTTTTAGAGTTATTGAATTAGCTGATTATAATTCAGTGGAAGCCGTTTTCAGGCTTATTGTAGATGATCAGTTTATATTAGTTGGGAAACAGTCGGTAAAGTTCAAAGCTGTAAGAGAAGGATGAATTTCAACTTCCTGTCTTTTTCTACTGCAACTACATCCTTGTGATAAACGTCTGCAGATAATAAAAGTTCAAAAGAGGAATTTTACAGCTGGCTTTAGTTTCATTTTCTGCCACGTCTACATGCAGGCCCTCTGCAGAGGTCTGTAATTATAACTCCGTGTCTCAGATACAGATTAAAGAGGAGTCATAGCGAGATAAATTTTGTCATGAGGAAGTCAGAACGCTGTGACAGGAAGCATGAGCTCAGCTTCGGTTTTCCGTTACTGCCCCAGCCCACCCAATTCTGCTCCATCTGAATGTGATGCTAAAATGGAGACTTATTACACCAGACAATGGTTTTCCATCCTCTTTTGTCCAGTTTAGGTGAGTTTGTGTGAATTGTAGCTTCCACTCTTGTTCTTATCTGACAGGAGTGGCACCCTGTGTGCTTGTCTACTGCTGTAAACAATCTAATTCAAGATTAAGCATGTAACAGAAGCCATTCTGAATTAGTTGGAACCAGCGCTTATATTACTTCCTTTTACCTTTTTATAATCACCATCCTGTCTTCCCATGCTCCTCTGACCTCAACAAGACATTTCTCCTTAATGGATCTTTTCTCTTCTTCAGACCATTCTCTGTAAGACCTGGAGATGATTGTGTGTAAAATTCCCGTTAGCTTCTGAAACCACAAAAACCAACAGCCACTTAAATCGCCTTTCTTCCTCATTCTGATGCTCAGTTTGGACTACAGCTGAGATGAGTTGCTACCATGTGATTGAACATGAAGGAAGGACAAAGTGGACTGTGAATGTTGGGGGTTGTTTTCAGAGAAATGCCTCTCAAGGTCTTTTTCCAGATTTTCCTGGTGTGAATGATGCAGAGGATCCCTTTTTTTAATCTTTCGCAGCCAAAGCAAAGATATTTAAAGATAAACTGAGGGATGCCTACTGTTTAGGATTAATGGAGAAAATACGACTGATTCATGATGGGAATAATTTCTTCTCTAGTTATTTTAAGTCCAAGTTGGAATAGATTTAGTTTCTCTCCCCTGAGTTAAAGTCATATGTTTTATGACTGTTTTCTGAGACGGAAACCGAGGTGTGTGAAGTTGATAAATCAGCTGTGGGCTGACTCTTCTGCAGAAACCACACATGCGGAAGTTGGTGATCATTATAAGCTCTGTGTTTGTGACTTTGGACCATTTTTTTGAAAACCTGTTGAGTGAACCTTCAGACCAGGTTGAACTATTTGCAGGCTGGATTTCTTTTAGTTGATTTTTGTAACCTCCAGTTATTGACAGTGTAATTATTTACAGGTTGAGAGAGCCGACTTTATGTTGTAACCTCTCTTTTTCACAGTTGACTCACCAGCCCAGTGAACATTAGGAAGTGACCATGGCAAGCCCGGATTCCGTCAACCCATCACATGCTACGTTTGACCTCTTTGTTCAAGCCAAGACATGTCAGGATGTAAAGCACCAGTTTTCCCAGCTTTGCGCACAGCTTAACATCGATCCCAAGGATTACACAAACTTCTACTCCAAGTTAAAGGAAAGGCTGAACTACTGGAAGGCCAAAGCTCTGTGGACTAAGCTAGACAAAAGAGCGTCTGATGCAGCTTATCAGCAAGGAAAAGCATGCTCCAATAACAAGGTACTGACCTGCACAGATTCCTAAATGATGTGCTTCTACAGTTTAACCCTGAAAACTCTTAAGCCCTTTTTTTGCTATTTATACTTCATTTGCTTTAGTTATTTATTTAATCCCACTCAACATCCAGATATTGCCAAAACAGCCTCAGTTGTCAGATTATGAGACTAAAATGATGTGAAATGAATGTGTGAGTAGCACCATAAAGACCAACCAAAGCACCAAAACAGCGTTTATTACTGACGGTTCTTTGTAAAAATAACACACAGATCAGCAGTGACAAAACCGTTTCTCATCTGCAAAGCAAATGAGCAACAGAAAGTTTTTACATATTTACTCTGTTTCCTGTTTATTCTATTTACATGCTACTATTTACGACTGTCCTCACAAAACCAACTCCAACTTAGCTGGTTTTTGATACTACTGTGCATTTCCTGTGTGGAAACATTATCAGGAAGTATTTTATCATAATTTTCAAGTCAAAATAGGGTTTTTCAGCAACATCGTAGTGATGGTGAAATATTTTATTATGAAAATGTGATAAATAATGGTATTGTCATGAATCATACATAAAGGATTCATCACAGAATCTCTGAACACTGCATTATGTGGCTGGCTTGTAAAGGTCCTGGAGAGAAGAAAACTTGAGTTTTAGAAGGGTTTTAATGGTTTTAAAATGTAAAGAACTCCAATTATTCTTAAT
>JBAMHX010000015.1:25954965-25977331 GCA_037177515.1 Pseudomugil tenellus
AGGAGCATTATTATCATCAATGCTCCTTTCTGTTCATGTTAGGCTGGTTCTGTTTTTCCACTTACAAAATTTCAGTCAAAGAATAAATAATTTAATCGCTACTGTGATTAAAAGACTGGAAGACATTCTTTGTTTCCTTCCTGCTTCTGAATGTTCTGTTTTGCTGCAGTGTCTGGTGTTGGGTGCTGGTCCTTGTGGGCTGAGAACAGCCATTGAGCTCTCCCTGCTGGGGGCTCAGGTGGTGGTTCTGGAGAAGAGGGAGGACTTCACCAGGAACAATGTTCTCCACCTGTGGCCCTTCACCATCTACGACCTCCGGGAGCTTGGAGCCAAAATGTTCTATGGCAAATTCTGCTCCGGGTCTCTGGATCATATCAGTGAGTCCAACATCTGGAATGAGTTGTTACAAGATGTTTGAAGGACATGTCATTTTTTTCCTGTTTGCTATGATCCTAAACAATCTAAATGTGTGGATTTACAACCATTAATGACTCCTGATGCAATGAGCAGCTTCTCATTTCACATATCCTGTTGTCGAGGAAAAGATGTTGGTCTGTTTGGGTAAGGGTCGTATCATTGGCATGCATCGAGCAAAGAAAACATCTACGGACATGCTGAAACGACCAAAACTGGGTTAAGAACTGCCAATGCATTGCTAAAAACGGAAAGAATAGTGGGGAAGCATCATTTCCAAGAAATGTGGTCAGAAAAACATCTTGAATGATGGTGATGCTTAAACATTTGGTGAAATCAGATGGTTTAAAAGAACACCAGAAGAACTCAGGTCTCTGTTTAATAAACCCCTTTAAAGCCCAATGTATTGTATTTGATACATAGTTTCTGAGATAATTTGCATCACTTTGTGATAGAAACTTTATTCAAAAGCCAGATGTACACCATATGATTCTGGCAGCTGACTACCTGAATATGCTAACTGAACAGGTTATTCCATCTTCGTTGATGGTTCAGCCATATATTAAGATGACGATTCTAGATTTCATGGGGGTCAAAATTGTGAAAGTGATTCAGGGAGAGGGAGGCATCCTATTTAGACATGAACTGGTCACCACAGATCTGGCATGTGATGGAGGTCTGCTTATTGAGACGGTACCACAGAGAATGCTGCTGGAATCAGGTCAACTACGTATGAAAGTGTGACATTTTATCACAGCCGTGTGTGACTTTTTCCACAATTGACCATTTTCATCCAGAATTTATTTTCAAATATTACATTTGTCTATTTGTATTTGTCTACAATTTGTGACTTTTTTGTCTTTTTCTCATGTGTAGGTGAAATGGAGATCCATCAAAAGACTTTGATGAGTCTTAGTGAATTGTAGCTCATCCCTCAGCTTCAGTTTTCAGCTGTTTACATGACTGAATACTGAGTTTCTGCCTCTGATTGGCTAATTACATACTTGTGTTAAATGGAAGGATATATATATATATATAGATAGATAAATAAATGAATAAACACACACCCTGTGTATTTATGTGTATTTTCAGGCATCCGTCAGCTGCAGCTGATACTTCTGAAAGTGTCGCTTCTCCTCGGCGTGGAAGTTCACACCAAAGTGGAGTTCTGTGGCTTGAATGAACCCTCAGGAAGCAATGGTACCACATCTAAAAAAATAATGGCAAACACTGTGGTTCTCTCATGAAGCAAAGTTATTTTAAGAACATTATCATGTGTCTTGAAAGGTTGGATGGCCAAACTGCAGCCTGTATCTCATCCTGCCTCAGACTTTCAGTTTGATGTCTTCATCTCTGCTGGAGGAGGCAAATTTCTCCCTGATGGTAAGACAAACACTAAAGCTGGCATAGTTCTTCCTGTTGCAGCAAGCATGAAGATGCATTACTTGGGTTTCTTGAAATGTAGTTTTCAGTAAGATAAGAATTTCCCTTTAGCAACCGCAGGTCTGCTGAAATGCAGTAGTACAGAAAACCTTCTATGTACTCCCTTTTATCTACAGCTGTTAATTCCCCACACTGTAGCTTTTATTTCTTGGATTTTATCCTGTTTGAGCCTTTTTTTCTAATTTTTTCTCTAAGGTTTTTTTTTAATGTATCTTTATGTGATTCTCCTGCACTGCGCTGTAATATTTTTAATATTTTATGTAACTCACTATAACCGGCTCGTTGCTTCGCATCGCCTCAGTCCAGTTTCCTGCTGTCCCTCAACTTCCAGGTTTTAAGCACAAGGAGCTGAGAGGGAAGTTGGCGATCGGCATCACAGCCAACTATATCAATAGGAACTCTAAAGCCGAGGCACAAGTAGCAGAGATCAGTGGTGTGGCCCGCATCTACAACCAGAAGTTCTTCCAGGACCTGCTCACTGAGACCGGTAGGAGTCCATCTGTAGTCCTGGAGGAGCAATAAGATCCAGGTTTTAGTCTGACTGTAGTTTTCTGTTGTGTCCTGATTAATATTTTTGCCTACACTGATCCACCTTCATCATAGTGGAATCTATATTTTCATCTAACATATAATCCAAATTAATTCACCAGCCTGTCAGTCTTTTTTTTTTCCCCACACACAATGGTAAGCCCATCATGGTCTCTCCCCATTTTCCATCCAGATATTGATTTGGAGAACATTGTCTACTATAAAGATGACACTCACTACTTTGTGATGACTGCCAAGAAGAAGAGTTTGTTGAAGAGAGGGGTCATTAAACAGGTGAGGACAGCGCATCCAAAACAAATGAAACTGACGGATGCAGCAGATGCAGCACTCTGTCAGCTAATGGATATGATACCGGCAGGACGCAGCATTCCTAACATGCTAGCAAAATGATGAGGAGAAATTCAGTTAGAAAACTCTATCAAGCATTGGCATCCAAACTAAAAACAGTTCAAACACCTACCAGTCATATGGGAACGCAGGAAAAGCATTAAACACCATCCACTTCAGAGGTTCTTTTAACTTCTCCACATAAACAAGCTGTCATATAAAAACAGGTCTGCTGATAACAGACATCTTTCTCATCACTGAGACAAAAAACTTATGATTCTGCATTTGTTTGAAATTAATAATGAAGGTGCTGGTAGTTTCCATGGAGACAAAGGGGGTTTATACTGACATTTTCTCATCCTATCATAAACTATCTTGGGCATCACTTCGTTCTGGATCTTCAAACAGTTTCTAAGTTTAATGTGGGGGCTACCTCTAGATTCCCCTGACTCTGACCATTGATCAAGATGTCCATCATCATCAACTTGTTTACCTGTGTAACACCTCTTCATTCAATTCAACTTTATTTGTATAGCGCCATTTCACGACAATGTCGTCTCAAGGCGCTTCAATTAAGAAAAAAAGCTTTATATAGGGAATCGGCTAGATCAAGATTCGATCCAATCTCCCATCCTGAGCAAGCATGAGGCGACAGTGGGAAGGAAAACTCCCTTGTAACAGGGAGGCCAAACCTCCAGCAGAACCCGGCTCAGGTAAGGCAGCCATCTGCCTCGACTCGCTGGGGTCAGAGAGGACAGGAAAGACAGATTAATATACATTGCAGCTGCAGGGAAAGGAAAATAAGAAGTAAGCCCTGCAAAAAGAAAAAAAGGAACAAATTAGAAATAAAACCTGCAAAACAGGAGAGATAAGAAATAAGACCTGCAGAAAAAAGAGAAATGGGTTAAATAGGTAATAAAACACCTGGAAAACCACTTAGGTTCACTTCTTACCTTCTGCTACAGTTCTTCAAATGTTTTTCAAATGAAGTGATGAACTGTATTGTGATATAACACTTGATTCTGATATTTCTGTAATATTTCTTTAAACACTAACATTATACATACAGCCCTTGTAGTTGTGAAGATCTCATGTGTCGCTTCAGACAGAAGGCTGAAAATAGCGCTGCTGATAAAGAGGTTAACCAAGATGAGTCAGTTGAGGTGATGATGTCATCAGACCTCACACTCTGTGCAGGACTACACTGATGCAGAAAAGCTTCTGGCTGCTGCAAACTTGGACCACGAGGCTTTGTGTAGCTACGCCCATGACGCTGCTGTATTCTCCACCGGTGGTCAACTCCCCAACCTCCAGTTTGTTCAGAATTATGCAGGCAAGCCGGATGTAGCCATGTTTGACTTCACCTGCATGCACCGAGCTGAGAATGCCTCGCTGGTCAGGGAGAGGAGGGGCAGGAAGCTGCTGATTGGTCTTGTTGGAGACTGTCTGGTGGAGGTAAGCTTGCACAACACAACTTATCAAATTAATGCTTTATAAAATGTATTTGAGGCCTGATTTCTACTCAAAGGGATATTTTTATCAAATGAGAAAAATACTTTATTTGCTGGAGAATGTCCAGAAATATGGGTGTATACAGTCAGATTAATCTTTATTTGTGTCACACTATTTAGCAACAAAGTTATCTGAACAGACTCTTTGGGCTATTTAGCTGTTTTAAGAAATTAATTCTGAATTAATAAAGATAATAAAATTAAAATAAAATTCAACATCTTCAGCCTCACAGCATTGTGTGGCATTCACTGTTCTTCAAATTTATCTTGAGGTTTTAGCCTATTTAAAAAAAATAGACATTGTAATTCTATATCCTCCAACAAGAAATTTGACTTCTAATTGAGGGTTTTATGTTTTTCTGCAATTAAAACAGGTGATTTACAATTTTACCTTTGTCACCTTTGTACCACCGAGTGCCATATGAAATAATAGTTTTGGGAAAAATAAGAAAATAAGTTAGGAAATATAGACACAAATAAATGAAAAAATAATATAAAGACAAACATATCAATTTAAAGAAGTGCAAATTTGTGCAAGTGCTGTATTTTACTTTTTTCTATGTAATTTCAGATTATGTCAGTTCAGATTCCACAAGACGCTTGGCATGTCAGTGTTTCTTATGTGCAATGAACAATTGACCCCATTATGCCATATTTGATAAGCTTCTTGTTATGCGCCAGTGTCGTGTGTCTTTAAATGCCACATGTTTTTTATATTATTGGATGTTTTGTTCTCTCCTTGATCAGCTGTTATTTAAATTTATCCATTCAACCTCTCACACAATTCTTCTGAGTCCCTCAAGAAGAAAGTTTTGCTTGTTGAGAACAAGTTGCAAGATGAACCGAGAACAAAATGGCGTCACTTTGTTTTCGGGGTATCAGGACCACAAAATTAGACAGTACACATTTATTGTTGAGGACCTGTAGTGCACTCATCTCTGCATGTGAGGTCATCGGATCTGCTGGCAGATTAAAACACGTTTGTCTGGAAGAACTTTGGATACTGATGGCCACCATACATTCAAAACTACGTTTAATATTAGAAGTAATTGCTATGCCCGTCTTTACTACTAGATAAAAGAAATTTTACACACTGGACCTTTAATGTCAAACATCTTTCTTTTTCTGCTGACATGTTTCTCACAGTCAAAATTAATAGTTTTTTCCTGATTATGTTTAGTTGCAGTATATTAAAAACCCTAATTTTGTTCCTTTTATGCATATTTCGGAGTATTATTGATCAGCTGCCTTCTGTCAGTCAAGCTGGAAAACGATGCACTCTTCTGTCTGCAGCCCTTCTGGCCTCTGGGAACAGGCATTGCTCGTGGGTTCCTGGCAGTTTTTGACACAGCATGGATGGTTCGGAGCTGGGGTATGGGGGTCCCTCATCTTAAGGTCTTAGCTGAGCGGTGAGTATGCTTTATTGTTCTGCTGAGCTGCAGCAGAAACTGGGAGATTAGTTTTGGAACACCAGGATTTACACGTCTGTCAGTCTGTAGATATCATGCTCGTTTCATTAATGGGAAACATCTTACCCTGAAATCATTAGCATGGTGACAAACTTGAATTAGATTACAATTTTTCAGCACATTCCTGTGATGTGTTGAGGATTAAGCCATTAACCCAACATGTAGGTATTATTCTCACTGTAACGGTTGCTGATTGAATTTTTTTGTCTTTGACTTTTTCACTAACATACAGAGAAAGTACCTACCAGCTCCTCTCACAGACCACACCAGAAAACACCAGCAAGAACTATATTGGTTTCAGCATCGACCCCAAGACGCGGTATCAGAGAGTAAACCTGTCCTCCATCGGGAGCAATCAGGTCAGTGCTTTTGTGCTTTATTTACCCAAAACAGATCCAGATATGAAGTCTGTGTTGTCATTCTGAAGAGTAAAACCAGCACAGGCAGAATTTAACATAAAATTGAACAGAGTTGAAATAGGGTTTCAATAAACATGTATGAAACCAGATACAAATTTTTAATTTGCAACATTTCTTTAGGAGGAAAACAAATATCAAACATTTAAATACACAGTAAATTGTTTCCTTACAGGAGAATATTTATTCATAGCCAAACATTCTCTTGTCTTCACCGAACCAGGTCCAGCATCTGTACGATGCAGATAAACCTCATCCACCCAGCAAGAATCTAAAGCACAGGCAGTCCAACACGGGTCCAGGTGAGCTGCTTTCCGAGCAGGCTGCTGGCTCAGTGCTCCATCTGCCTGTTTGTGCACTTTTTATTCAGGTTGACTCTGAAAACGTATGTTGGTAAAAGCTCTGATGGTGTTTGTCTTCTCAGATTCAGGCGGGGGTGTTGAAGAGCTGTTAAAGTGGTGCCAGAAACACACAGCAGGTTACGACCACGTGAACGTAAAAGATTTCACCCAGTCATGGAAGTCCGGGTTGGCCCTCTGTGCTCTGATCCATCACTTCAGGCCTCAGCTAATGTGAGTTGCAATTAGGATTAATGTGGGGCATGTTGTCACCTTGAACCAAATAACAATGACAAACTCACAAGAAATGTAAAAAAAGGAAATTTAATTACAGTGTTTTCCATATTATAAGTTCCACTTTAACAGTTTGACTGTTCCTTGGACTTATCGTCAGGTACGACTTATATACCCCCAAATATATATTGACAGCCGTGAGAGGATGCTCTGAGCTTGACAATTGTATGGTGCTCAGTACCACAAAAAACTTCACTGTTTTTGGTTACTTATTGTGTTTCAGGTATCAAGCAGCAGAAAGAAAGCTTGGAGTTTATGAAGAACTTGTGTGGAAAGCGTCGCTTTCTCTAGACAGACTGTGAAACAAAGTATTGCTGTCTGATTTATTCAAATAATAAAAAGAGATGGCAATGCTAGGTATACATGAGAAGCAAGTGGAGTGCGATTTCATAAGCATTAGTGTTTTTTTTTAATAAGTAAATCACTGGACACTGTTTACTTACCAGTCAGTCAGACAGCACTTTGTGTGCAGCCAGTCCTCAGCCAGCCCTCAAGACATGCATCAGTTTTATTCTGGATTTAGAATGGGATCATTTTAAGGCGTGACTTCTGTGGGTAAATTAAACTGTGGTTGTGTTAAATTTCTCAGGTATAAATTGTGTTTGAAGGCATGAAAAAAAGGTTAAAACATAGTGTATAAAGGCAGGTTTCAGTACTTTTATCCCTGTAAAGCTGTTTTTGTACATCTTGCCATGTGCATTGAACATGGCGTACAGAACATCATGCTCCTGGAGAACAGACATACTGAATGCTTTGTCTGAAGATGCTTGTTACTGTTACGAGACAGCCATGTGTTTAGGTCCCAACATTACTCTGTTTTCCATTGGATAGAACACAGAATTTGTTTTAGATTTTCAGCCCCTTTCTTTTTTTACCCCGTCTCATTTGTATGTCAGTTTGTCAGAGAAAGCAAACGGGAACCTGCATGTACAAACATCCGCTGAAGTAAACACTCAAGAGTGAATTTGATGTCTTTTTCCCCCCGAAAGTGACATGTCAACCCTTAAGGAGTTGGATGGAGTTTACAACACCCAGCTGGCCTTTAGTATTCTGGAAAAGGAGCTGGGAATCCCTCCTGTGATGTCTCCAGCCGACTTGGCCATCAGTGGTCAGATAGACAAGCTGTCCATGGTCCTCTACCTCACCCAGATACAAGACGCTTTTGCTCTCCCTCCAAAAGGAAAAGGTTTGTTTTATTTCATCAAAGTTAAAAATAAGATTAAATGCCCTATTCCACAGTTTTCCTTAAGTTATCATCACTGCGATTAATTTGATTTATGTCTGAAGGTGGTAGTAGCAACAGCAACATTAAACTTGCATAACTTGGTTGCCAAGTTACTGCACAGCATCAGCATCACCTTAAAAGGGTGAGGTGCCCTCCTTCTGAAACATGCGCACTGTGGACTGTCTCTTTAAGAGCAAGTTACCCACAATGCATTGTAGTAGAGTGGCTGAGCCAGCCCCAGTCAGAGTGGAGCTGATTCTTCCTACTCTGATGGCATCAGCCTCTGTTCCATCTCTGAGGATATATTTCTGTTTGCATCAGAGGTATTTTTACTGCCTCTCTGGTGTTAGAAATTTCTGCTGTGTGTGTGTGTGTGTGATGGCAGCGTTTGGAGGCGCTGAATGAGCTGAGGTGGGTGTGATGAGCAGCTCGGCTGGGATGGGATCAGGAGAGGAGATGTCAGTCTGTGTAACCTCCTATGAATGATGAATGAGTGAGATTCAGAGCTGAAGCTGGAGTTTTTATTTGGTTTAACAGACAGATTCTGGTGCTGATGCTGAGGTGAAAATGGAAAGAAATTATGAAAAAAAGCTTCTTGCTCACCGTGGATTATATTCAGGTGTCTTTTAAATTAGCTGTCTGATCCCTGGTAACCTGCATTTGTTGTCTCTGACAGAAGCTCCGGGATCTCTGGCATCACCCAGGTCTCTCAGTCTCTCCCGGACACAGTCGGTTGTCTTCTTCCTCAGCAAGCTGAAGCACAGTTCTCTGCAAAGACGCAAGGTAGCGATGGAGATGTTTCATCCTGAGGCAGCCTTTTAGCCTCTCTTGTTATTTAACCTGACTTCAACAAATCAGGCTGAATGTTTGCCATGATTTTTTTCTATGCTTGTTCTGTGATAAAGCAAATGTTCTTGTCATCTGTCCAGGAACGGCTGGTATCTGAGAAACGACAAACAGAGAGAAGGATGGGAGATGAGAACAAAGTGGGTTTTTTCAGTTCTTAACTCGGCTTTTTGTTACTCTATCACGGCTTAGTGGGATTGTTTGCCTTGTTGGTTCTGACTCCTATCTGGTCTTCTTAAACTCCTCCTCAGATTTCAGTGCCTCCTGTTTCTCCTGAACTAACCCCCGTTCCTGCTCCAGAACCAGAACCTCTCACTCTGGTTTCGATGACCACCAGTGAGGAGTGTTACTTTTGTTCTCAGAGGGTGTACGCGCTGGAGCGGATCAGTGCTGAAGGAAAGTTCTTCCATCGGAGCTGCTTCACCTGCCATCAGTGCGGCATCACGCTGCGACTTGGCGGGTACACCTTTGACCAGATCTCAGGTGGGTCTTAGACTCTCATTAAACTTCTCCCACGTTTCACACCGTAAACACAGATTACAGGTTAAACTAAGACTGAACCCATGCTTCACTTTTAAATCAGTTACCATGGAGATTAATTCTGTGCAGTTAACCTGGATGAACTACTCTAGGCTCAGTTAGCGCTTTTTAAACAGACTTGTCGTCACCGACAGGATCAATACTCCTGAATGGTATAACATATTGTAATATTCAAAAAACGTGAGAAAGTGGAGAAATAGACCCCTTCGTCTTTACACTAGTTTTTGCGGAAGATCTGCCACCCGGCTGCAGTCCGATTCAACTCAGCAAACCGGATCAAAGTGTGGACGATCCTTCCAGCGAGGAATTTTCAAGGCCATAGAGGGAGCCAGATAAGACAATACCACTCTGTTTGGGTTTAGGGTCATTGTTTACCGAGCCTTAGTCTGTTAGGTGATCTTTCCAAATCCAAAACAACTGAATGATTTTCAGTGTCTGAGCCCACACCTAGATGTTGTTACAGACACCCTGGACAAGTTCAAGAACCCCTGCTAGTCTACCAATCAATGGCATCCAGCTTATAGGTTCAGCTTGTTCAGAGAGCAAGAGTTCACTGTTCAGCATGGTTACATGTCTCATGCTGCTTGCGGTGGTCCGCAGCAGCTTCAGGGTTGTGACTCACCAGAAATCTGCTAAATTCCAAACAGTGGGAAACCGGCGATCATAAAGCTGATAAGATAATCATCCAGAGACATCACCATAAGGCACCAAGCTCCCCATGTCGATCACGGATCCCTCCCGTACCCAGCCGGGTATGTCTCCCTCGGAGATAAGGAGTCCCCATTCACTGCTCTCTGGGTGAAAAAGTTTTGGTCAATTTCATTGTCCTACCAGCTGAACAGATCCAACATGATTTTATCAGGAAGAAGTGCAAAGAGATGCTCTTACTAGAGAAATACACACAGGCAGAACGTGCAAGGATCACAGAGATCACATCAATATTTAATATAACAGAAAAGAAATTAAAACAGATTTGTGTGTGAGAACCATTTCACAATGTCAGGCCTTCAGCGCAGCAGAAACAGTGGGAGGTGTTTTTCTTTAGGTTGCATTCCTTTAGTATTTGTTCGCCAGCGAACCACCAGAAGTGGAATGCATCCTCATTGGTACACCTGAGGTCATTTAAGCTAAGATGTTTGCCAGGAAGAAAATCTGTTTTCTGCTCCAGCAGTAGAAGAAGCATCCTGGTCCTTCTCTATTTATATGCTGCATTTGCTTGTGATCGGATAGAGGATGTGGGTTTCACAGTAGGATAGTGTGTGGTTTGTGCCTCAGCTGGGGGTCTGAACAGCAGCCCTACTGTGTGTAGTTTGCATGTTCTCCCGAGAAATCAGATTTTTGGCTATTTCTCTGAAACTATTTGTCTCATTGACCTCCCAGGATGCATCCTGTCCTGATGTCACCAGGCTGGTTCAAAGTTTTGACATGAGGTGGAGTTTTGTGACTAAACATGTGCATCTTTGTATTATTTTATTGTCTTTTCGAGGATTGGGGGCGTTCGTGAGATATACCCCTAGCCGTCACTTTAAATTAAACACATTAAACAATATAGAAACTGAATGGATAAAAGATGTGAACTCTTCTTTCACCACAGGAAGGTTTTACTGTGAGCTTCACTCTGAGCTGCTGCTTCCTGATGGAGATGAAACATTTTATGAGGTGGGTTACCTGAGCAAAGAAGATAACTGCTCAGTCTTCTCTTACATAATCCACCTGGTTGCTGCTTCACTGCCAGCAGGGCTAACTTACTGACTTCTCATTATTCCTGTTTATAGGACAGCAAAGTTCAGCGGACAGATGCAGAGGATGGGCTTTCCAGCAATGATTACACACCATCTCCATCAGATGAAGAGGACGACCACACACTTGACCATGGTCCTTCTGATCACTCACAGTTACACAACCCCAAAGAATCAGATCTCCATGTGACTAGATTCAAAGAAGACTCGCAGCAACCAAACAAGTCCAACACATCTACAGACCCTTCATCTTCCACTCAGGGAGAGGAGGAGGAAACCATGCCCTGCCCAGTCCCAAAGCCTCGCTTATCCAGGCAGTCCACTCCTAGCTCGGAGCCTTCTCCCCCAACAGCAAAACCCCGAAAAACCTTCCTGGTGAATCTTTCCCCTCCGGAGAAACCTTCATCTTTTGCAGGTCCAGAGGAGACATCAGGGCCAGATTCCCGTCCTAAGCAGTCACTGCGAAAACTTCCGCTGACTGAGGAGGAAAAGAACCAGCTGAGGAACCCTCAGAGCTTTAGCGTTGATTCAGACTCTGAGACCCACGGAGGATCATCTTCCTGCTCCTCTTCCTCTGCAAATGCAGGAGTGCCTCCTAAGCAAGAAGGCCTAGATGGTCAAGAAGAGGAGGGCTACTGGAGTGGAGGCACAGCTGGTCATATGCGGGAGAAGAGGAACCGAAGATGCTTCAAGAAAAAGGAGATGCCCAACGGACAGAGCAGGGCCCGATCCAAGTTTTCCCCCTGGAATCTTTCATCTCCGAGGATCAGCAGAGGCGGCCGGCTCAGCGTCCACATCGGTCAACCAGGAGCAGGTCAGTAAAATCTTCATCCTCACTGTGATGAAGGGAATAAGTCAAAGCAATAGTTGTTCTTCCTTTTTCTAACAGAAACAACATTCAGACATGATCACAGTGCCTCAGAAGAGGGTGTTGATTGGGACGAAGATGATGACATGTTTGAACAGGATGATTTTGACTTTGATGAGGAGGTAAGGAGTAAACATAGTAAGGAGAGTAGCTGCAGTCTTATCAGTGCATTAAAAATCTTTTTTCCTTCAGTTTCAAATGGAGCCTTCAAATACTGTTGAGGCTGAGAAGCTGGAGTTGAGGAAGATGAGGACGCTGGAGCGTCGAGCAAAGACATGTAAAATACAGAGATTTCACAAAGCTCAGGTCAGTCCACACCTCACACCCACATATATGCACAACTTCTCGGTTTAGTATCATTTTAAATATTGAAATAAATATTCTGTTAAACATCAGGGTAAGATTGTTATGCTAAATATTCTTCAGATGATAACACAGCTAGCATAACAAGACTTATAACGCTGTCAAAGATGATGTTGGATAGATTTTTAAGAATTTTATCCACAACACAACTCAGTTAGGTTAGAGGTCTTTACAGTGTGTAATGCCTGATTTTATTACTAGATATATTTGCATTTGGATCTGTGGTCCACAAAATATTTAATCATTTTAAGTCAAAATCTTAATTTAAGATGTTGCAATAAGTAAATCACTAAGGAGCGCAATTAAAGCTATTAAATTACTATCAGAAAATAACAGAAGTATAATGCTCCCTCTGTGCATAACTCACAAACTATTTCTGATGAAGCAAAAAATCTTGGTTGGTTGTTCTGGATTCTTGTTGAAAATCTTAATCTGAAAGGCTCAGCTAAATACTGAGCCTGTTAGACCTGGTTGTCTAGCAAACCTTTAGCTTTAAGACTGTAATGGTCTGTGAAGGAAAAGGGGTTCTTAAGCTCCTAGATACAACGAAAATGCCTGCCCCTGATTAATTGGACCCTATTTTCTGAAGTTGGCGGCAGATAAAATTGCTACACCGTTAGCATATATTTTTAATTTTTGTTCTACCACTGCATAAAGGAGGTGATCCTGCTATCCTAAACAACTAAAAGCCTGTCTCCAAACTGTCTGCCTTGGCTAAAATATTAGAATCTTTAGTAAATGATCATATGAAGGATTTCATAACGTCTCATCTGATGTACAATCTGGTTTTAGGGAGATGCACCATATCACATCTGCAGCTCTTAAAGTGGTAAATGATTTTATAGAATGTACGGAGAACAAGCAACATTTGATACTGTGGACCACACAGTACTTCAACACAAACTCTTTAGGGCAGGACTTAATGAACAAGCTGTCAGCTAGCTTGACAAGTATCTTCTTGATAGAACTCAGTGTGTGCAGGCTCTAACCTACTCAGAGTGATTAAGGGTGTGCTGCAGGGGTCTGTCCTGGGGCCACTTTTGTTTACACTTTAACACTACTGAACTGACTGTTTCAAATGCTAAACTACATTTTTATGCTGATGATACTGTTCTATATTGTTTGGGTTCAACCCCTTTCAATTGCAACATGCTTTTACATCGGTTCAGAAACATTTTTATAGTCTAAAACTAGTTTTAAATGCTGAGAAGACAAGCTTTGTTGTTCTCAAACACTAAATCAAAACCTGAAAAGCTGCCTTCTGTAACTACATTACTGTAATCTCAAATTGAATGTGTTTCTAACTACAGATATCTAGAATTTTTAATTGAATCCCCCTCATTCACCCCACACATTCACCAGCTGGTTAAAAGGTTAAAACTGAAATTAGGGTTTTATTTTAGAATAAAATCTCGTCTCTCTTTTGAAGCCAAAAAGAGGCAAGTTTATGCTACTTCTTCCAGTGTTAGATTATGGTGATGTGTTGTATATGCATGCTTCATCGCAGAGCTTACATGCTCTTATGTCTGTTTACCACAGAGTGCTCAGGTTTATCACCAACTTACAATTCCACACACATCACTGTCTGCTGTATGACAGAGTCTGATGGTCCTGTCTGTCTCAGCGCTGTACGAAACACTGGCATCTTCTCATTTACAAAGCCATCTTAGGTCTGCGTACTTAGTATCTTCCAGACTATATTTAACAGACAACAAGCAACCATAATCTCGATTTGTTGTCTTGTGGTTCTAATGTTTTTAGTATTTTACCGTTTTTGTGCCAAGGTTCAGAATGTTTATTGCTGTCTTGGCCAGGTCAACCTTGAAAGAAATTTTTAATGTCAATGAGGCTAACCTGGTTAAATAAATATTAAATAAAAACTAAAATAAATAAATTTTAACCTGGTCCAGGTTTCACACCTGCACTGTCCACGGTTTTACATATCCAGTCCTCCTTCCTGTCTCTTATGCAACAGTTATCTAAACGAGGGCAAGCAAACATCCTCTTTGTGAGAGTCAAATGTGTCTGACAAACATTTGAAAGACTGTATGTAGTTTTGCTCCATCCCATGCTCACATATATCCCATTTGTGTGCCATTTCTTGCGGCATTATCCATTCACTCAGCCAGTGAGAAGGAGGAAGAGGATGAAGAGGAGACAGCTGCAGGACAGATCTATTACTGGATGTTTGTGCAGAATTGTGGGGAAAGTGCGAGACTTCCTCCTCATATTCTCATAACACTCAATGAGTGTTCAAGATCTCTCAGTAAGATGGGATTAAGATGAGACAGGTTACATCTCAGCTGTGAAGTCACGTTTTTAATCCTCTCCATAGATGCTGAGACAAAAAAACAGTACTGCAAACTGTCCCAATGAAATGAGTAAGGATGGTTTTCCTGAGTGGAGTTGCTCCAAATATTCTTACCATCCAGATATCCGATAACATGTTGGCCTTGATGAAACCTGTAAAACAGATTAAATTGATTTTAAGTCATAGTACAACTCAGAACTTCCTACGATGATTCAGCTTGTTCAGCTGCTTCTCCCTGATGGAAATGGAATCAGCAGCATCCTCACCTCTGTGGGAGCATTTTATAAAACCAGGTTTTCTGTCTGATGTACAGCTGGATGAAGCCACTTATTTTCTGACGTGCTTTCTCTGGAAAAGCACATGTCTGTGTGTGTGGCATCAGAGGGAAACTGCTGTATGCAAAAACAAATCATGAAGGGAGAAATTAGCTCAGCTTTAAATCAGATATACATTTTTACTACTACGCGGATAAAGGAAAAAACCTATTCTAGCCTTCATCTCATGAGAAAAAAGAAACACTGAATTTGGAATTTAAGATAAAATCGCAATCGTATTTACAAATTTTTTGCCCATATCATTCATGTTTCTTAAACATCAAACTAAAGCTGCTTTTGTACAGAAAAAAAAAGAAAATTAATAAATAAAATGGACCTAAACTCAAGTAAAATTATCTGCGTCCAATATATATTCTATTCATATCAGGAAACCTGTGTTGAATTTAAAAAAAAAAAAAAAAAAAGAGAGAGAGAGAGCATGTGACAACATTTTAAGAGAACTTCCTGTTTTTTGTGAATCAGTCCATTCAAAGAAGACTGGAGGAGATTGAAGTGACCTTTAAGGAGCTGGAGGAGAAAGGTGTGGAGCTGGAGAGAAGTCTTCGAAGAGAAGCTGGTAAGAACAAGATAACACCTTATTTTTTAATTATTTAGTTGATGTTTTTTAGGAAACCATAAAGCTTTGAGGTGCGTCATCAACATTTCTAATTTTGACATGTCAAACTATAAATACACTAACTACTAAATTGTTGCAGTTGTGCTGCAAAACTGGTATTCAGTTTTGGTCCAGTTCATGCTGCACTAGCACCACACACACACACACACACACACACACACACACACACACACACACATGCATGCACATGCTCACATCCCTTCTCTCCTGCACTTTCCTGTCCAAACTTGACTTTGTTGAGCAAACATTCAAAGAATTGTTAAAAAAAAAAAAAAAAAAAAAAAAAAAATGTTTGTTTTCTGATAATAGAAGCAGATCATTCATATGGCCATATTTGTGCCTGAACTCGTTTGTTCAGGACAGATCAGATCTTTTTTGTGAATTTTTAACATTTTTTTCTCTAGTTCTTGCCTTTTTTTCAAGGTCAACAGATTACCTGGATAAATTTCCTACAATTTGGCTGTTAGAGGAAAATGTGTGCTCCCAAAATCTTTAAAATGTTAGTTAATGCTTTCCACTTTTTTTTTTTGTGCTCAAACCTGAAAACTGTTCTGGCTATATCTCTGAAACGACTCATCTGATTGACCTCAAATCAGGTGCAAATGAAAATTAATGACCTGAAGATGTGTTGCATAATGACATTGTACCTGAATGTTTCTATATTTTTTAACGCATTCAAGAATTGGGGAAATTGAAGATTGGGGATGTCTGGGGATATACCCCTTGCCATCACCTCCGGCGGTGTAATTTTCTAGTTCGGTTAAATTTAAAGCTTCCTGAAAAAACCTGGTAACATGTTTTGTTTTTTCTAACTATGCAATATAAGTTGCTATATGAAAAAATACAGGATTTTAAACTAACTTAAGGTTTTTAAGTGCTGCACTCCTGCTATCTCATTGACAACAAACTACTTTTTGTGAATATTTCAAGTATGGTTTTTGTCTATATTTGAGTTATTTTTTATTAGTTTTAATTGTTTCACTTTATTGTGGTCTCTATTATGTGTTTTGTACTATGATGTGCAAACATGCATTGTGTTTATTGCTATTGGATATGAACACACCTGTTTGTCAGCTTCTCTAGAAATTGATGAGAGCCACTAGTTAGTTTGCTTTGTTGGACCTGATGGGACTGTTGCACATGAGGACATTGTGATGATACTCATATGATATATTGTGCAGCTCTTGCTAAATCCACTTCCATGAACAGATTTTCTAACGCTCTTTTTTTCATTCAGGAAATGAGGGTTCTGAAAAGATCGAGCAATGGATCCAGCTGATCCATGAGAAGAACGCCCTGGTTTCTGAAGAGTCTGACCTCATGGTGGCGTAAGTCCACTTCTCAAAGTCTGTAGAATGACAAGATGATTCAGATTTAGGGTTCATGTTCAGAAAACATTGTGGTGACTGTTTGCTGTCACCATGGTAACAACTGTTTCTCAAATTATCTTCTGCTGGCCTGCAGCAGGATTCACTGTAGCCATGATTACTTCAGCTCTGCTTTCCTCTCAGGTCTCGACAGCTGGAGCTGGAAGACAAGCAGAGCATGTTGGAGTTGGAGCTCAGGAAATACCTGGACCTGAAAGGTGTGTAGCTTCCCGTGCACACATTAATTTTCACCTTTTACCCTGTTTACAGACACACTACCAACACCAGAGCTTCTTAAGACTATTATAGTTTTTTTTCTGCCAGGACTGTGTCATATTATGCCGTCCATGATAATAAAAAATATTTTTGTTGGTATCAGTGGTGTAGCTGCAAGCCCAAACATGATGGAGAATGAAAGCAAATATTTCAACACTGCAGCCTGACTTGAGAAAACCTCCAATTAAACACAACAATCTACAGAATGTTAAAGAAAATGTGAAAACGACACAAAAGTATTCCACCACTTCAGATAAAAACATGCAGGCAGGCAGCCAAATGCATGAAGAAGAAAGCAATCAGCAGATTATGTGAAGGCCAAATGTTGCTTCAGGGTTCTGCTGACTTCATGCCAGGTTAAGTTGAAGGTGCAGATCACCAGGGGCCTCGTTTTAAAGCTGGCATACGTACAACAAACCGGCGTCGCCTGTTATTGTCAACTTTTGTCATTTAACTTTGCAGAGCGTCTAACAGTGAAGACGTAGAGAATTTGTATTTATTCACTCGTTTTTGTTTTAGCATAATTTCTGCCAGGGCTGTCTTTATTTCTGCCCAACTCCTGCACAACATTCTTGATGGTGCTGAATGTGTCCCTCTGCAAGGACATGACTGCTGGAGGGGCACAGAGTTTTGTGGAAGCACTGGCCCCACCCTCTCAACTGCAGCTGCAGGAACACACAGGAACAATATCTCATTTGTGTCTGTACATGTTCCTTTTATAATCTAAAGTAATAAATCACCAGCAGCATCAACCTCTGGCACATTTGGTCCCAGCATCTGTGGACTTGTCAGTTTTCAGCTTCTAATCTGTGGGAGTGAGCAGCAGCGAGCTTCCTCCATGGTGCACACACTCCCCCTGTGGACTCTGATGCACCTTTTCTCTCCACTTTAATGTGTGATTTTTTTTTTTTACTTTCTGGAACTGTCTGCTGTCTGAGATGGCCATCCCGTCTCCACTAAATAGAATATTTCTACATTTTACAACCTTTTCTATTAGAATTTTTACCTCAAGTTAAGAATTTTTTTTTCTTCCCTTTTTTTATTCCCCTGCTTAGCCATGATGGAAATTAGAATAATTTCAATATTTATCAGGGGCATTCACCTGAACTTTTATAGCCAACATATGGATGTGACAAGATGCTTCCTCATGGGCGATTAATTTAGTGTCGATCCTGATTTATAAACAGAAACAGGCGGGCGTAGGACTGTTTTATAAGTCGGAAATCATTGTGTGCTGCATGTCCTGTTTTCTGTATGTACACCACCTGTAGTCATCTTTGCTATGCACAATCGTTTTATATGGAGCCCAATATTTTACATTATGCAGATCCAGAAGGTGGAAGAAAGCTCTTTAAACAGCTGGTTCAACAGTTTGATCCACAATGCAACATCGCGGAAAGAAAATATCAAAACCCTTACAACTCTTTTATATGTGTTTTTTTTTTTCATTCTTTTTGGTTTTAATTAGTAAAACTTCAAATAAATAAACTAGATCTCTAGATCACCTCACTGAGCACTGTCACTTATGTAACGACCCAGCTCAGCTAGAGGTTTTGAGCCGCAGGTTGACTGAAGAAACGGAGATGATTAGTGGAATAAAATCCAGACTTAACAGGATTCATTTTAAACACACATTGGGATGTAACAACCTATATCATCAATTTCTCAGGAACAGCACTTTGTAACTGTGGAAAAAATGATAGTGATGGACCGTATTAGACTCTGTCATGAATCTTTTTGGAACAGGAGCTTCATTAAACAATTATGCTCAAATGACTGCTGATATTAAAAATCTGCTATAGTCAGCGAGGATGTTCTGTTTCAGTACGCTCACCTGTGATGTTTCCATCTTGCAGAGAAGACGCCAGAGCAGCTGGCTGAGGAGAATCGCATCTTTCATCAGAGGATCGAGGTGGTGAAAATGAGGGACTCTCTGGTGTCGTTTCTGGAGGAAAAGAGGCTGAAGGAGATCAGTGAGGAGACGGAGGCTTTCTCCATCATGGAGGCAAAACGGCACTCAAAGACAGGATCTCAGGTTCAGTGGTCGTAAGCCTGCTGGATGTTTAAAGACGACGCTTTCTCAAATGCTGTGTGTCAAATGAGGAAACTGAAAGTTATGTGCAAAGCCAAAGATGAGCCAGATTATTATGGAAGGACAGAAGCTGAGACTGAGGATGAGTTACAGTCCATCGTCAGAGGAAGATCTGACCTCGTGTGCCCAACACCTGCTGCTCCGTTCTTCTCAGCTGATGGTTGAAGCTCGGGGTACCACAGGTCGGATGGTCATCACCAGAAACCTGAAACTAACCTGTTGTTCTCAGAAATGTGACGCAACAAAGCAGCTGATGACCACAGCTGGATCCTCTGTGTTGGATGGTTTTCACTCGGTGTTCATGTTCATTTTAACTGTTATTATGGAAAAGTGCTGCAGCACAGAAATGCATATCCTCATAATATCATTACTATTTGTAAATGAAACATAAGAGGTAAAAGAACTAAGCGGGAATTCACATCTCCGAGTAATTAAATAAAATTCTGCTTGCTTTTGTAAATTGAAGCTTTAGTCTCGGCATGTTGGACAGTTAATCTCAGGGTTGATGTTTCAGGATTCAACAGGTGGCTGCTCTTTAAGCAGGGGGGTTAGAATGGGGAAAAAGTCAAAGAAAAGCAGGATGAAAATAGCACCATATCTATGTGTAAATGCGCTCTTTTCGGTGTTGCTGTAAATATCTGCATCTGATGGGAAAACAGGCCAACATGAGGAAAATGAGGAGCCTTTCACTATTTGTAGCAGCCTGCTGCCATTTTTTCAATTTCTGAATAAAGATCATGTACTTTCAGTGTGTTTTTATGTTGTGTGTTGTTTTCCAACCTGGTTTCAGTCACGTGATAACTCCTGCTGTTCCATGATCTCACCACCAGGGTGCAGACTGGAGTCAGCAAGGCAGAGGCCAGCAGCTGACATTAGGATGATTAGTCCATTAAAAAACCTATTTATTCCAGGTTTAATTTTAAAAAAAAAAAACTCTTGACAATATGGTTATCAAATGAATTCTTAACATTCATAATTAAGAAGCGAAGACTCTGCATAAAATGTAAACAGTATTCAGTGATTTCCAAACCTCTTGAAACTCATTTTATTTCCAAATAGAACCTAATGCTGCTAAATGAGAACCCAAACTACAAGTTGAAACAGTCATTTTATAATTTAATGGAAAGTACAAGCGGATTGTGTTGCTGCAAGCAGATTCACATCTGTAAAAAGTAGTTTCACGATGATGCTTAGCATTATGAAGGATCTTCTCCTAACATTTGTCTGTAAACATCTGGAATGTGAGGTTGCTGGAGTTTTATGAGAGAGATTCTGGTCTGATGCAAGATCATTATCACTAGATGTCAGTAATTTCCACACACTGTATTTACACAGCGTGAACTATGAAGAAGTCCCAGCAAGTCTGGATGAAACATCTGTCCAAAAAATCTTGGTCGTCAGCATCACTAAATGTTCCAACATGCTTTCTGTATGTCTTAACTTATTTAAATATTTCATAGATTTTTCTTTGTGTTTTTAAAGTGTCATTATCTGCTTGTGTGAGGTGTTGTCTGTTACTTTTGCTCCATAGGCATAAAAATTAAGTTTTTCTTTTAATCTAATCAACAAAAAGCAAAAATAGATGAATTACAGATACAAAAAGTAAAAACAACTTGTGGCTGAGAGCTGGTTTCCATAACAACATGATGAGTTGCCTGCATTTACAGTCAGGTCACACCTCATGTAGAAAAAACCTGAATAATACGGAGTGTGTATGCAACCCCATACCATCAGAAGCAGCTTTTCTACTGTCCACTGATAACAAGCTGGATGCTTCCTCTCCCCTTTATGCTGCAGGACACACCGTCTATGCTTTCCAAAAAGTATGATAAAAATGTGATCACATATTTTATTTTATTTCAAATCCAGAATAAATTAATCATCTTGGCATAAACAGGGAGGGAACATGTGACCAGAGGACTGCCATGATGTTAACAGGTCTGTGTATGTGTCCTCTGTCATGAATGCATGGCTCATCGTGTGGCAGGTGATGCAGATTAATAAATAATCCTGTTAAAGGTGTCTGGCCAATACAATGTGCTGATAACATGAAGCTGCAGCATGTTGACCTCATTAATTCATCCACCTGAAGTCCATATAATGAAACAATGTTAATATGAATTAACCTCTTCATTAAGAAGACTACTTACTAGTTACACGTTTGGCCAATAAGAGCACTTCCAAATATTATCTATGCTGCTTATTTTCCATGTATTGAACAGTACTGGCATCATTAACCTATTTCTCTTTTTTTCTGCAGGTCTCATTTATTATTTCTCCTTATTTTGCATTTCTTCCTTTTTTTTGCAGGTCTTACATCTTATTTTCTTTTAACTGCAGGTCTTCCTGGATAGAAGCTGCAATATATATTAATCTGTCTTTCCTGTCTTCTCTGACCCCAGCGAGTCGAGGCAAATGGCTGCCTTACCTAAGTCAGGTTCTGCAGGAGGTTTTGCCTCCCTGTTAAAAGGGAGTTTTCCTTCCCACTGTCCCCGCATGCTTGCTCAGGATTGGAGATTGAATCGAAGTCAAGATTCAATGCAATCTTGCTGGTTCACTATATAAGGCTATTTTAATGAATTGTACGATCTCTGTGAAGCGCTTTGATACTACAATATTGTGAAATGGCACTATACAAAAAAAGTTGAATTGAATTGAATAATAAGCAAACATGTGCAGAGCTTGTCTGAGTCCACGTCAGGTGTGCTCCAGCAGGGACACTTGGAAAACATGCAGGACCCCGGCCCATGAGGACAGGGTTTAAGCACTAGACCATAAGATAGGTTAGCGGTTCGATTCCAGGCTTCTCTTGACTACATACTGAAGTGTCCTTGGGCAAGACACTCAACCCTATGACCCAAAAAATGTAAGTCGCTTTGAATAAGAGCGTCAACTAAATGACTGTAATGTAATGTAAGAGTACAATTAGCACTGCGGATGCAACATCAAATTTATAAAGCCAATCATCAAAACCATTTAAGCCATTTGATATTTTCTTCAACCATAATTAAAAACTATATACACATA
>JBAMHX010000015.1:25978706-25989637 GCA_037177515.1 Pseudomugil tenellus
ATGCTTGCTCAGGATGGGAGATTGCATCAAATCTTGATCAAAGTCAAGATTCGATGCAATCTTGCTGGTTCCCTATAAGGCTATTTTTCTGAATTGGCCAATCTCTGTGAAGCGCCTTGAGACGACGTTGTCGTGAAATGGCGCTATACAATTAAAGTTGAATTGAATTAAAGTTGAATTGAATAATATACACACACGTGTATGTTTTTCTTTTTTTACTTTCATTTGACCATCCCCAACACTTGATGCATGTGAGGATGTAAACAGCGGGAGCAGCGGCTCTGTCTATATGCATGCTGCCGCTGTACACAATGCACATGTCACCACGTAACAAGGCAGTTTATTTTTGGCCCAGAAGTGTCACAGTAACACTCCACAATTAGCCAGAACACAAAAGCTGCAGTGGAGCTCGTTTTCTCAGCAGTTACACATGAAGTGGGCAACAGTGAAATTTATACTATTGAAAGTCCTAACAGATGAAGAGCAAGATGTTTTTATAAAAACCTGGAGGTAAATAACACTTCTGGGCCACCGTACTGATGACTGCCCCTGTAGATTCTGTCTTCAGCAGCTGAACTAAAGGATAAGCATAAAAACCTGACCTTAAATAAAACAGCTGATTGTTTTCTGTGACTTTGATCCTGGTTTCATCTGCACATCAGATGCTCTCATGGGTGATCACAAACATTTTTTACTCTTTAGTTTCATACATGCTAGAAGTTTCTTGCTTGTTTGAAGGTTTGAAGATGTGATGCAACACCTCATGTTTGACTGTTAGAAAACACACCAGCTTATGTAAGGTCCTGAACATTTTCCTGATCCATTTACGGTAATCCTGTGGACCATTAATTCAGCTGCAGGAGATCTGAAGAACCTGGGGATTTATCTGATACCTGGATTGAGCTTTGTTTTACATCACTTCAGTGACATAATGAAAGAAGCTGGACTTAATCCCACAGGCTGCTAGGAATAGTTTAAAGGAGTCAGGCATCAAGTTGCTGCTTTACCAAAAGTTCAGAGACAGAAGAAAACTTTAAAACCATTTAAATACTGCAAAGCTGCTGATTGTTATTGAGTTGAATTATACCAGTCCCAAGAACAGAACCAAAGGTTTAGGATCCGTTTTTGCCCCAGTAGATGCTGCAAAACAGATTCTAGATATTAAACATATTGAAGGATCTCCTCTCCTTTCTTCTAGATGCTTCTGTGTTGCATTTCCAGTCCAGTCTATTGTCCAGCTGAACTCCAAAGGTTTCTTCAGTCCTTAATCATCCCGACCTCTTCTCCCAGGGTGGAAACCTTGCTTTGCGTACTTCTGTTACTCCTGAACTCCGCAATGTAATATTTTTGCAATAGAAAGAAAGAACCAACTTCTATGAAACCAACACCATGTCGGAATATAAGATTTAGATTTAAGAGCTGAACTCAGAGCTGACTCTGGGTCAGAGGAAGGATCAAATCTGTTCCATGAGAGGAAGAACATGCACACGCACCTGCAATCAGGTTAATTGTTTTTACAGTTCTACTTAATACTTTTAAATAGAGTCAAGAATTAAATCACATTTTTCAATAATTTTGGATCCCCCCAACATACACATACACACACACACACACACACTCGACCAGGACAGCCACCAGCACCATGCTAATAGTCACCTGTGAATCCGTTTTGTTGGATATTAGCCTGCAGGTACTTGATGTAGTTTTCCAACGTCTCCTGAGGAATCCTGATCAATTATTCTTTGGAAAATTCTCAAGCTCCTCCAGGTGTGATGGTTTCCTGGAATGGACCTTTGTCTTCACGTCACTACCCAGGTTGTCAGTCAGATTAATGTCAGGGCTTTGTGAAGCGAGCTCAGTGTGGAAGTTGTAACGACCCAGTTTCAGTTCTGCTCTTGAATGGTTTAGGTTTTCTTTTAAAATATTGACATATCTGTCTGTCTTTGTGATGTGAATGAGATTCCAGTTCCAGATGCACTGCAGCCGAGTTCTGGGGATTGTTTTAGGACCTTAAAGCACGTCTTTCTTTTCTTTCCGGGATCTTCAAAATTGTTCCCTTCCTGCATCTGTCAGGCCTGTTCTGTACAATCTGGAGCTTTGAATTCCTTCACAACACTTTTCATTCCAGTTCTTGACACTCCCTCCTCTCTTTCTGACTACATCTCTGGTTATCCTCACTTTTTGCTGGCTCTTGGAGACACAGCCAGGTGCCAGTAGCCCACCCATCTCAGACTCTTGACAGGATTGTGGGATTGAGTCATCTTCCCCTCATTTCCCAGATTATTAAGCTGTGTTAAAATTTTAGGCCATCTGATTTTTCTTCTTTTTCTTCATTTAACCTTCTCTTGAATAGGTACAGGTGGCAGCAGTGAATACCTGCAGCACAGAATATGTTTGCATACAGCAGGAAGCAGCAATGCTAACATGTAGCATAGCAAAATGAAGGGGAGAAACTCAACCAAAACACTAGATTTCCATCCATGTAAAAAAGCTATATGGGAATGTAAAAGAAACATGAGAACACTGTCCGCATTAAAGCTTTTGATCATTTCTCCACATAAACAGGATGTCATATAGAAAACAGAAAGATGTCTGTCTCTGAACTTTGGCACAAAAATCAGAAATCATGTCTTAGTTCAACTTAGTTTTGTGGGAAAAAAAAGTTTTATTCCAGATCTAAAAAACAAAAAGCACTGACAAAAAAAACAAAACCCAAAAAACGGTAATTGTCATAAGAAAACAGACTGCAGATTGTTTGTTCCTAGGACTATCTATGAAGACAGTTTGACCCAAAATAACACAAAACAACAAATTAATGCTATAAATAGAATTTCTATGTGCAGGTAGAGGTTGAGGGGATCCAAATCCATGACCATGGTTCTCAGCTGAAAAAGGGTGGAGGGCCCCCTATGGATGGATCGATCGATCAATGTCAGCAATTCTTACTGTGACACACAACATTGTGTCAAATAATCCTGGTCTTCATTGAATGTTCCAACAAGCCATCAAAGCATATCAACTGCACTTTGAGCCTTTAAAGAAACAATGACCATGACAATACCTACAGCTGGTTTCCAGGACGACACACTGAGGTAACCAGCTTCATGTAGAAACAACCTAAACACTGCAGAGTTTGCTGCTCCTTGAAATGATCACATTTGTTTATTATTTTTATTTCAAATGTGGAATAAATTAATCATCTTGGCATAAACAGGGAGTGAACATGTGACCAGAGGACCGCCATGATGTCATCAGGTCTGTGTATGTGTCCTCTGTCATGAATGCATGGCTCATCATGTGGCAGGTGATGCAGCTTAATAAATAATCCTGTTAAAGGTGTCTGGCCAATACAATGTGCTGATAACGTGAAGCTGCAGCATGTTGACCTCAATAATTCATCCACCTGAAAACTACAATCACATGTAGTTTGTTTTCATAGTTTAAAGATGGTTTCTGTGGCTTTCATTTAGCTTTTTTTTAAATAAATAACACAACCACTTTTCATGTTGACAGAACATGGCAGAAAATCCCCATTCATCCTCTGTATAATCATCATTCATGAACAAATATGCATAAACATTGAACCTTATTAATATCACCCAAGTGATAATTCAGTCATTACATATTTAAAATGTGACCATGGAATAAATAAGCTGGTTATATGTTTGTTGTTCTTATTGTTTGTCTTGGGTTATTTTTTGTTGTTGTTGTTGTTTTTTTTAATCCAACATAAAATTTAGATACAGACTAAACTGTTATAAAATTATGTGTTTGTAAAATGTAAATAAAGAATTAAATCCAATAATTTACTAATCTCATCAACGCATATGTCTCCTTCTTCTGCAGGATGGAGCGGTAACCTACATGTGTGGACTTCAAGGTGAACTGTGTTCACAGGCAGTGATTTCTGGAAGTCAACCTGTGTCCATGCAGTGATCAGAGAATCATGTCTGGTTTTAATGCAGTAATTTTTTACTTTCAGCTAGTCCACTGCATGCATACATCTTCAATCTGAGAGACTCTGCCTCTTTGAAATGCTCCTTTTACTCCTTTTTTTCATGTTTTGACCTGTTGCCTATTAACCTCGTTAGTAGTCAAATACTTTTTGCATTCTTTCTGATTTGTACAAATCCCTTGCCAGCCTTTTGTTGCTCCCTTTTACAGATCTGTTGCTACCATCAGACTCTAAATGAACCCATATTTCCACTGAATGACAAATGTCTGTTTAAACATGTGATATGTTGTTAATGTTCTGTTGGACAAATAAGATCTAGAAATAATATCATTTTCTTGTTATTTGTAAATCAAAGGAAATGGAATCGGGTTGAAAAAAACAGTAAATCTCACTATTATTAATCAAATTATTTCAAAATCTACTGTTTAACTAAAGAAAAAAGCTTCATTAAACTGAACAGTTAAATAAATGATATTCTCTCTGCAACTGTTTCACAAATTTTCGTTGTTGTTTGTGTTATGAAGGTGAAAAAACCTAAACCTATTAAAGTAAAAAGTGCTCGCAGATAGAACATGTCCTCATATATCAGCGCGATGCCAACACCTGTGCACGTACGTGTGACGCACGTACGCAGTTAGCCCCGCCCCTCCCCGCTGCCACATCCATGCTGTAATCTCCGACTTTACAGCGGTTATTTGTACCGTCCCAGACAGACTAATCTGTCCAAACACCGGTGAGCTTTTGGCAGGAGAGTCCGAGCAGAGCTCGAACAGCGCAGAGTCTCTCGGTAAGTCTGCGGGATGCTGTTTGTGATGTTTGATGGTGATGCTGCGGTCTGAAGGAAGTTTCTGACAGATTCGGGATTGATTTGGGGTTTGGTGCAGGTAAGATCAGAGCAGGAGGATGATGAGACAGAAGCATCATCTCAGATCTTTGCTGCGGTAGAAATAACTGCTGTCAGGTTCTCGTGTTGGGGTGATTTTAGACTCGTTTAAATCGTTAAAGGGAAAAAATGAGCTGAATCTTTCAGATGTGTTTCCTTTCTGGGTGGTTCCTGCTGTGAACTTTGGTGAAGACGTCTGCCAAGACAACTGTCCCACTTTGACCAGGAATAAATATTCCAGTGGATCCTGAACTTTGTTTACCAGGAAACTTTTCACGGTTCTCTAAACAGCGCAACTAAAATGAGAAGTTGCTTTATGTGAAGCTGAGAAGTGCATTAAATCTCCTTGAAATCTGATCAGTTTGGAAATGAATAATTCTGGAGATGAATATTTGCATCCCTCTGGAAAATAATCACAGCTTGTCTTTTGATTAATGGACTATTAAATTTTAGAAAAGTAGACACATCTCTTGCAGCAGGAACAAGTTTAATGTCTTGTTTTATGGCTTGATATGTGAAGGACCTCTGTGTATTTTGTTAATACCTGCTTTAAGCTACATTTTAATGCTTGCATGTTTGTTTATTCAGATGCAAAGATATATAAATTATCTATTCTGAGGAAGTTTTTACCATTGTGTGTTGATTCATTTAGTTAAGACTTTTCGGGAACTTCGGGCCACTTATAGGCTGTTCCTTCAGAAAGGGTCAGGACGCAGATCAGGACTTAATCCATTATATAAGAGAAAAGAGGGCAGGAAATCAAACTAGGTAACCTGTTCAGTTTAAGTGCTCTTAATCCTTCTTCAGTCCTGATCCCTGATCCATTCACATCTTCACGACACACCTTTATTTATACCATCAGATTTAATTCCCCAAACTGTTTTCTTAGAAACTTTCAAGTTGTTCAAGTTAAAATAAGAATTCCACTCACTTGAATCTTTTTTGTGACGTTTCTGATTGAAACGTTGGAACAGCTCTCTAGGCCTGGTTCCAGCCTGGACCAGCTCTGTTACCGGGTCTGGACTAGGTATGTCTTTGCAGTCTGGATTAATATTCGGACCCATTGTCTGCCAGACACAGATTGGCCTCCTGCAAACTCACCAACCTTCAGACCTGCTTTGTCATGACTTCAATAATCCCAAATGACTGTCTGGCTGAGATTGCGATGATGAGGGAGTAGGGACATGAGGCCCAGATTATGTTACGCTTTAGTCTTCTTCCATGCACTCCGACGCAGGAAACAAAGCAGTTCGTTGGCTTTTTGGTGACTCTTGCGTTTGTGTGTTCTGTTTCTCCTTCGTTCCTGAAGAAATCCCTGCTGGAGCAGCTGCAGAAATGGGTCGTCAGGAGTCCGACTTCGTCTGGAAGAAGAACACCGAAAATATCCAAGAGGTTTTTGACCTCATGGAAGAGTTGGGAACGTAAGTATATTAAACTCCCGACTGCTTGGGAATATTTTACACAGCTGGACTGAGCCATAATCTGCTAATCTGATCTAGTTCCAGTGAAGTCACAGCAAGATTGTCTGATTTATGGAGTTAATCTGATTTTCCTGATAGTTTGTTTATAAAAAAGGGGAGAAATACAGCAAAAATTACCATGAATAAAAGAAAAACTTAGATGAATAAAAATTTAATCTAAAATTCAAGAACTATTCTGATTACTGAGTTTTATTTTTCTTCTTTTCTAAACCATGTTTAAAAAAACAAACTAAACATTCAGTGATAAAAATAATCAATATTGTATGAAGAAATGTGGTAGAAGAGCTGTGGATCATAAACCTGACTGCTAGTTGTTTTTAATGACACTGTGGTTTTACATACAGTGTTCATTCTAATTTTATTTTTCCACCTTGCTGGTAATCTGCTGTCAGCATGGAAACCGCTGAAGCTGCTGCTCATCAGCATTGTTTAGAGGAGATCAGGTCCTCCTGAGAACACAACATGATCTGATCTGCTCTTCAATTAGAAAGAAGCAATTATCTTTATTTCCCCAAACAGCCTGACAAACAAGAGCGATTAAAAACAGAAATGAGAAACCTTTGGGTTTATTAGTGGAAGTAGTCTCAGGGATGCAGAAGGACATTTTCTCAATCAGCGTTCCTGTTTCCATCACTGCAAACAGAGAATCCAGGAGGAAACTAAACAGAGCTGCTCCCACCGGCATCCCCACACAGACTCATAAATGAAACCCCAGGGTTTCCTGGTAATGAAAACCCAGCTGAAAAGCACAGGAAGGAAAGCAGGTCGGATGAGCTGTGACAATCTGATTGGACATTTTATTCTTAGATGCATGTTGTGGTAAATATGTAAATTTGACACCAGTCAGAAAACTGGGAAATATTACTGGAAACATCTGCATCCTAAAGCAGTGGTGGAGGTGTTTTTTTTCAGCAGACTTGTTTGTCACCTTGTAGACAGGTATCCCATGTCGGTTACGCTTGTCTGAGACCTGACCTGGACAGTGTCTGACTGTTAATGCTGAGCGCTCAGCGTCTGCACAGAGAGCGCTCAGCTGGCTGCAGTTTCCGTTGCGTCAGGGATAAAGATGTTAATCCAGCTGGTGGAACAACTATTCCCAGAGCGCACTGAAGACAGCATGAACCCAGAACAGCGACGAGCAGAATAATAAGCTTCTGGGAAGTGAACAGTTAATCCTCAGAGATCCTTTCAGGTTCTCTGAGACGTTTACATTAGGAAGCTTCATTCATCAAGGAGCCAGTGGAAAATCTTTTTTTTCTTGTTTTGAGTTGACATAAAAACTCATATTTCAAACATCAGAGGTGTTTTATTGAGGTTGGAAACATCTTAAACGTATGAACTAAAAATAAAAATCCAGGAGCAGATGAAAGCTGTGATAGCTTCTGAAAAATATAATGTTCTCAGATTAGACCAAAGATCACAACTCGTGATGTCTTCCATGTTTTTTCTGAACAGAGGGGCTTTCTCATGGAAGTAGTCTCAGGGATGCAGAAGGACATTTTCTCAATCAGCGTTCCTGTTTCCATCACTGCAAACAGAGAATCCAGGAGGAAACTAAACAGAGCTGCTCCCACCGGCATCCCCACACAGACTCATAAATGAAACCCCAGGGTTTCCTGGTAATGAAAACCCAGCTGAAAAGCACAGGAAGGAAAGCAGGTCGGATGAGCTGTGACAATCTGATTGGACATTTTATTCTTAGATGCATGTTGTGGTAAATATGTAAATTTGACACCAGTCAGAAAACTGGGAAATATTACTGGAAACATCTGCATCCTAAAGCAGTGGTGGAGGTGTTTTTTTTCAGCAGACTTGTTTGTCACCTTGTAGACAGGTATCCCATGTCGGTTACGCTTGTCTGAGACCTGACCTGGACAGTGTCTGACTGTTAATGCTGAGCGCTCAGCGTCTGCACAGAGAGCGCTCAGCTGGCTGCAGTTTCCGTTGCGTCAGGGATAAAGATGTTAATCCAGCTGGTGGAACAACTATTCCCAGAGCGCACTGAAGACAGCATGAACCCAGAACAGCGACGAGCAGAATAATAAGCTTCTGGGAAGTGAACAGTTAATCCTCAGAGATCCTTTCAGGTTCTCTGAGACGTTTACATTAGGAAGCTTCATTCATCAAGGAGCCAGTGGAAAATCTTTTTTTTCTTGTTTTGAGTTGACATAAAAACTCATATTTCAAACATCAGAGGTGTTTTATTGAGGTTGGAAACATCTTAAACGTATGAACTAAAAATAAAAATCCAGGAGCAGATGAAAGCTGTGATAGCTTCTGAAAAATATAATGTTCTCAGATTAGACCAAAGATCACAACTCGTGATGTCTTCCATGTTTTTTCTGAACAGAGGGGCTTTCTCAGAGGTCTACATGGTGAGGGAGAGGAAGACCGGAAAGACTTTTGCCATGAAGTGTGTGAAGAAGAAGAAGAAGAGAGATATAAACCTGGAGAATGAGATCGCCGTGTTGAGAAGGTATGTCTTCCTCATCTTCTACCTCTCTGCTTTTGTTGTTGGGTGAAGCAATGGATAAGAACCCTTTTTTCCCCTCCAACAGGATCAAACATGATAATGTCATCGGGATGGAGGATTTCTACGAAAGTCAAAGCCATTACTATCTCATCATGCAGCTGTGAGTGTCCACACTTGTGCTTACATGAACATCAGAATCAGGTTTGGGTGAAGATTATAACAGAGGTTCTATCTCCGCCTCAGTGTTTCCGGTGGAGAACTATTTGACCGCATTCTGGATCGGGGGATGTATTCAGAGAAGGACGCCAGCAGAGTGATTCAGCAGGTGCTGCAGGCCGTCAGCTATCTGCACCAAAACGGCATCGTGCATCGTGACCTGAAGGTAGGACTCAAACCATTTCCATGGTCAAACCTTTTCTGACTCATGTCATGCTCCTCTGTATTCACAATGAATAAAAATGACTTTTTCCTTTCTTGGAAAGTACTGACATCAAACATGGTTATGATAACGTACAGAAAGTTTTGATATTTCTTTGTATTCAATCTCCACACATGAAGCAGACAGAAATATTTTCACTTTTTGTGTTATGTGTCACAACAGACAGCAGTAATCAGTCTTGTCATTCTGGTTTTACTTTACTGGACTGATAAAAACACAAATCAGACAGAAACAAGAAGCTTGAAACAAGACTTCTGCTTGAGCTGTTAAAAAAATCTGAAATAATAGTTGTTTACTGTATCATTTAAATACCAATAAGGCACATAAGTAAACTACAAAATGTATCAGTCTAATATAAAATTACATGAAAAACAGAGTTCTGTAAATACATAAAATGTTGGTCACTCAAAAGGAAATGTAGGTTTTTGTAATTTAGCTAAATTTGTATTTTTAAAAACTGAAACTGCTCAATTGCATATATAAGTGTATATTTACATGTATGTGAAATTTAAGTCTTATAAAGTTGAAGATTTTCAAATGATATTTTATTGGTAAAACACCAGATATTTGTTTTGTTTCTCAGCATTTCCACCAGTAAGTGGTTGGTTACTGACCGAACAAAAAAGTGTTATGTGGCCAAAGTGATGCAGTGAGAAATCCTTCCGCCAAGAACCAAACTAAACATTCACCTTACTTCTTCATAATCAGGCTGTAATGCAAATTTTTTTTGTACTTTTACCAGGTTTATTTAATACTGTTCCTCCAAAAGGGCCAATACTGCCCCTAAAATCTGCAGATGTCAATATCTGTTTCACCACAGGTTGTGTGAACTGCTCCCCTGTCTCTCTGTCCCATCCAGCCAGAAAACATCCTATATTACAGCCAGGACGAAGACTCCAAGATCATGATCAGTGACTTTGGTCTGTCAAAGATGGCCGACAATGGGATCATGTCGACAGCTTGTGGCACTCCAGGATATGTTGGTAAGGAAACAGCTGTCTCTAGCTGATGATGTTTGGAAGCATACCAATCAGGGAACTTTGAATCACATTGTTTAAACTTTTGTCCTATATATTTATTTGTACTTTTAGCTCCTGAAGTTCTTGCACAGAAGCCATACAGCAAGGCAGTAGACTGCTGGTCAATTGGAGTTATAGCTTACATCTTGTAAGTATCTGCTCCCAGTATGACACCATTTGCGCCGCACTGTTGGCGATATGTTAGTTAAAGTTTATGTTTTCATTGCAGACTCTGTGGATATCCCCCTTTTTATGAAGAGACTGAGACCAGACTCTTTGCCAAGATCATGAAGGCCCAGTATGAGTTTGACTCGCCCTTCTGGGATGATATCTCTGAATCAGGTAATCACAGCTGACTGAGCATTAACACAGACCAGTGTTTGCAGACTGCAGTCTGATGTCGTTTTATTTGTATCTGCAGCAAAAGATTTCATACGTAACATGATGCAAAAGAATCCCAACATGCGTTACACAACAGAGCAGGCGCTCAGACATCCCTGGTAAGCCTTGCGAAGAATTTAACATCATTGCTGTGGTAAGTTTCAAACTAACATCTACACATTTCTGTTTAAGGATTATTGGAAAGACTGCCCGGAGCCAGGACATCTACTATTCTGTCAGCGTTCAGATTCAGAAGAACTTTGCCCAGTCTAAGTGGAAGGTCAGTATTGGCTATGATAT
>JBAMHX010000015.1:25990730-26007439 GCA_037177515.1 Pseudomugil tenellus
TGCTAAGTGGAAGGGCAGTAGTGGATAGGATATATATATATATATATATATATATATATATATATATATATATATATATATATATATATATTATATAATAAATACACACATATACACTTGAGCATCTCTAGCATAAAACCCTCAGATCTCATCTTCTTCTCTGTGTCCACAGCAAGCCTACAATGCCGCTGTGGCTATCAACCACATGAAGAAGCTGCACCAGGCCCACACCGAGCTGGTCCTGAGGCGGGCCAGCGTCCCAGACATCAAAGTCGTTGACGTTGACGTGTCGTCACCAACTAAAGTCCTCAAATGTCCTGATGTGGACAAGCCGAGTCCCAAAGAGACCGATGTCAATGGGAACGTTAAGGAAACACAACACATGACTCTGCCGGCGAGCCACATTGATCTGAAGAACCACTGCCACCCACTGAAGGCCAGCCAGAGCCATGGGGGCGCGCACCATGCCCCCACCATGGCTGAGCAGGGAAAACATGTCTACCACTCAGAACCCGCCAACCTGAACGGGTTTGTACTGCTGCAAGCTCAACTTCATGTGTTTAATATCACGTCTGATTCCTCACGGAACCCTCTCTCCATCCAGGTACGCTAAAAACCGGACTGGGAAGATTTTACAGACTGGAGTTTGTTCTGTTATGTGAAGGCTGTGTGAAGTTTTCATGGAAGAAGATTTTCTTGGTGAGTTCATGTTACCTCCCAGTCAAACCAGATTCTGTTCCAACTTGTGTTTCAGTGTCTGATTCAACTTGTGTTTGCAGGTCAGAGCTGCTGATTTTCTCCCAGCATGCACCTGTCTGCGTACGCAGATCCTTTGTACCAGCAGTAAGAGGTGGCAGACTCTTTGAAGGACCCAACTGGCCTGCATTGTTCAAGCTGGTGGGACTGTTGTTTTTGGAAATAGTGCCTGAAACTTCCAACAACCTAAATAAGGAACATACATGTTTAACTCGCGTGCACAGCTCAACGTCTTAGACACTACATGTCATTCAGAAAGGGAAATGATGGTTCCTCTAACTCCTGATCTGGATTCTGGGCTGAGTAAGGAAGTCCCTGATCTGGATTGGCATCCAGATCAGTCCCTAATCTCTCATCTGATTGAAGCTTTAGATCCACCCTGTTTCCATTTTTATTCTTTTTCCCTCAGGAAGTCCTTGATTTGTTTTGGGGAACTTACTCTTTTCTTTTCTGTTTTTAATGATTGTTGCTTCAGAAATTAATATGATGTGTTGATGAACTTACTTTTATTTAAAACATCGCTGCGAAATTGATTTTGAAATAATAGAAGATATGAAAAATCTGAAAAATAGCCCTCTTGCTTCTTTTTGCTTTTGTCTGTTTTTTTTTCGTTATTACTTTTTTCTCTTTTTTTTTTTTGCTTTTTTGTTTTAAAAAAAAGTGAATAAAAATGAGCTTGTGTGAGAGAAAAATATTTCTCATATATATAATATACTCATGCAGACAAATGGATTCCAGTGTAAATGCCATGAGTATGTGTATGATTGCCAATGTGTAGCCATCAAGCCACAAAAGGATGTTAATTGTAATTTAGGTCTGACACAGATGATTTATCTGTATATGCTGCTTTTGTCTTTTTTGGGTTCTTCAAGTGTTTTTGTGTCAATGTATTGAACAGATATTGAACTTATTTGTAACTTATTTACTATGGGATTCTGTATTCTCAGAAATAAAGACTGAACAGAATCTGTTTGTTTTCACTTTTTACTGCGACACTGAAATGAATAACCAAAATAATGATATACATAATTATTTAATTTATGGTTGCAGATTAAAGCAGCTGTGTAGTACATATAAATTTGCACTAGAGTACTAAATGACTTCTTAGTTCAGTGAAACAAAGAAAAACAAAATGGTTAAAAACCAAATCTTTATTTATTTTCAGTCCACTTCCTCTTTCTTGTTATGTTCCTGCAGCTACACTTTAATCCTCTTATCTCTTCATAGTACAGAAAGTTTCCAGCATAGTAACCATATTAGATGACCTGACTTAGTGTCCTCAATTAAACTAACCTCCAAGCCAATTACCTGCTGTACTTCAGCAGATTAGATGCCACACCAGCGTCCATTGCAGAGATTAGAGTCAGTTACAATGAGTCAGAAGACATGGCCTTAAATGTTTCTGTTTTTAAAACCCTGAATGAAATGTTAGAAGTCTTTTCTGAAGAAACTATGTCTCTGTACCAGCTGTAAATAACCCAAGCTCAGCTTCAACATCATCAAAACCAGTTGACATGATGAGAAGGAGGCTGTTTCTCAGGTTTCAGTTTAACATGGCTGCTTAACAACAGCATGTGAAAGACAGTAAAACCAGAATCATAACATATGGTTGGAAAGGCAACATGGTGCATGGTAACAGCAGAACCCTCAGCAACAGAATGTTCATGATTTAGAGCATTTTAGCTCTCTAACTTAATGTGTATACATGTGGTTCTCTTAGCTGGAGGTATGTACATTGTATAACGTTTTGGATACTCTATCGAGAATTCCCACCAATCATGGATAAAGCTTGTACAGTATGAAATAGCTACCTTCTATTTGTTCTCACCACCTTGAGAACAACAACATCCTCTGTTCTTATGGAGAACATATCCATGTGCACAGTGAATTTGATTGAACTGCTCTGTGTCTGAGAGTATGAGATTAATTCATTGTGAATTCATTGCTATGAGGTGTCTTTCTAACTCATTCATTCAGCTTCTAGTATATCTTTACCATGTATGTACAATTTTTCTCTACAAAACATACTAATGAGCAGATTAAAAAAAAAAACTATATAAACTCTTTGCTTGTTCTTTTCTCCACTGCGATATGAATGAAAGATTTCACATTTATCCTCCATATACCCTCCTCATCCCCCTCAGAGCTGACTTGGTGATGTGTCAGACAGACAATCCATTCAAGCACCAGAGCACTGGAATATGGGCCAAAGGTCTACAAACAGTCTCAACCTTTTCCCAGCAGCTGCCAACACAAATGCCAAGAAGTGAGTTGCTCAAAGTGGAAGATTATTGACTGTGCAATCATGGTGATATTAGGAGAGTCTGCAGTTCAGATCAAGGCTGATGGGGTAAGTATAAATGTTCAGAAGATAGACTGTAGTGATAACTTTACCCTAGGCAACAACTCGGACTGTAATGTCCACATTAAGGTTGATGTCGATAAAAAAAGAAAGATCAAAGAGGTTTAAATTTATTGTGAGCTACACTCACCAAACAGATAACCCATTACATTCTATAAATGTCAGTCATCAGATGTGTGGTGTTAAGAAATGGAACTGAATGTGAGTTTAAATGGTCCAAATAAGATTAATCTATCAACTCTTGGACCATAGGCTGAGCTAGTTGAAAGGTTCCGAATAAAATTGGTAACCTCAGTGCCAAGCTTGGGCTTTGAAACCAGTGTCTTTGAGTGGGTTTGGGTATATGTATTGCTCCCTGGCTGAGGGCCTGCATTTTGGAGTTAATGGTAACCTTCCTCCAATTTAATGTGGAGGTATGGGTTCTGTGTCTATGTAGCAAACAGCACTTCAGAATACCCATCAATCTGAATGAAAAAACAATATACATTAGTCCTTCCAATTTAAAAACTCATCTCTACTAAAGATTCATAATTTTACACCAAAGGACCACAGAAGACCTTGCTCAGGGGCCCAGTTACCTACATCAGCAGTTCAGGGACTTTAATTCAAGTTTTTCAATCCCAAGTCCACTTTTCTAACCACTAGGCAACCATATTGGTTTCCATGCTAGAGCTGCTAGAAGGCACTTCTACCTGGTACTCTATCATTCTGCTCGAGGACTTAAGTGTTTTTGTTTGCACTGGCAATGTGAATCTCAAAAGCCACATTTATAACCATAAGTCAAAAAGCTGGCTGGAGCCGTAGCTCTAGTGTTCCTGTGGTGGCAAAAATCCCCCAAACCTTCAGTGGACACTAAACGTTCAGGCTGTAGTCCAGCTGAAGAGCTGTCTGGCCTGTTTGGTCTGTGGAACTCCAGAGGAAGCGGATATGCACCAGCAGACCAAGCAGAGTGAGGCTTTCCAGTCATGGGAGCAAAAGATTTGGGAATGGGATAAGTTTGGTGATGCCATGGAGAGCAACTTGCAGATTACTTCAAAGAGATTTAGGTGTATCATCTGGCAGCTCAGGGGAGGGAAGCAGGGTATTGTCAGCACTGTATCCAGTGGTCATTGGATGCTGATCAGTGTCAGAACATGGTCCACATTACCAACCCTGAGTTGGATCTGTTTGTGTTGAGTTGGGCTTCTCCAGACCGGCCATTTGTTACTGATTCTTTTTTAAGTTTTATGTACATAATTTTTAGGTGCAGCTGGGGGGTGGATGGGATTTGGTTTTGTGGATTCAGGATTGGGTCTCTGCTTTATGCAGATGATGGGGTTCTTTTGGCTTCATTAGACCATAGTCTTCAACTCTCTCTGGAATTATTCTCACGCAAGTTTGAAGCAGCTAAGGTAAGGATCAGCACCTTCATATCCAAGCCCAGGCTCTTCAGCTGGAAAAATGTGTGATGGAGAGAGGGGGTTAACCCTACAATCACATGTATAAAAAATGACCTGATCAAAGTTCTGTTGAAAACCTTTGGGTGCCAACAAAGCAGTCATGGTACTTATGCATTTTCTAATAAAATAAAATGCTAAATTTACACATGCACATGGTTCTGCCTTCATTCTTTCCTGGCTGTTGTGCAGCAACAGT
Organism: Pseudomugil tenellus; assembly: GCA_037177515.1. NCBI lineage: Eukaryota > Metazoa > Chordata > Actinopteri > Atheriniformes > Pseudomugilidae > Pseudomugil > Pseudomugil tenellus. Next base: position 25,995,484 of record JBAMHX010000015.1, read on the forward strand.
GAAGTTTTTAGGCTGATAACATGTCTAAATTCTTCATATTTCGGAATGAATGTTCCTCCATAGTGATGTGGTCCTCTGCAGGGTTCCTTCATGTTCCTGACTGACTAGAATCTGCAAACCACCCACCACCTCTTTTATGTGAGCTTGCACTTATCTTGATGGGAAAGCCCCCGTTAGTTGCTAACCATGCGACCCCAAATTTCAATAAGTGGAGATCAAAATCGCGATGGTCAACATGGTATTTGTAGGTTGTTGACATAATCAGTCAATAGTACAATTTTGACCTATGACTTTGTTTTTATTTACATTATGAGATTTATTGACAACTAGATTAACTCACAGCTGAAATTGTTCTTGATTTTCAGCATCATTGCATCATTTTATGATTTGACCTGATCAGAACAGCAAAGCTGCAGACCTACAGAGTTCACTTCTTTTCCCACAGTTCCTCTGGATGAATGTCCAACTGGACTAAATTATGCTGAGCTCACATTCAATTGCATCATGCAGATGTTGATCAGCTCTCACGTGCAGTCATTTTAATGACACGTTTTTCTGTGACAAAGATCAGACACATTTCCCAACTCACTCACCTGATTTCACCAGTTTTTCTGGTGCCGATCTGGGTCAAAGGGCAGAGAGTTTGAGAAGAACATGCTTGCAGACACATGTACAGCATTGGACCTATGTCACTGTCAGACAGTCTGCAGAACAGGAGCCGAAGCAGCTCTGGACTGAATGATCAAGGGTTTTGTGCTCAACCTTATCTCCTCATGGAGCCTATCTGTCGGTAATCAATAAAGGTTATTCCATGTGTGACCAAGTCAAACAATCTTTATAGCCAATAAGAGAGGACTGTTCTGTTTCACACTGACTGGACACTGATCAGGCTCTCCTGAGAACTTAAATCACGCAATCGAAAGTCACACAGAGCTAACAGTTCACTCACAATGATAAGCACTTGATAAAATATGTAATTATTTTACAGTTTTCCATGAAATTATTGTCCGTGTGGGAATATCTTCATGTTGTTTACAGAATCTGGTGCATCACAACTATTATGCACATGCAGAGGATCACGTTTAAGGAGTTTAACTTGTTGTTCTAAAAACCAATGCCCTTTAACACGAAGACAGACAAGAGCTTATCTGGAAAAAAAACAACCAAAAAGCAAAAAAAAAAAAACAACCAAGAAGAAAAACAGCAGCCACATGAATATGCAGTGTGGGAGTTGACTCATCACTGCTGGTAGTTAAATATCAGCAACGACAGCTGCTACTCTGCCTGACACTTCACACTTAGAGGAGAAAGTTCGGGATCTGCTGTGAGCTGCAGAGTGAGTATTTGCTTATCAGTGTTGTGGAAAGCCTGGTTTTACTTCGGCCAAAACATTGTTTCCTACAGGAATTGATGTTTTTTATTTAATTTCTCAACATAGAAATTTTGTCTTTCAGCAGTCATCAAATATAAAATGGAAAACAGTGACGACATCCTCCTGTTTGCTAAAGAGATGCTGAGACAAGGGCCCAGCAGGAGCATGCTGAAGGTCTACATGATTGGCTCTACTCTGGCAGTGCTCGGAATGGTTGGAGGAATGGTGGAAATGGTTTTTCTGCCCTTCTTGGACAGTCAAATAACTGAGGAGAAAAAAGCGGAGTTTTTCTTGGAGAAGAAGAAGGAAAGGAAGCCGGTGCTGAAATTGCAGTCTACCTTGGTTCATACTGAAGCCGAAGACATGATGGGAGTGGTGTTGACTGAGGCCAAAGCCAAACCTCTGGCAGTTGTTGTGCAGAGAAGCTCAGCCAACCGCATCCATGCTTCTTAAACCACCCCATCATTGTAAACTGATATTGGTGGTGAAATTCCATATAAGTTGAAGTGAACTCTTTACCTATTAATTTATTTAAGATTTGATTAAACATTCAGACCACCCTTCCCTCCCTCTTTTTTTAAATGGCAAAAAAGGAGAAAAAAGAGACTAATTTAATACACTGAAAACTTCCGATTTAGTAACTTTAGGCTGCTGGGCAGCAGGTTCTTAACCCACAAGAAAAGATGGATTTGTTGGGAAAAATTCTTGATTCTTTTTGCATTTTAATAAACCTTTTTTATGTGAGCAACAGACTCAGACTTTGATTTCAGTGTTATCCTTCAAAAAATAAAAGAGATATTTCAACAGTCACATGACGACTTCTCATCTTAGTTAGCACTGGTGTGATGGTTATCACTGTGGCTTCACACCAACAGGGTTGCTGGTTTGAGCCTTGGCTGGGGGGAGGGATCACAGTGGGTTTTCTTTGTAGAGGTTGCACGTTCTCCTTGTGTATATGTGAGTTTTCTCTGGAGATTCTATGATTCTTCCCACCCCCAAAGACGTTATGTTTTAGTTCATTGTATATTCTAAATTGTCCCTATGAGAGCGTGAGTGATTGTTTGTTTCTCTTTGTTGGCCTTTTGATGAACTAGTGACCTGTTCAGGGTTACCCGGCCCCTTGCCTATTAATCTGTTAATTGCTGGGATAGGCTCCAGCTTCTCCGCAACACTGAATTGGATTAGGCAGAATAGAGAATTAATGAAAACCTTTTTAGTGTTGATTATTTCCTCATTATTAGATTAAAACAAACAAACAAAAAGGGGCATATTATTTAATTTTATCAATAGAAAATTTTTACAGCTTCAACATCCAGGATCATAAAAATACATATCTAACATTGAATAGGAAAATGAAAAATGCAAAAAATAAAAGAAAAAGAACTTTATTTAAGTTTCTTATCATGAATGGTTTTACAAATATCTCCACCACTATGATTGTGACGATACTGAACAAAACTTTGCATAGTCAAAAAAAAAAAAAAATTACCAAACTTTTGTATCATTAAATTTTCTAAAACAATTTAAGCGCCAAAAAAAGAGAAAAACCATCAGGTCTTCACAAAGTAGGCCGGTGCTTTGCACAGCATAGAGGTGGAAAACATGCCATAAACCCCAATTTGTTCATTCAACCTTTTTATATATTTAACTCTGTCTGGGAGAATCACAAACACAGAAATTGATAATATCTAGAAACAAAATGTGTATCTGCAAGTGAAATGACCACCAAAAATGTTTTAGAAGTCCATCTGGACAAATAGGGGTGCATTATCCCAACCCGCCACCAGGGGGCACTCGCCAAGATGAATAGGGAAAGAAAAACTTCCGAGCAAATGCGGAAGTGATGTCATTTCTACCCACCGTGTTTACTAACGGCGGCCGTCGCTTAATTTAAATAGTTTTCACCGTAAATATATTTAGGTCAAAGAGGAAAATAAAAAGAGGCGCTGATGGCGGATCCCGCCGTGGCGTCGGGAGGGTCATTGAATTCAGGAGGGGTAAGAAGTTCATTTTACGGTCACCATCTGGAGCACACTAAGCTTCCAATGCTCCAGCTAGCATCTCGAAGCTCAAATATACTGTGTCATGTGTCATTCGTTTAAATAACTGTATTAACTTCATATTTAGCCTGCATGTTCTAGAAACCTGAAATAATTGGAATTTTCGTGTCGTTTTTAAAATGTGCATTCAGATATTTCCAGTTTTCTTGTGAACCCCTCTTGATCGGTAAAACCGTGCTGTTGAACACACCGCAGTGATGAAAGCATGAACCTGGGATCAGTTACTGAACTACTTCAAAGAAACAACACTGAATTAATTTAAAAGAACTTCAAATTATTTTAAGTTTGCTAAATGTTTCTAAGTATTCCTTATAGATTAGCTAATGATTGACAGCTAAGAGGTGGGATCAGTCCAAAATTAATCGATCTGTAAATATTCTCACGACGACGAAGTTAACATCCCAATAACCTGAAAATACTGCTTTTTTGGAAACCTGCTCAACATCTACAACTCTCAGTCCTGTCATCTGCACAAATACTCTGAACAGATAACCAATCAGTCAGTTTGTGAGATGGTGCACAGACAAGCACGCCATCTTCAAATGAGCAAAACCAATTTTTCTGCCTTCAACAGGAACAGGAGTAAACAGTTAACATCCTGGGAGAGGAGGACTACAAGTTCCTTGTGATTCAGCTGGACAATAGACTAGACTGGCAATCCAACCTAAAAGCACGTAGAAGAAGGGACAAAGTAAATTATTCTTAAAGAAGCTGGGATCATTTTTTGTCTGCGTAAAAAGTTTCATACTATTGTGGAATGTGCAACCAGCTGTTTATAGGAAGGGACATCATTTTATGATGAAATAAATTAATAATATTTTAATACAATATTTTAATTTTCCTCTGGAACAAGTAAAGTTTTTTTTTCGAAGCTTAAATCTTTATTTAATCATTCTGTAAATGATACATAGATCATTCCCACATTGTTTCTTATTTGTGAAATCTATTTTCTATTTGTAAAAATGAACCCGTTCTGAGTTAATAATGTTTGAGCAGCGAAACTATTTGTCAAAAACCTTTTAGAATTTTTTTTCATTCATATAATATTTATTATTTACAGCTTATAAATACAACTCACTTGCAAACCCAAAAAGTCATAAATGATTTGATGATGGCAAATGACAGTAAAACATTTCATTCTAATGTCCATCCATCATCTTTTTCATTTCTGCTTATCTGCATGGGCACCAAGCAGGAAAGCCCAAACTCCCCCCTTCCCAGACACATTTGGCAGCTCATCTGGGAGTGATCCTGAGACGTTCCCAGGTTAGCCAGAGGATGTAGTCCCTCTAGCGGGTTTTGGGTGCATCCTGGGGTTTCCTACCATAACAGCATGCCGGTAACACCTCGCTTCGGAAGAGCATCTTAACTCGATGCATGAGCCCCTTTACATGGTTCCTCTGGATGTAGAATGGCAGTGAGTCTACCTCCCAGAGGACTCAGTTTCTTACCCTGTCTCTAAGGGAGAGACCGTGTCCAGCTGCTTGTATTCATAATCTCATTCTTGTGGTGAACAAGCACAGCCTGTGACCATTGGTGAGGGATTAGCATAGACTGCTAATTTCTTCACCATTACAAACCAATGCAGAGTCCACATCACTGGAGACGCTTCACAGAGACACTTTTCAATCTGCCAAATTCTAATTTTACAATACTTAAAGATAGGCATAATTTAACCCAGCTATTGTAACATTTCCTTTAACTTTCTGCTACAAAGCTGCTTGTTATCCTGCAGGTGGTGAAACAACGGATGTTTTGCCTTTTTATCTGCTGCTTTATAGGCTGCTGGGAATCCTCCACAATGACACCTTACTCATTTTAATGGAAGCAAAGAATTCCAACCAGGATGGTTGAATCTGTTAGTTTGAAGCGAATAACTCTTCCTCTGCCATGAAAACACAGGAGGAAAACACAGCAACACAAGCCATAACACACAGACGTGGATGCCTTTGTTTTCCCTCCTGAGACAATGAGATGGTTTCCGCATGAACCCACAAAACACTGAATCTTTTTTGGTGTTTAAGAATGCGAAATGAAGTAGTCATCTCATTATAAATTGTGATTTGGAATCTTCCGTGTTGTATTTCCACTGTAAATCTGATGAGAGAGGCTGTCTCACCAGCTGCCCTTTCTTCCAGCGCGGCACCGGAGCCAAAGCGGCTTCCAGCCCGGCAGAGAACTACCAGCTGGCTCGCCGTCGCACCCTGCAGGTGGTTGTGAGCGCGCTCCTCACCGAGAGCGGCTTCGAAAGTGCGGAGAAGGCGGCAGTGGAGACGCTCACAGAGATGATACAAAGCTGTATGTATGAACTATGACACTTTTCCACTGTGTGAGCAGGTGTTAAACTACAGCTTGTCTGTTCATTTGTTGTAAATAAACTGTTTTCTCTCTTTTTTTCTAAAAAAAAAAAACAAAACATTTCTTTTAAGATATAACTGAAATCGGTCGATGTGCTAAAGCGTATTGTGAACACACGGCCAGGAGCGTCCCGACCCTGTCGGACACAGTGGTGACGCTCATTGAGATGGGTAAGATCACAAAAACACCAACATGCTGATTCTCCACTTTAAAACTTTGAGACATTAAACGTTTCTGTGTCGCTGAAGGTTTCAACGTGGACGCCCTGCCTGTGTACGCCAAACGATCTCAGAGGATGGTCATAACTGCCCGTAAGCAGAATATCTCCTCATTTCTAACCGTGTCCATCTTGGATTAGACAATTGAAGCTGATAGTTTTTATACACAAACTGATTTAGTCCTCGAAAGTCTTTGAGCTCCCTCACAGATAAGTTTGATTATTTTTTTTAAGCAGGATTTAAACTCGCATGAGATTTGCATACAGTCAGTTTGCAGTTTCATCACTACAAATTCCTGATAGGACCCAACATGCACCCTTGTTTGCAGCTTTGTTACTCAGAAGTCTCTTGTGATTGGTTGGGTTGGGATTTTGGGCTGCTGGATTTCTGCAGCTTTTTAATAAATTTGTATAGTAACCATAAAAGAAAACCTGCAATAAGACACCAGAACACTACAGTGAGCGCATGAACACATCTCGCTAGCATTGGCGGTCCTATGTACACTGGGGCCCCGCCAGTAGAAATCCAGCTTAACTGTGTTGGGTGAACTGTGATGGATTGCTGACAATTCAGAAGATCTACAGAAGTTTTCCAGGCATTTATATGTCATCCGGGTCATTTACAGTCTCATATTTGTAAATGTGGATTTCAGCTCCTGTCACAAACGCACCCATGACGCCTAAATCGCTGTCAGCTGGAAAGAAGCGGACGCATCCACCTCACATTCCCAGCTACTTTCCAGAGTTCCCAGACCCCCACACCTACATCAAAACACCTGTGAGTAGGAACCTGGAAATCTTCTGTTATTAGAAACGTGCAGTTATTATATTGTTTCAGGATTCTGAAAGTTTGAAAAATAATGTTCAGTCTCGGATCTGCATCCTGTCCTCATCCCAGTTTACCAGCCCAGGAGGGAAACTGGTGTTGTCTTTCTACCTCTGCCACTTTTTGGCTTGTTATGCTCCTAGTTGGATTGATTCAGACAGTCTCTGTCTCTATGGGATCAGACAACTGACATGTACACGTCGCATTTTCATTTAATGTTTTGCATTAAAAAATGTCAAATCAGAAACAGAATGTTCCTGTTTCTGTTTCAGAAACACAAACAGGAACATTCTGTTTCCGATTTGACATTTTTTTGCATTAAAAAATGTCAAATCAGAAACAGAATGTTCCTGTGAGAACTTAGAGAGTTGTAGCTTTAATAAATGATAAAAGAAACATCCATAAAGTTAAAAAAAAAATAACAAAAATGCTGCTGCAAAAATATTTCTGACTTTAACAGCTCCGATTGGCTCATTACCATGAAAAGCAGGTGGCAGATGTCCTGGAGGACAAACCAGTTCCTTTGGGAGGACTCTGGATTAAACGGTAACTCTGGAAGGTGTGTTTTCCTTCACGCAGACATTCAGGGAGCCGGTGTCTGAATACCAGGTGGTCCGAGAGAAGGCGGCAACCCAGAGGAGAGACGTGGAACGAGCTCTCACACGGTTTATGGCCAAGACTGGAGAAACTCAGAGCCTCTTCAAACACGACGTGACAGCCTTCCCACGTGAGTCACAGAATGACCTCCGTCCAAGTTCAGCGACTGCTCTACAACCCCCCCATAACACAAGCCCTCTAACTGTTAGTGATCGCAGCACGGCCGTGCGTCATCCCGTACCTGAGTGCTCTTTTACCCTCGGAGCTGGAACTGCAGAGCCTGGAGGAAACGGACTCATCTGAGCAGGACGACCAGACAGACGGCGAGAACACAGCAGGAAACATGATCACAGTGAGTCCTCCCAATGCCGACACCAGCATTTCACTTCTGATGAGCACAATAAGTGTCGTGGGTTGTTTCCTGACCCGACCATTCTCAGCGTAAATTTCTCACAGTGTAAACAAATAAATCCTCCAATAAACTCTTATAGTGATTTTAGAGCGTCTTGACCTGCAGATGTCGTCCTTCCTTTTAGTTTAAATCCTGACTGAAACTGATGGAGGTTGTTGTGAAAATTTGGGAAGTAAATTTGCGTAAGTACAAACCATAGACTCCCGGTGGGTTTTTGAAAAGGAAAATTAAAGCTCTTTGGGAGGTTCCTATCATCGCCATCTTGGCAGCGTCACTCGTGCCGTCGCTCCCAGAAAATAAAAAAATGGGCAATGAGACAGAGCCGAGAAGGGGGCTGTGAGCGTGGATGCGGGTGATTGACATCTAATAAACTCAGAGCCCCTTGCAGCTGAGAGCTAACTGAGTCAACCAGGATCTAAGAGCTAATGTAGGTAAGTGGGCTGAAGCTAAGACGCACTCTTAGCCAGATACAATTTGTTGATATGGCAAAAAAAATCCACTTACTGTGTAGCTCAAGCCAAGGCCACAACACATAAGACCTGACAAAAAGTTGGCATATTTTTCATGGAGCTGCTGCTGCTTTGTTCTTATTGCTGAGTCACACAGGAAGTGATGATGAAAGAAAAGAAAAATCCAGTTTACAATTCTTTCAAGAACTTTTTTGACCAATAAGGGAATTCCACCCTTCTTGTTACAGCCAGTAAGGCTGGGACCCCGAAAGAAAAATAGCGTCTAAAAGAAGTCGGACTGGTCAGATCAGACACTGAAAATGTGTCCTGACCTGTACCAAAACTGATTTGCTAGTGGAAAGTGATGGAACAGAGCAGTTTTCTTTTTGTGGTACAAAGCATCAGATCGAGACTTGTTTTTTTTTTTTTAATTGTTCGATGTGACTTGTCAACATGACGTACAGATTCCAGGTCTTTCTTTTCACATGCTCATTACTTAGAATGTCATATTGCTGGATTGAATGTGATTTACATCTTATGTAAGATCTTGAAGCTAAATTTGCTTCTTGAAGTAGCATTAAGATAACTTTCTGGTTCTGTTGTGGTGGTTCAGGACGATCCAGGTGCTGATAAGGAAAACTCCATGCTTCCTCCCAGTGGCGTTGTTCCATCATCCAAAGCCAGTGAGGAGAATGTGATTGACAACCCGTATCTTCGGCCAGTCAAGAAGCCCAAAGTCAGGAGGAAGAAATGAGTCCAGATCTGCTGGAACCAACAGACTTGTGTTTACATCAGTGGTCGGTGCAAGACTCCACAGGGAAGAGCGGAAACCTGCTGGGATCACAGAGTTGGACCTGTGGAACCAGTCCTGCTGGCTGACATCTGTCAAACAGAACTGGGTTACCTTCTCAGAACTTTCTCACCTTGTAAATAAGTCTGAAGTCATTTTGTGGAACATGCAGAACATAACGGAATCTGCAGGAAGAACATTTTTCTTTTTTACGGTCTTTTCTTTTCTTTCGTTTTATTGATGAGTAAAATGAAAATAAAAACAGGGCTTGGTGTCGCTATGGTCATTTGTAGTATAAACTCAGGTAGGCCAGTCAGATTTGTTTCAGGAAGTCTCTCACTGGTCAGTTGAGGAGAAAACCAGAAACAGGAGAGTTCAGTCGGATACATCCAGAAAACTGACCCGGTTGCTTTTAGCAGCAGCTGCAGGAATGTTGAGATAAAAAACACACCAAGACCAAGAGATTTTTCTTTAAAAGACCAAATAAATTATCTGGGTATCTTCAGAAATCTTGAGAAAACGTTCCTCTATATGTCGAACGAAAAACATAACTCTTCTTCCTGAAGTCCACCGGAAACTCTTGTTTTCCTTCTGAGTTGCAGGTGGAGCTTGAAGGACAAATCATCTGCTTTGTGTTTTTCTGACGTGTTTAATGAAATTTTCCTGGAAAATTCCAGCACAATTTACAAAGATTTGGCTCATCGCTGTTACAAAACACCCACATGACCAAAAAGCTTCTCTTAATACTGGTAATTTAGAATTTGTGATATGCATTTTGTAATGCATGTTTACTCATTAATATGCTAAAAAAAAAAGATTTTGCACTTACGCCTGTTTTGACGACCCTAATAAAAATCGACCATTTATTTGACAAATGTAGACTATATCTTTGATTCGCAACCCCTGAAATGATCCTGGGTCTTCCCAATTTGGTAGAAGCTGCAGTAAAGGAAGTGCCAGTTAAAGACAGTATGTTGTAGGTTTAAGCAAGTCCAGTCCTAAAAAGCTGCACTCCTGCAAATGTTTCCCTGCTGACTCACATCGATGGGTAATTAGCAGACCTGTGCAGTTTGATGTCATGCTCTGCATCAGTCCATGTTAGTGAGTTGCCTACACCTGCAATATACTGTCTTTAACTGGCACTTCCTTTAATGCAGCCTTTCCCAATATGGGAAGACCTGTATCACGTCACACTTTATCGTGGTCTCCAGCATTATACATAAAATTCACCTCAGACGATTCAGAAAGTATTTTCTTATTATCCAGCAGATGGAAATATATTTATTTGTAAATTAAAGAGTACATGTGGACTGCACATCAACATGTATGACAGTCCCTTTAAAGACAGATGATCCTCTGACTTCAGGTCATAAGTTATTCACAAATAAATTATTTTATTCCAGTTTCAACGTGTGACTGAACTGCAACTGGTAATCGCAACAGGAAGCATTAAACATCTGAAAGGCTGATTTCAAGTGAACAGTGATAACAGGCACCAGCAGATGTTGGGAGAATTCCCAACATAACGAGGAGAAACATTCATTTGGGAAAAAAAGGCATTCTTTGGTAAGAGTCCAAATTATTTTAACATCAGCTTTGACTGGTTCCATCTATAAACACAGGCACTAAAAGCATAAAATCAATGTTGGCACTTGGGGAAATGATATTGGCATCCAAACACCTGGAATGAGTTTAGTAAATGATTCACAAAGGAAATATCCACATTTAGAAGGAATATGGCAAAAATCTTAAAAAGTAGAGTGTTGAAAAGCAAATGCATTTCACTCAGACAGCGAAGTGTTTAAATGTTCAGATAGCTTCACTCCGACTGAGGCACAGAAATAGACGGGCCTTTTGGGTCATCAAATCGATCCATGGTGTTCACCTGCAGGATCATGTGCAGTCCGTACACAAAGATGAACATCATGAGGAGCGCGGTGAGCAGACCCATCCATATCCCCGCTGTGAAGAAGCTAGCGCAGTCGCTGGCGTAGGAAAAGTTAGTCCCGTTGGCCAAACCAAAGCCCTGAATCTGGAACAAACAATAGAGACATTTAAGAAGCGTCCATCAGAGCAGCCTGTCTTCAGCAGGAAGACCAGCGTTACCTGGAAGTCGTTGAAGAGGAGACTCCACTCAGATGAGTTCTGACCGGTGGAGTCTGGGACCAGCAGGGCGTCCTCGAAGCTGCTGACGGATTGGCAATGGAAAGAATACTCTGCAGGGGCGTAGATGCCATGCCTCCCAGTGAAAGACACAGACAAGCCATTTGCTTGCAGGCGCACAGAGTCCAGGGTGAACCAGTTTCGGGCAGACACCGGATAGAAACGCTGACTCATGAAGAAACTGCAGAAGAAGGATATTCTGCGTTTTAGTTCCAATAAAAGAGTAGCATTCATTTGTGAAACTGGAACACATCATGAACTATAATGAAACAAGAGCTGGACTGTTAACATCTGCCTCTGGGAGCTTTAAAACACTGATGACCAAAGATCACAACATCAATTGAGTCTTTTAGGAAACACACTTTCACTTTACTGAGAATTAAACGAGGACATGGACTCTACACCCGTCTCATATAAAGCGACAATAAGAGGACTGTTGTCGCCTCTGAGTTTAAAGAGAGAGAGAAAAAAACATCTTTCAGCACTAACATCAGATCTGATGGGTTCAATCACTGAAAGAAATTGGACAACAGTGAAAGCTGTGGTGGCCCATCCGACCACTGGGAAACAGGAAACTAATGTGAATTGGAATATTTTTTCTATAAAAGTAACTGTAAAAGTCCAATTATGCTCCCATATGTACACTCACCGGCCACTTTATTAGGTACACCTGCCCAACTGCTCATTAACACTTAATTTCCAATCAGCCAAT
>JBAMHX010000015.1:26007698-26020550 GCA_037177515.1 Pseudomugil tenellus
CAGTTCTGAAGGCAAAAGGGGGTCCAACCCGTTACTAGCATGGTGTACCTAATAAAGTGGCCGGTGAGTGTATGTAAATGGACTGTTCTGCTGCAGGAAAGAAATGGTATAGCCTTTGCGTAAAAATCTACCTCCTGTCTGACATGCAGTGTTTTTTACTCTTATTATTTGGTTTAAGCAGCTCAGTCAGCTGCTCTGCTGTTTGGGAAAAATGAGAAACAAAAGGTTCTGGTAGTTAACTCATTGACTGCCAGCTGTTCTTAACCATTGCAGAGAGCCTTGAGTTGCCAGTGTTTTGGAGCATTTTGGCTCATCTTTCAGAATATTGCATTGTGGGACAACTGATATGGTGGGATGATTTTGTCAGGCACATGTTGGGGCATCAGATCAGCCAGTGAAAGACGCCCAGCACTACCATCACTACGTGGGGCTAAATCACAAGTAAGACTCTTCTCCTCTGTTGTTCCTCGTGGTGGAACGAACTGCCAAACTGTGTTCGCTCTGCAGATTCCTTATCTGCTTTTAAAAGCAGGCTAAAGACGCAGCTCTTTAAAGAGCATTTCTGCACTTAGTTCTGATCAATAGGAAAATTATACTAACTTGAGAAATTTGTTCTACCTCTTTGCAGAAACTCAGATCTAATGAACATAGGGGAAAAAAAAATCAGTGCCCCTAGCACTGCAGGCAACACCTGTGCCCAACTACACTACAGCAGTTTGTCTGCATCTATGATGTCCTCTACTGTTTGATTCTGTGCTTGTGTTGTTCTTATTCTCAGATGTAAGTCGCTTTGGAGAAAAGCGTCTGCTAAATGAATGTAATGTAATATCTTTGGGATGTGCACTAGGAGCACGCTTTTTGGGTGTGACTTCACATATTCAGTCAAATCAGCTTTCCACATACAGAAACTGCCCAAAAACAGCACACGTAAAGGCGTACAAAGATGTCTGCGGCAGCCAATAATATCCAATTTAAGCCATAACATCCAATATTACAACAGAATTTCAAAGAGAAACCATCCAGAAAGAACCACGACTTCCAAACTGGTGAAGAAAAAGAAAGGAAAATTTCTAATGATGTTTGAAGCTACTGATGTTTCAGCCAATCTGGTATTATTTCTTGTTTGGTCAGTGTATCCACCATACATCTGTACACCATCATCAGCACCGCCCACTAGTGGACAAACTGATTTAATCTGTCAACATAAAAAAAACCCTGTTACATTCTTTCATATGTTTTTTTTTATTGTGGTATTTTCTAATTGTATGTCCTGTTTTGTTGTGGTGCTTTCTGTGTCTAATTTCAGTCTAGTTAGCTGCATTATAAGCACCTGTAATCTACAGAGGCCTCTGACTAGCTGTTCTCTCTCTCTCCATCCAGCAGTGGCTTCACCATTTGGTAAAACCCTTTTTAGGTTTCAATTCTTCTTATATTTATAATATAATTGTTATAAATTCATCCCTGTTGTAGTTTTCAACTATTATGTGCGATGAATGACCAACTGTAGCAAGTCACTGATGTCTCCTTTTTGTGTACACAAGGGAGGTAAAAATTGGCCTTAGAGGGACGATTTGAACCTGGGACATCAAACTTCTAGCTGCTGTTTTCAGTCTGTGTTGCTTACATGTGTTGCTCTGGTAGCAGCAAAGAAATATCTACATACATTATTATGGGATGAGTAGTTCTGCTCTTACCTCAGAACGTAGCCTGATTGGTAATTCAGGACAAGCCTGTAGTAACAGAAAAATATCTCAGGTTAACTATATTTTACTTTATTATGACATTGATATTTTTTGTAATAAACAACCACTTACACTGAATTAGTCCCGTTACACACGGATCCAGTCAAAGAAGGGGTTTGTGCAGCAAGGTCGATCCAGTTTGAGGGGGGCCTGGAGACGCTGATGTTGAGATTCTGAGCCCACAGCATTATACAAGGATTACCAGATGAAGGAAATATGATGGGCGGCTTCACAGCTTCTTCTCCAGCCTGCAGCAAGGACCGACCCACCGGCTGGCTTGGCACAGACGTTTCTGAAATGACCTGAGAAATAACACAATATGTTTAAACCCTTACAAACATCCACTGTTTCTGACCTCTAACTGGTCATAGTCACAGGAAAACATTAACAGCGTTTGGTTCATAATAACAGGATCACTTACAACAGGTTATTTATTCAACAAATCTCAACAAAATTCAGAAGTTATGAAAAACTGCATCCACCTCCTAATTCAGCATTAAGAACTGGATGAATGGTTTTGGAATCTCAGTGGCTGGTTATTCTTGACACAGACATTTCATGACTTTTCTTCAGCCCCAAGAGTCTTTTGAAAATACAAGCGGGGCATTACTGCAGTTGCCTATATTATAGAAACCATCTTATGCTTTGTAGAGGGAAATCCAGCATGACTCAACGTGTGGATATGATCAGGGCAAAGGTTTCCAGAAGTGGAAGAAAGAAAGCAACTTTGCAGAGATTTTAGTAACAAGAAAGGAAAATATTTTTTTCTTTACCAACGTCCTTGTCATTTAATATGGAATCTGGGACACAAATATGTTGTCTGTCTTTAATTTTGAAGGTTCAATCTTTCCCAGGTTGTTGCAACTGGAACACCATCACATTGGCAACTGGAATGCACCATTACACACTACCATTCCTGAGAACCCGCTGACGATATAAGCAATAGCACTCCAGCACACCAGAGATCCAGTGGAGTATTAAAGATTTATCCAACATTCAGTGGAAGCAGTGCGGATGGAAGCACTTCTTCAATCTGTTATTCTGACTGTCAGTTTCTGTTCAATGTCATGTTGGTTTTATTAATTCCTAGTAATAATGACATGATTTTATAATGTGCTGATCTTTAAAACTTGAGAATTATAGGAGGAGTTTATAATAAAAAGAGCTTACTCTGGAAGGTTGAAGTCCTGTGTAAATGGCGGTGTATGGAAGATCTCTCGACTTCATGAAACTTAAAACTTTTCCAACAATTTGATCTGTTTACAAAAGAAATGTATAAGTCTAGTAAAACTAATACTTTGTTTAACACAAAACAGTTAAAAATGACTAAACCCTGATTTAATCTCACCATTGTCCTGTAGGACCTCTTTGCATGACTTGTACGACCTGTAAGCACACAAGACAAAACCGTAAAATATGTCAACATTTCTTACTTCTAAGTAGCAGGCTGCTGATAAGTTCAATGTCTTACTTGGTGCAGTACGGCAGATTGATGAGCAGCAGGTTGCTGACTGACGTGTTGATGCTTAGATGTGAAACAGTGTCAGCATCCACGAGAAGAGGTGATGCAGCGAGCACCTTCTGCAGCAGAGCAGGGATGGCGGAGAGGCCTTCCCACTCCAGTGCAGGAAGTGTCACTGACGCAGTAGATGACTTGACTGCAGCCTGGAAGGAGGAAGTGGAAAAAAATGATTGTCTAAGTTCATTTTTTATTTAGGAACAATTTATGGATGATTTATATAAACCTACTTCAAGGTTTTTAAATGCACTTTGCTCCTTGTTTCCAAAGACTCCACCAAAGACCGTGAAGTCATCCTTACTTAGCTGAGAGCAAAAAAGTCATTAACATAATTAGTTCGTGCAAACTACAAAAATACCGTACATTCACCACAGACAAAGATGTGCGAAATGAGAATAAACACTCTCTGCAGAATAATAACACTATCATGATTCCACATGGGATTGTATATTACTCCTGATTTATAGTGGTTACAACTCTAACTACAGAAAAGGTAGCTGGTGTTGTGGTTTCATCGTGACGGACCCTGACCTTGTCCTGCAGAAACAGCAGCACCGTGTGGGATCGAGAGCCAAAGGCATTGCTGAGGTAGACACCCAGTTCTTCACTGGACGTTATGTGGCCCGCTGTGGGTGAGGCCAGCCGGGGTAAACTTAAAAAACAAGAGAATAGAAAGAAATGATGACTTACTAAACTGCATAACACATTTGTGCACAGCTGAACTAAACAGTCACCAAATCAGTTTGTGCTGCGAGACATCATTTCCTGTAATGTATCTGATTTTAGTTCAATTTTCCATTTAGACCAAATAAAGAGGAAAATGTTATGGGAATAAATAATTTTTTGTCCTAAGAGATGCAAACGAATAAAAAGCTAAAAAACTACAATTTCACATCTCGTGCATCTCTTTGCTTCTTTTTGCTGAAAAATACTTTATACTTCCATGTTCTCCTTGTAGATAAAGAAGCTTGCTGTTTATTTATATTAATGTCGCTGTTTCCACATTAAAATGTCACGTATTAAATAAATTAAGTCTTTATCTGTTAATATAGGTCTTAAAAATTGCCACCAAATTACGTAAATATACACCATATTGTCCGTCCGCTTTCAACCAGTCACTAGTTACATTTGCAGAAGTGTAATGACATTTTTCCGGCTCTGCGGGACAGTTAGAGGGTTAAAGGCTTAGCTCTGGGGCCCAAAGTAGTTCAGCTCCGTTTTCAGCCCAGACCCAAGCCCACTTTTGTAACCACTAGCCATCAGTTCCTAAAAAACACCTAATTAGCTACTGGTGCTAGCATTAGCATGCTACGTAAATCAACAGTTCGCTAGTGAGTCTTACAAACGACAAAAAATAATTTAAAAACAAAACAAAACAAAAAGCCTACCTGTCACTGGACCACATAAGAAAAGGGACATGTGAAGTAGCATTTCCTGGACTTAAACAGACAACAAAAAAGAGAATAAAAGCCTTTAATCTTCTTTTACTGGAGAACGTCGGCCCTGCCATTTTCTTTTAGCTCTTCCGCGATGTTCAGCTCACGTGACTGAAATCAGCTGACAGTCATGTGCGGCGCTGAAGGACTTCCTGCTTCTTTCATTCAGCCTGACCAGCCTGTAGCTGTTTGTAACACCGGATCAGACTGGTCATACTTCTACTTTGTGCATATTTTCCACTCCTTTTCGCACGAAAAAACTCGCAGCGGTTTTACTTCCTTCAGTCGCACAAACATCTGCCACGAGCTTCCGGTCTGATGTCACACTGAACGTTATTACGAATCTGAACACTTAAAATACTGAAGAATGATTATTGTGAGGAGAATCATACCGGATGTGTATATTAGCAGTCCCTCAAACACACAGGGTCTACCTGGCAGCTGTCCATGGTGCTGATGTGTTGTCACGGTATACTGACATTTTATAACACATTTGACATTATAGCACGTAATTCCCCTAGGACACTGTGATACGAAATATTTAACTGAAAGTAATAAAAGAAACAATTAAAGTATTGAGAGTTTATAAAGACCTGCGTGTTTTCAGTGAAAGTAGCTCCCATCACACAGCTGTGGCGGCGGAGGGATACCGCTCCCTGCAGCCGCGCGACGCTGCGCCTACAACGGGGAAGGAAGGATATCGAAACAGACCACACACTTGGTCCACCTCAAATTTATAAAACAATGCTCTAACTTAAAATTAATGGAAAGAAACGCCACATGAATTAAAAAAAAACTCACGGTAACGCTATCGCAAAGCGACATTTGGCATACACTTTGACTCTATTGTGCGGCAAGATTGGATGAGAGAGAGAGAGAGAGAGAGAGAGAGAGAGAGAGAGAGAGAGAGAGAGAGAGAGAGAGAGAGAGAGGATACGCACTACTTCCCGACGCGGAATAACATTGTTGTAGAATGCTACACGATCATCAGGGCCATCTTTGGTCGTCCTCGCCGGTGACAGTGTGAACGAAATATTCCACTGATCATTAATGACAAATGATTCATAAACTACATTTAACTTTATAATAACTGGTTAAAGAAGCATCTTCAGAAAGGGAGAAGAATTCCAATTATTGGACTCAGAAGCATTTCTTCCTCCAGTATCCTTCATTTCTCAAGGCAAGAAGAGGGCGAGACGGGAGAGGCGGTGATACAACATGGATGAGGAATATGATGTGATCGTTTTGGGCACCGGACTCACAGTAAGTATACCAGCTGGATTTGGTGTGCAGGGAGTAGACGGATGATGGATTTACCCCGCGGACATACTCAGATCCTCCTGCATCATCAGAAACATGATCAGATCAAGAAAGAAAAACGGCTCAGAAATTACAGCTGGGTCTCGGATGTGCCCCAGTTCTCCAGGAGTTCCCGGTTTTTGATTTGTTTTAGTTTCCCTCTGCGTGGTTTTTCCCAGATTGCCAAACGGGTCGGTGTTACACCCATAGCATCTTTTAGGCGGAACCCCACAGACAGGCCTCCATCCTGAGGATGGCGCAGGCCGGAGCACCGCTTCACCTCCAACATACACACCCAGAACCAAACACACCCTGACATGCGACAGAAATGCGACAGAAACACGCAAAACACACCCACGATTAATAAAATACTGAGACATTTATTGTAGCTTTTTAAAGCTCAAAATCATTTTTTTTATTTATTTAATTATTTTAAGATTTCATACATCTCCTACCACCGGCCTCTGTTACATTTTACCGTATTATTATTATTATATTATTATTATTATTATTATTATAACGGTGAGCCTTTCACGCATGCGCACAATGTAGCCCTCTTAAAACGATTCCGTTTTTTATCACGGACTTTGTGTGAAACTGAAGAGTTGATGTGAATGTGAAGAGAATGTAAATATCCCGACCAGAAGGCAGCAGCTTGTTGGATTTAAACTGAGCAGACTCCATATTTTATTTGTCTTTGTTTGGCCTCTTTAAGTAACATTTTTTGGTAATAATGCCTGTTTATTTGTGCAGGAATGCATTCTTTCGGGGATCATGTCTGTGAACGGGAAGAAGGTTCTGCACATGGACAGAAACCCTTACTATGGTGGGGAGAGCTCTTCCATTACACCTCTGGAGGAGGTATGGGGTCCCTTCAGATCTATAAAACCAGCCAATGCATATTTTTATGTCCTTCTGATTGTCTCATTTAGCTGTTGTACATGGAGCCCATTTGCAAACATCCTGTGATTTTTAAACGGATAGATTTGTTGTGAATGTGTGTCTTCCCACAGCTCTACAAGCGTTTCAATCTCCCAGATAGCCCACCTGAGTCCATGGGCAGAGGAAGGGACTGGAACGTCGACCTCATTCCTAAGTTTCTCATGGCCAACGGTCAGATTCCGATTACATACAGAACAAATAAAATGATCGCTATGCTGTAGAATTAATGCATGAAGTAAAATGTATGAACTGTTTAAATGATAGAGGCAGAAACGTTGTTCAGAAATAATCAGGGGCTCATTTGGCTGATTGCAGGCCAGCTTGTCAAGATGCTGCTGTACACAGAAGTGACACGGTACCTGGACTTCAAAGTGGTGGAGGGAAGCTTTGTTTACAAAGGAGGGAAAATCTATAAGGTGCCGTCAACTGAGACCGAAGCGCTGGCTTCCAGTAAGACACCTGATATTATCTGTTTGTTTTCATATTTGGAGAATTTCCATTCAGAGACGGGACAGTTTTAATGCTGATCCTTTGTTTGAACTTCCAGATCTGATGGGAATGTTTGAGAAGCGAAGGTTCAGGAAGTTTTTGGTCTTTGTGGCCAATTTTGATGAGAATGACCCCAAAACCTTTGAGGGCGTGGACCCCAAAACCACAACAATGAGGGATGTTTACAAGAAGTTTGACCTCGGTCAAGATGTCATCGACTTCACTGGCCACGCCTTGGCCCTCTACAGGACAGATGAGTAAGATCCCGTCACAAACATCCCATAATGTTCCTGATCCAAAGAGAAACAGCTGCAATGGTTTAATGAAATACAACAAAACATAAATCTAAAAACAGAACCTGAGTCAGAACCAGAGTCGGTTCAGTTCTAAGGAGTTTAAAGTGATTTTTCTTTCTTTCTTGTAATTTAAACCCTCTTAAAGGCTGTCTCTCATTTTTTTTTATATTTGAATGACTCTCCAGACTTCTTGAAGGACTTTCCAAACCTCTTCTTTGGATATATTCCCTGTCCACATCACTTCAGTGATGTTGAGGTCTGGGTTCTGGGGAGGATCCGCCCTCCATCAGACCTGTTGCTACTGATTTTCAGTGCATTCCTCGCATCGTGTGACGCTGTTTACCTTCAGTAAGAACAGTTTCTCGACAGCCATGTTTCCATGGAGACCATTTCTGATGATACTCCTGCCAACATGGATCATCCAAAGGTTCAGATGCATCTATCAGGTCTTGGTTCTGGTCACTTTTAGAACCGCTGTTGATTGTTTTTTAGTCCTCAAAACCAGAACTGAACTAGTGATGTCGCTAAAAGTCCTTTTAGATCTTTTGGGTCTTATTAACTCGTTTTAATGCCAAAAAGTAATATAGAAACAAATTAATTAGCCAATAAGTCTCATTCCAGCTAAATCCCTGCTTCTGAGTAAAGAATAAATAAATCCTACGTTTTATGTCTGGATTTGTCCCAACGAGAACAGAGTGGGACAGATAGATAGATAGATTACCTCTTCCTGGACTCGGCAGGCGTCATTCTGGGCAGCAAATTAAAAATGTGGTTTTGAACTTTTCTGTTTAACTTTAGTGGCAACACTGGGTGGAAAATGCTTAACTGATTTGACTAACTCTAATTTAAACATGGATATAATTTTTTTATAAGTTTCATTTTGTTGGCAACCATATTCCTGATGTAGCGACGCTCAGCGGGATCTTTAAGATACAGTAGTAAATGAATATCTGTGTTGCTTCTGTTTAAAATCAGCCTCTAAAGCAGAGATTAAGCCATGTTTAGCTTTCCTTCATTCATCATTGGATCCCGTTCACCTGTAAGATATTTAGCATTTTTGAACCTTTCACATTAGCAGCTAATACTACGGCACGTGTTCCACCATGTTCAACACACAGAATGTTTTGAAAATAACAGGGAGGAACATCACCAAGCATGTGCGTATGTCAGATGATATTATTACAGTAATCCGATTACCTCCAGCTATCTGGTTTTGATGGTCATGTAAACAGGCTCAGTGTTGGATAACAATAGTTATCTGAAAATGTCTTTAGTATTCAAGAAAACGACCAGTGTTACATAAATATCTGTAAAAAAAAGCTGTAAAGTCCAACAGAGTTATATAATTAGAAAAATTCAAATAACATAATATTTCATTGTTATGGTATTTCCACATTAGCGTTAGCATAACCTAGTTACTCAACATTTCTATTTAGAAATCTGAACGTTTCTTTTCTTTACAAGCTCCTGCACAATGGCACATTACTCATTTTTTTCCAGAAGCAAAGAAGCAGGAAAATTTAATCTGTTAGTTTGGAGAGAATAACCCTTCCTCTGCCGTGCTTTCCTATGAAAACATGGAAGATAAAACAAAGAAACTGAAGCGGTAACACACAGATGCTGTTTTCATTCCTAATCTGATGACACAGTTCATACATGATCCCACATGTTGTGATGTCATGATGCTGGCGATCTTCATTATGAATGAATCAAGCCGTTTTATGCTCTGATTAATGGTGAAGTAATTGTGATTCAAGACTGGACCAAACCTGTGTTAAAAAAAACAACAACAGGAAAACACATTCAGAAAGACAGCAAAACCATTTCTGATGACACACCAAAAGATTAAAATCAGGCTCTTAAATGAATGATGACCTGGTTTGTCATCTGCAGTTACTTTGGGTTCATGCTTTCTTCTTTGACTTCAGCTATCTGGACGTTCCCTGTTTGGAGACGATCAATCGGATCAAACTCTACAGTGAATCTCTGGCACGCTATGGAAAAAGCCCCTACCTCTACCCCCTTTATGGCCTGGGAGAGCTGCCACAGGGATTTGCCAGGTATTTTGATCGTTTTTGAACAAGTTTTGTTTTCTCTTTAACTGTAAGATAAATTATTGATCTCATTCTACTATCTCCTCAGACTGAGTGCGATCTATGGAGGCACCTACATGCTGAACAAACCAGTGGATGAGATAGTGATGGAGGGTGGCAAAGTGGTTGGAGTCAAGTCTGAGGGCGAGGTATGACCACGCGGATCTGCTGTGGGGTTAAAAGCGTTGGGATATCTTAATGACTGCCTCCTACCTGCTGCAGGTGGCGCGCTGCAAACAGCTCATCTGTGATCCCAGCTACATCCCGGACCGTGTCCGTAAGGCGGGTCAGGTGATCCGTGTGATCTGCATCCTCAGCCACCCAATTAAAAACACTAATGACGCCAACTCCTGTCAGATCATCATTCCTCAGAATCAAGTCAACCGTAACTCAGGTGAGCATCACCTGCTGCTGAGATCGTTTACAGGAAGTGGAAATTAAAACTCTTCTCATGTTACAGTTTTCTTTATTATAATAGTTTTCTGTCTTTTTCTTTGACAAGACAAGCTATAAATATCTGTTTTTTGTCTATTTAAGAATCGTATCATTCTTAAAATTAGTTATTTTTTAAAGTATTGTGTTAAGTTGCTATAAATCTTGTCAAAAAAGGACTGTTTTTTTTACCTAGAATGAAATGAAAAAGTAAAAACAGCACAGAAATGTTTCTCCTGAGAAGTAATACAAAAAATAAGAAAGGAGATGCAGGAGGTGGTTGAACAGGTAACCTTTAAGAGAAATGTCCTCCATATTCTTCTCCTCCCATGTAAATAAGAAAATGCAAACAACCTGGACTGCATGCATAGCTAATGCGAGAGCAACGTTTGAAAAGCAAGAAAAAGCATGAACTGGAAACGTATGGCAGGTTTCCATGGATGTGTGTCTGTTGACAAGTTTTACAACAGACAAGTGTCCACCATTACGTTTCCATAGTCTCACTTCCACTAAAATATTTTCATGGTCCAATTTCCGGGCTGTACGGTGGCGTGTTGGTTAGCACTGTAGCCTCATAGCTAGCAGGTTGCCGGTTTGATCCCCAGCTTGGGCGGTGGCTTATCTGTGTGGAGCTTGCTGGTTCTCTACGTGTTAGCGTGGTTTCTTTCCGGGTACTCTGGCTTCCTACCACAGTCCAAAGACATGCAGCTTGGGGATACGCTGATTGGAGACTCTAAATTGCCCTTAGGAGTGAGTGTGTGTGTGGTTGTTCGTCTATGTGTGTTGCCCTGTGACAGCCTGGTGACCCGTTTGGGAATGAGCGGTAGAAAATGGATGGACGGATGGATGGATGGATGGATGGATGGATGGATGGATGGATGAATAGTCCAATTTGCATGGTCACGTTGCTATGGAAATGTTTCCATGGACACGTTCCCACCAGTACATTTCTGGACCAGTTTCCACAGACCTGTTTCTATGGACATGTCTCCATAGTTCTGCAGTAGATTACCAAGGTTTTGCAGAGTCACCAGAAGAGAACCAGGTAGGCCGAACAGCTAATAGCTAGCGGTTGGAAATCAGTAGATGTAGATCAGTAGATTTTTGTGACAAAAACAAGCCTGGAGGGAAAAAAAGAGAAAAAAAAACAAGCATTGTGAACATTCACTGGAAGGAAAGTAAAAGTATGATCAGTTTTGTAGAACTGACTGTAAACATTAGAAATATCTGGGATATGTTTTATTACCTGGGAAGAAGCCAGGTTCATGTTGTTTCCATTTTTCCTCGCGTTCGTCAGGTCTTGACGACTATGTGAAGAAAACTCACCGCCTATAAAGTGTTCCGTTATTTTAACTTTTCTTTTTAATGTTTCCATTTAGCTTTTCTGCTCCACAGCTACAAAATAAAAGCAGCTAATGTTGACAATCTGTCCACTTCATTCTTATCTTTCCATCATCTTCACCACTTTTCTCCAGACATCTACGTCTGCATGATCTCTTATGCCCACAACGTGGCAGCCCAGGGGAAGTACATCGCCATCGTTAGCACCACAGTGGAAACCAGTGAACCTGAGGCTGAGATCGAGCCGGCCCTGGAGCTGCTGGAGCCTATTGACCAAAAGTTAGTCACATCTTCACTCAACATTTCATACATGTGTGGTTAATTTAAAAAAATGCCAATGACAGACTTTTACTGGGTTTTTTTCAGGTTTGTGGCGATTAGTGACCTTTATGAGCCCACAGATGATGGTACTGAGAGTCAGGTAAGATGTTTCTCTGAAATATGTATACAGCATAACGCAAGATTTTAAATGTCATCTGCATGTTTATGAATGGTCCGCTTAATTTAACCCTAACCCTAACCCTTAAGTTTGGAAAAAAGCTGCTCACTTGCAGTGCAGCCATCTTAGTGGGTTTCTCGCTTTATTTAGCAAAGGCTGGGGAACCTTGACCCTCATTCTGAAGGTTTTCCATGGCTCCTTGTGTCCTGTGATAAGCTGTTGGATCTATTTGTTTGAATCAGGTGTGCTGGACCAGAGATGCATGGAAAACCTGCAGGATTACGGTCCCGGAAGACCAGAGTTTAACGAATATTTCAGACCCTCTGAAAAATATTTCCAAAAAGAAACGCACAAGAAATCTGCACTGATGTCGTGTGGAAAAGTTGCCGGGACATTTTCCCGTCAGTTGTACGGACACTCCTGCTAATCCAAAACCAGAAAATTCTGTATGTTTAGGTGGAAAGCTGGTTTGAGCTGGTACGAAACTCCAAGAAAATACAGGACCAGTATCATCAATATCAATACTTTTTAAAATGTATGCATTAATGCAAATACATTATTATGTGGAATAAGTGCATAACATATTCACACACAAAGTTATTAGTCATACCATAAAAATCCAAATTTGGCAGAGACATGTGCACACATAGCCGGGTTTTTGTAAAACCATATATCTTACCCCTCCGTCTAGTAGAAAGAAACACATCTAACACCATCTCGTTTTTTAAAAATCCACACCTATCTGCATAACCATGCAGAAAAAAAGCACTTAATTCTCCATATATATATATATATATAGGAAACATTTTTATTGCTACTGGATA
>JBAMHX010000015.1:26025328-26037741 GCA_037177515.1 Pseudomugil tenellus
GTGTATCTGCTTTTCAATAAAACAAATATACATGTAGGCATAATTTGTTATAGTACCGGCATAAGCAAAAATCTACTCTCACACCTGAGTACAAGGATTATTCTACCATCAAAACCGAGGAAAATAACCACTCTGCCCCAGTGTGAACTTCATAACCATTAGAATTCAACTTTTTGTTTAACTCACTGTAATTTCCAGATATTTTTAAACAAAGAGAAATAAGAGATGTGAGACTTGAGAAAAGAGATGTGAAAGCAGGAGTTGTTTGTTTCACAAAATGAAGAGGTTTGAAATTAAGTTTCAGGACTTTTTCACTGACACGGAAAAGATCATTGCCATGACAACGTAACTCACAAGTTCTGTTAAAGACTTAAAAAAATAATACTTGAACTCACAGGTCCTGCTTAAGACATAAATATTAACCCACAGGTCCTTCTCAGGACATAGAAATGTCATTTACTGCTCAGATGATAACAATATATGATGAAGCAAACACACACTGTTACTTTAACATATTAGGTAATATTTAATCCATTGAAACACCAAAATATAGCTTAAGATTTATACTGTTATTAGTTTTTTACAGTCTATGATTTTTCCACATCTGTTAAAATATCAAAATCATTAAATATCTTTTTAATAAATATCTAACACAGATTTTAATGTTTCTATTGATCCTCTGCTTTAAACAGTATCTCCTTCCACATTTGTTCCATCAAGCGATGCCAATAAAACTTCTCATTCAAAGCCAGGCTTGAGTCATTTTATGATTCTTAAAATGTCTTAAGAACAACATTTTTCTAAAAATTGTCCAACATTTCTTTAAATATTCAATCAAAGTCATTCAGCATAGAAGATACAGCAGAATGCATTCACATGCTTTTTCTTCCAAAAAAGATTTCTACTATTTTATTTACACTTGTGCTAAAAGATTGTAATAATTACAGCAAATTCTGATTAAAGGAATATAAAATTAATTCTGTAAAAAGTTGGTGAGCAGGGTTTGTATTCAAGATGTCCTAGAGTTTCAGCATAGATTAATCTTTTCTGGTTGCCATGTGACTTTAGAACATCATGCGTGACGAACATTAAACAGAGATTCACTACAGTCTGTGGAGAAGAGGATGTACTTCATCTTACTACTGAACAGCTTCATACAGTCTTTAGCTTCAGCTTCTGAGCAGCCAGTTTCCCAGCTTGAAGAAAACTCCATCCTCCTAATTGAATCTTGTGTTTTATCGTAGCTTCCCCCTTTGTCGGACAAATATACTAATGAAAATGAAGAGCTGACTCAGCTACAGTTCCACATGGTTGACCACGTAGCTCTCATAGGGGTGACCCAGCAGTCTCTCGATATCCACTTTGGGGACAACCCAACATCTGCCAAGGTGGCGTTTTTGCTGTGAGTCTTTTAACATCTTCTCCTGCAGGGTTACTGGTATCGACTCCGATCCCCAAGTTAGGATCCCCCTCGCTAGAATCGCCTCCTCCTTTGCAGGGTGGTCACCACCTCCTTCCAGATGATCATTAGTCACTGTTACACTAATGTCAGCATGCTGAAACTGACCTGAAGGCAGACAAATGACAACATTGATGTAAATCATTTACCCAAGAATCACCAGTATGAGGTCACAGATTTTATTTAAGGTTTATTGCACTTTAAACCATTCTTTGAAATTGGGGAGTTAAAGGGATTACTGTTTATGGCTTTATTATTACCTTCATGGCTATTTAGTAGGGTTTTTATTGCTATCAGATTTATAGGTATTTTTCTTAGTAATGTATTGTGTGATGGCTTGGCGATGATGACTATTATTATTATAACTAATTTTACTTACTTAATATATTTAGTTATTGGGTTAGAAGTGAACACCAGAATGAGAAAAAAAAGGTGGTTTTTATATATATGGGATTGTTGTTTGAGTATTTAAGGGATTTTCACACACAGCCATCTCCAGGGTTTATAAAAAATGTTCTGAAGAAGAGAAAATAATCTGCTTTCAGCTGCCAAGCTTCTAACCCTTGATCTTCTGGATCCTCCAGCCATCTCACATCTCATCATGTCCCTCTTGTCATTTTTCTTATTGATGGAGACGCAACAATCAGAGTAACATCTGGTGACACAATACTAAGTAACGCCAAGAAGGCATTGGGCTCAACCTCTCTGTTTGGACTTGACTATTTTATTTTAAAGATGTATGTATTTATTTTACTTACATATATGTTTTACTTTTAGGAAGTTATTTAATTGACTAGTGTTTTTATTATTTTATCATTTTATATGTGCCATGTGTTATTTTTTCCATTTTGTGTTTTTTAATGTTTCCTATGATCATTTGAATGGGTTTTATTTTGCTGTTATTGTTGTAGGAAATATACAAAAGATTTAGCTATTGGGCATAAAGTTGTATTATTTTTAATTTATTATTATTTATTTATTTAAAATTATTTATTCATTTAAATATATTTAATATTTACTGGTTCTTTTCTTCTATATTTATTCAAAATTTTATTCATGTATTTTTAATTAGTTAATTAGTTTATAATTACCTCTGTCAAGGAGGTTATGTCATCACCTGCATTTATCTGTCTGCCTGTTTGTCTGTGTACAACATAACACAAAAAATTATGGACGGATTCTCATTATATTTTCAGGATATTTCCAGAATAGGAAGATGAAGAACTAATTAAACCTTGGTGGTGGTCCGAATAACCATCTAGGGGTGGGCAACTCCGGTCCTCGAGTCCTACAAATATTAGAACTTTCCCTGCAATAAAACACCTGACACACATCAGACTTAATTAGAAGTCATGTGAAGAGCTTCACATTAAACTCTGAGAAAAGCTGCTAATTACCCAATGATTTGATTCAGGTGTGTTGCAGCAGAGGCATTCCTAACATTCGCAGGACTGCGGCCTTTGAGGACCGGAGTTGCCCACCCCTGATCTAGATCCAGGAATGTTTAGAAAGATTAACATTGCGAGACATCCATTCATGTTATTGCAGCTGATGCCTCGTACAGGCCCTTTCTGTCTGTTTTTCATTCTGACAAAGATAATGTGTGACTGAGTAATATTTTGTGATGTGAGTCACAATATTAGGAGAACTGTGAGCTTGGCAGAGGTTTGCGTTCTCCGAGTGCTTTTCTAGCTGTGAATTAATTCTGGTGTTAAAGAGTTCATGAATGTTAAAGAAAATTCATGTGAATAAAATTTGAATCAAATATGGCTACATGTTTATGACTACATATGCTCCAATATGAAGTTTACATATTTTTTCTCTAATGGGGAACACTGCAGACCCGCGATCTACGTGACCCTGATGAGGCTGGAATGGAGGGGGTAAAAAGTAGCAGGAGTTATTAATCATGATGAAACCTCACTTCAAGTTTAGCCTTTTCACTTCCTGTCGGATTCTTTTGCAACAAAACTGGCTGATGAGTTTTAGGCATCTTACTTACCCAGCAGACCTTGTGTTGTGACTGAAAGTCCCCGTCCATCTGTGATGTAAAAGCCCAGGTGGGCCATCTGCAGGTAGCTGGGATGTTTGTAGTAGTGGAACAGGATAAGGAACTGCACACCCCTGGCCAGCTGGATCCAGCAGCTCTGATGGTTGTCTACAGTGACGGTCACCCCTTGCCTTGTCACCGATCCCTGCTGATCGACGGGTAAGGTGTCCCGTCCTTCGCCTTCCACCACTACAGCATCCAGAGACAGCATGATCATCAGGTCACCCGAGCCGCCGGTGGCCAAGGAGATGGTGAGCTGGTCAAAGTAAGTACGAGATCGACCTTCTGCTCCCTGTTTGGAAGGAGCCCCCATCAGATGGCCATCAACAATAATCCCTTCAAGAGGAGGGCGACACGTCCCAACATTTAGTAAAAGGCACATTTCTTATTTAATAAAATATTGTGCTGCTGTGTGTACTTCGTTCTGGGTCCTCCAACAGTCGAACAACATTATTTGCTTGGCCATCTACCGTGAAACACAGGTTCTGTTTCAACTTCGGAAGTTTGACGACAAAATGAGGATCTCCATCAACTAGAACAAAGAATACTGAGGCTAAATACAAAGTCAAGACAAAATACCAGAGTAAGATAAATAAATAAATAAGACTGTTAACCTGATGGGAAGACTCCCACAATGTTCTCTCCTGATGGAGGTTCTAAAAGCACAAGACATTCAACTAAAGGACAGTCCTCCTCACTTCCAAGCACTGAAACAATGACAGGACTATGCATGTATGGCATTGCATTCACAGCATCTCTATAAACTCAGTGACAATCATTTCCTGTGAGTTCTCACCGTATGACCCAACATCCTCTATGTCCTGTATGTCTGAAAAGAAAAAACAGATTCGAAACATCTTACAACTGAACAGTGGGACAAGTCCTCAAATTTCTCAAAAACTTACAGGGGTAATTGTAGTCATAGTCGTAAGTTGCGTCATAAGTTGTATCATAGTCTGGAAAATGCAAGGAATAAGTTGGTCAGAGGTCACCAATAGACTGTAGTTTATATACAACACAATAGTGTTTCTCACCTTTTCCAAACTCAATATCTAAAAAAGAGAGAGAATAGAGATAATAGAGACAAGAGACAACATTACTTCTCCAAATTATATTCACAATCTTTTATGTATTAGATGTGACAGTCAAACACTTACGTATGTACTTATTATATTTATTAGATTTAAACAGATTCAGTGGGAATATATCCAAACTTTTGACTGATAGTGTAAAAATAATCCAAATTCCAAAAGTTTCCAATAATTTTTTAACCTTGTTAACCCATATTTTGTTTCCAATTGAACATAAGCAACAAATCATAGTTAGATGCTCTGTAGCTTCTTCTCTTTTTCAAACATCTGTCTGTGAACATCTGGGACGTAAGGAAACCAGATGCTGAAGTTTTAGGACAGGAATGTTGTCCCATTCTGGAAGGATGCAGGATCTAGCAGCTCAACCATTCTAAACATTCGTTTTTATTCTGTCATAATGTTCCAGATGTGTTTTTTTTTTTTTTGTTTGTTTGTTTTTTGGTGAATGGTCTGGACTGCTGGGAGACCAGTTTAATAGATTAACTCTTCTCCCGTGAAGCCATGCTGTTGTGATGGCTGCAGGATGTGGTTTATCATTGTCTACATGGGAGCAGATGCTGCTCTAAAACAATGGGGGCCAAAATCCAGTCCTTTAGGTTTACTATCTTCCAACTATGAAATGAAAGTCTCATATGCCTCTGAAGAGCTTAATGACACATGGGGAATTCAGCCATTTTTTTCAGGTATATTTGAAATGTTACCAGACAGTAGATCTTGAGGATCTGGCCTGGAAACAACTGCTCTTAATCCTCCATATACTTTCTAGCATTAATGTTTTAACACAGATGTGAAAGCTGCTTACGTTATACATACTAATGCAACCCCATACCATCAGAGATGCAACTTTTCTACTGTACACTGATAACAAGCTGGATGTTCCCTCTCCTCTTTAGTCTACAGGACACACCAGCCATGCTTTCCAGAAAGAATTTCATATTTTCATCCATCTGGCCTCAGAACACTCAGATCATGCAGTGTACTTAAGGACTCAAGAGCACCAAAATTAAATACTGTAGATGGTGGGATCTACACAATTTTAAAATGAGGAATATTATTCTGAGATTATTCTGTCATTTTTAGGCCCAGTTTGTCTCAAAATTGTGAACCTCTCACCAGTTAGTCATTACTGTCCTATTGCCATTTAATCTATTTAGCTTTTTTCTTTTGCTCCTGATCCAATGTTTTACAGATGGGTTGCTTCAATGAGATTTGAAATTTCCAAGAAATATGCAAATTTTTCCATTTCTACATCTGACATAATGTTTTATTGGAAAGAAAATGTGAGATTATGGGGTTTCATGATTAATGCCATTCTCTTTTTACTTACATTTTACCCAGTTGTTTTAGAATTTAAGAATTAAGAATGGTTGTATTTTAGCTATTTTCTCCCCAAATCAACTTTCTGAGAAAATTAAGAAACTTTTAACTTACACATGTTTTTTTCTTTAACTTATCCTGTATAGTAAATGTAATAACGAAATGGGTTGAACTGCAAAGTTCAGAGAAAAAGATAAATGGGTACCTTTCTGCTGAACCTGGATGGAAGTAGAAACATCTATGAGAGAAATAGAGATTAGGCATAATTGTTCACACAAAATCCAAAAAAATGAATGCACAAAAATGTTTATGATCTTTGAGACAACAAAGATGAGATGAGAACACGTAACCCACCCAAAAGGCCCACTGCTTCCCAAGGGCTTGGTTCATTTGTTGTACCAGGCATAGGGGCGAAGGTACCCGACACCAGAGTGGCAAATTTCAGGTCTGTGTTGGCATTTGAGTCTACGTTGCTGTCTTCCAGAACCGGAGCCGATGCTGAGGTGAGAAAGCTGAGCGTAGAGGGTAGCTTGAGTGGAGCAGAGGTGGATTTAGGCCGAAGAAGGTCTGGAGCAGATGCAGTGCTGTTCTCTACCTCTGAGGATGCCCCTGTCTGAACAGGACCAGGCTGTTGGGTTGCGACTCTTCCAGGTAGAGCTGCTGGATCGGTTCTGGACGCACTGTTGGGATGGGTTGTGGTTGTGGGGAATGTTGTCATAGCTGTGCTTGTTTTTATCACATTGGATGGATGGCTGGAAACTTTTCCAGGTGCAGGTGGCTGTGCTGCTTTCCGGGCATCAAGCAGAGAGGTGGATTTCTTCCCACCCAGAGGAGGAGAGGTAGTTTTAGAAATGCTTTGGGAAATAGAGAGCTTTCTTTCCGAAATCGGTCCTGGGACAGTTTTGATGGGACCTGATGTTGTGGTTGTTTTCTTGGATGGTGCAGGCACCGTTTCAGCTGTGAAAGCTGGCAGTGGTTTGTTTTTAGGCTTCATTATATTTGGTGGTGGCTGGGGCGGGTCTGATTTTGATTTGACTGGCTTGGAGTTAAACTGGGAGATAGACTTCTTTGCAGAATCAACAGATGATATTTTGTTGGTGATGGTGGTTTTACCTGTTGTGGTTGTCATGGTAGTAGTTATTGGTTTTGCAGTGGTTGGAGTTTGAGTTGTATCATCTGCATCTGGTTTAACAACAACTAAAGAGGTGACTGGTGTTACAAAATTATATCGAAGGGAGAGGTTGGTAGCTTTGTCTGTCAATAACCTTTGAGTTGCAGGGTCAGATGTGTTAAGTTTCGCCAGTAAAAGCTCTTTGATGGTGAAATAGGCCCAAAGTCGATGAATGAAGCTGGAGATCCCTTCAAAATTTCCTGAACAGTCTGAACTTGCATTTCCTTGGGCGTAGGAAGTAAATACATCATTTTCCAATTTGACTTGCTTCTTTAAGTCAGTCATTGACACTGAGACCTTTAAATCTGTAATTCCTGGTTTAACCTTCCCTGTCACGACCAGTTCAGACCCCTGGAAATAATTTGGAAACATGGATCGGCTGACATCAAACGCCTGATCATCCAAGTAAGACAACTGGATGTCTGAAAGCAATGGGCTGGCCACTTCATCGTAAAAGCCCCTCAGCTGCAAGGCAGCATCTGCATCCTCATACACCATCCTGGCTATACCCCGGTTTTCCAGAGCCAGGCGTTTCAGGAGAACAAAGTCTGCATCGTCTCCAAAGGCGAGGCCAAATAAAGAGGTTGAGCCCAGTGCCTTCTTGGCGTTACTCAGGATGGTGTCACCAGATGTTACTCCAATTGTTGCTTCTCCATCAGTAAGAAAAATGACCAGAGGGACACGATGAGAAGTGAGATGGCTGGAGGATTCAGAAGATGAAGGGTTAAGAAGCTTGGCAGCTGAAAGCAGCGCTGCATTGATATTGGTCCCTGATTCAAGAGTGCAGACAAATGGAGACAATCAATGTTTTTAAAAATATATGAATAATAAGAAATGAGGCTTAAATGAAATATTCACTCACATCCTTCTGCAATAATTCTCCTCACAAACTCTTTGGCTTCCCGTATGTTCTGCCGAGTTGCTCGCACTGTTCGACCTTTCTTCCAAGTGTGAACCTTGTCCGAAAAGGTCACGAGGTTGAAGTGGTCTCCTTCCCTAAGCTCTCCGAGAATGGTGGTCATGGCCTGTTTGGTCTACTGACAGAAAGCAGCGGAATCATTCACTCACCTTTTTGTAAGGTGACTAAGATGTTCTAACAAGTTTCTCTTCTCTTAAAGCTGCTGAACCACTTTACCTGCTTTATCTTGGTGCCGATCATGGAGCCACTGACATCAATGACAAATATAACATCTTTAGGAACCACTGGAAGTCCTCGTGGTGCAAAATAATGTACAAAATAGCCATCATAAACCTGAAAGGAGGTGAGGAAAGAAACAGTATAGCATCAGTTATGCTATGTACACAGAGTTTGTATGACAAGCCAAGAATAAAGAGATTCTTCTGACCTGGATATCACCCATGGGGTCTTTAAGGTCCACATCGTATTGAATGATGAAATCAGCATTAAGACTCTTGGATGTGGTGCTGCTTTGCTGCTGTGGAGTTGGACTGTAGGAAACTCTGGCGCAGTTAGTGTTCTGCTCAATGTGAGTGGAGGCAGGAGGCAAATTATCATCTGATGGAAAGATTACATAGTTAACGTCATACTGGTATGATCTACTTTTCACCAGACCAGCAATTGATCAAAGTTTTTGCAGATCTGGCTGCATTTGGAGAGGCAACTTGCTTATTTAGAGGAGAAAAAATTTATTGATTCTTTTATCTATAACCAAGATTCCAAAAAGGTTCTGACTCTGTAATGTAAATAAAAACAGAATCATTTGCAAACCCCATCAGTAAATAGCGCATTTTGGTAGAACATCAACAACATGTCAGATGTTGAAACCAAGACATTTGATCATTTCATGGAAAATGTGAGATTATCAGAGATGAGCTGGTTTCTGAGGAGCAAGTATATGGGGTCAGAAAGAAATTATGTTACTTAACATATCAGGAACATGAAAATGAACATTTTAGAGAAATGTAAAGATGGACCCAGGTTCACCAATCTGAGAATAAAATAGTTCTACAAAGGACAATATTTCTCAATGTAAAATTTTGTAAAGCTTGAAGATTTCATAATCTACAGTGTATCCTAAATGAATTCAGCAAATCAAGATTAATTTTTGTGCGCATGGAATAAGGCTGGATGCTGGTGAACTTGTATTTATCAGGCAGCCATACAATAAAACCAAACATGATTCTTGACCCAGGAAGACATCCAAAAGTCTTTTAACACAGTTCATCCTGTACTCCAAAAAGGCCGGCTTAAGTTCTATCATTGAGCCCACAGCAGCCATCTGGTCTGGACCAAAGCTCATTTAAAATGGTTTGAGAAATTGTAAAATGTCTTGATTTCAATGTCTGATATGTTTTTTTTTGTGTCCTTTCAAGAACAAAATATGAGTTAAAGAGATTTGAGATATATTTTTATTTACATGCTACACTGCATAAGAACCTTTATGGAATTGGGTTTGCATTATCCAGTTTATCGGCCTCCTGACAATGGATACCAGGTACAGAACATGCTGTACTTCATTATAAAATCTGGGACTTTTCAAGAGAGTAACTTTATTTTGAAATTTACACTGTTACATCCAGCAGTTTACCTTGAGCAGTGTTGGAGAGGAGCCGACTCATCCTCAAAGGAAGGACCTTAATGAAACTAATGCCTGTCCTTTCTGCTATATTGACATCTAACGTGAGGTTCTGTACAAGTTGTCCAGGCCTCAGACCCAAACTGAGCTCATAATAGCCGTGTCGACGAGCCAACAACTCTTCATATGACAGCAGGAAGGATATACGGGTTCCCGATGGCACACTCACTGCTACCCGGAACTTCTCTGTTTCCCGCTCTCTGCAACACCAGAAGAAAAAAGTCATGTTAAACTAAAAACAGCAGTTAAGGATGTGAAACATTACTCCGTTGTTGTTAAAGATGTTGGAAATACTGACTTGGTGGCAACAAGTCCGGCTGTTTTTCCTTGCTTCTTCGCAGCATCATAAATTCTTCTGGCCGCAGTTCTTTCCTTCACCTGGGCCACATACACTTTTCCATTGGAGGTTCTGATGGGGGAAGAAACAGCTCTCTGTGTGACTTACAGTAGCCAGATTATGTTACAGCGGCTCCACTGAGCTGTTGATCCAGATTGACTTTATTTTACTTTTTGCATTTCCAGCGCAGTCACAAAGCTTCTTCACAAACAGATGTTTACAGACAGAGTTCAGACCACGTGAAGAAGGTGGGGTTGGGAAGTTTAGAAGCAGGGAACATGCAAAAGAGTCATTTCCTTTTAAAAACAGCAGTAATGAGGAATGATCTCGCTAAGGCTCTTTTGGAATGCTGCAGCCACTAGAAAAATACCCCCCCCGCAAAAAAAATCCAGTTCACACAGAACACTTCCCACACTTCCAGAATTGTTATGTCACATGACCACGCAATGATTAAAGTTCCTGCTTTCTGAACAAACCTATCCAGTGTTAAAAAAATATTCTTTCTAAAACAACAACAAAAAAAAAAATCAGCCCTTAGTGGGGTTCTGTTTGTATTTCTGAGTGACCTGAGAGCACGATGTGGAAGAGAAGGAGGAGTTCATACGTGAGGCTGGCTGAAGGTGCTACTGAACATCAGTGATCTTCACACAGAACACAGACCTCTTAGTTTCACACACAGAACTGTCAAAGAACCAACACAGCACATTCACCACAAATATTTCCCTCTAGGCAATATGAAGAAGGCTATATAGGTATGAGAGTGTGTGTGTGAGGAAATATGTACAACAGTGTGTGTGTTTGTGTGTGTGAAAGGAAATGAAGGAGAAATGTGAAGAATTATGTTTATAAAAAGTAGTTTGAGCATCAAACTCGCACATACTGAAAAACATACACGCAGCTATGCATACATACAGTAGATGTGTGTGTGTGTGTGTGTGTGTGTGTGTGTGTGTGTTTAGTGTTTCTGACTTGGCTGGTTGCCTTAGTAAACTATGTGGGGGAGAAAAGGGGAACGAGTCAAACTTCTGTCAATTTCTCTACTCACTGTCTGACTTGCACTTACAAAGCCCAGTATTCATTCCCCCTCAGCTTCCCCCTCCTCCTGACCTGCTTCCGCACCCAAAACCAACTCCGGGAATGCAGACTAATTTCTTTTATTTATATTTAGCATTTTTAAAGGAGAGTGGTTTCCACCCCTCTTAGTAATCAGATTATACATCTTTCCTGGACCAAAGTTTACATGGTTCCTCTAAAGTTTATTCCTGGGTTGTGCCCATCAACAAAAACATTATTCCATCTCATTTAAACTTCCCCCAAGATAGCAGGAAAATATTATTACTACAGGCAGAAAATAATATTTCTGTATTTTTGGCCTTTAATGTTATTGCAGTTATTTCACTACCTGCAGTCAAACATATTTCAAAATGATAGTGAAAGGAATTTGCAAAGTGTGGGTAGTTTTCATTATAACGAAAGGAAAATGTACGATCCTCTCATAAAACATGTCATAGTTAGAGAAAGCGAGTGGGCGAGCACTGTTCACCGTGTACGTTCTGCACCTTCCTGCAGTCACCAAGATCTCTTTTAGATTATTCAGTAGTAGCCATTCTTCTTTATTTCTATTCGTTCCCTTCGGGAAAGCTCATGAGATACCCCTCCCCCCCATTTCTGTACAGATGTGACGAATGGCTGGTTGGTTTGCTTTTTTCTTTGTGGTGTGTTTCTGTCTCTTTTTTATGTACTGTTTGTGTTCTCTTTCCTTTTCTCTTGTTTTCTTATCCTTTTTTCTATCCCCTCCGGTCATGTTCAGCAATACATGGAAACTCTGTCAAACTATGATGTAACTAAAATAAATAAAGAATTCAGATTATTAAGATGAACTTTGTATATACATATATACATATAGTTCCTCCTGACAGAGTAAATTTGCTCAGCATGACACAGAAGACAGATTACCATTCTGCCCGCCTTTATGCTGGACAAGATGAGTTAAAAAAAAGAGAGAAAGTGAGTGGGAAATGTTGGTTGGACTGACTTACATGCTGAAGTTGGAGATGAAGGCAGAAGAAGGCAGGTCCACCTCAAAAGCTGCCTCCTTAGTGATGGGAAGCTGATTCCACACTGAACTCTGAACTGTTGTAATGGCATATCTGGAGACCACTGAACACCTCACATGGTACTCCGTCACCTTCAGCTGGACATAAACACAAACATTAACTAAAAGGAAGCAGTGAAACCAAACTCATGATGGATTTATGAGAAACGAGACACGTTACTCTGCTCTGATATCACTCTGTAACATCCTGATAGCCATCTTCACTCTGTAGCATTATGATTTCACACTGCAACATCCTGAAACAACTGTGCAATATCCTGACATCATCTTATAAC
>JBAMHX010000015.1:26046892-26066291 GCA_037177515.1 Pseudomugil tenellus
ATTCTCGACATTTCGACTTTATTCTCTGGTAAGGAACTGACAAATATTTTCCAGTGTTTGTTTTGGGGTTTTTTTCTTTTGATGTTTTTTTTTTTTTTTTCTCTTGGCCCTAATACTCCGTCGTATGATCCAGAATCTGTGGTTGGGTTTTTATATTTTATATGTGGTGTATTTTCTTCTCCCATTTGTTCTACATTTCATTTTGTTTGTTGTGTTCTTTTTGTACTTTTTCCTTTTTATCTGCTCTGGTCATGCCCAGCAATACTATGTAATATGTGTAACACAAAAATGTATTTAAACACAAACAAACAAATAAAGAATCCAGATTATCAAGGAGATCTTTATACACATATGTATATGGAGTTCTTCATGACCAAGTAAATTGTCCAGCACAACACAGCACCTGGACTATCATTCTGCTTGCTTCAATGCTAGAGAAAAGAAGTGAAAAAAAAAAAAAAAAAACACCTGGAGGACAGCGGATCTTAGGCACCTGGATTAAGGGTTAATATTTTTGAGCATTAGTTCTTGTTGTGACTCAGAGACAGCAACATCATAAGCATGGCACAGATCATTTGAAGGAAAAACATCTGTCTAGATGTTGTAATGTAAAACTCACAGCATCTATCTCATTCAGAGCCTTCCACTGCTCGTACTGGACTCCCAGAGTCTCTGCAGTCTGGATAGTCCTCTTCATGTGGCTTGTCCACACCTTCAAGTCCTTGATCTTCTGTCCTTTGATGAAAGAAGCCAAAGCGTTGGCATACTGAGGAAAAATTAGAGAAATTTAAAATTCACCATGTACAACTTAAGCTCTGCTTCCTCTAAAGCTAAATCTCTGAGTCTACACACCTTTTGTCCTCTTGGGGACAATCCTGAGTCCCCACCAATGCGCCCCAGCAGGTTGAGCTCACTCTCACCATGGCGGCTCAGGTAGATGGATCTCGGTGTGACATGGATGTTCATGAGGTAGTAGACGATCCTGCTCTGAATGTGATCCTGGACTCGATTCACCAGATATCTACTCCCCACATCAAAGATCTTGATGTAAGAGAGTTTCCTGTTTAAGGTCACATCACAGCAAAGAGGAGACTGAAAAAATGCAATCCATTCACTTATACGGTCAGACCCAAAGTAGATCCATTACCTGTCTTTCTCATCATCTATCGGTGTATATGTTGTCTTATAACACTCTATACGCTGGATGAAGTCCTCCATAGCTTCATCAAAGTCTCGATCAATGTAATCGGGACTCCCAAATTTCACTTGCTAAAAAAAAAGAATAAAAATGAAGATCTATAATTTGATAGATGATGCTACAATAAAGGATCTTTAAATTCTGCTCATGTATTTGTTCAAGTTTACAGATGTATGAGAGCAACTACTTCAAACACAATCATTTAAATGAATCTAACAAATCCTGAATCCTGAAATGGCATATGAACCAGAACTGGTCCCCCCACAACCAAATCAAATTCCACATGCAACAAAACCTTTTTGAACTTTTTGGATGGTTGCAAATATTTCAATGTAGTGAAACATTTTACTAATAATGTATATAGTTTTTGTTTTTAATTGTGAGCACAGTTATCACAGAACTTCTTTTCTTTATTAGGCAAGTACATAAACTCCAATGAAACCCCATGCTCATGTCCCCCATAAAGTCTATTTCCACCACTTTCATCGTGGCCTTATTGGGCTGCTTGACAGAACGCCATCCTGAGCCCACAGCTATGAAAAAAAACTAATCAGACCGCTTTCAGTTCAAGTTTCTGAGAAGGTGTGGATGAAATTCTCACCTTGATATTCTCTGCAATAATATCTGGATCATCACAAATAGACTCCACAAAGAAGACCTGCAAGCAAGAAGTTATTTCAAAATTAATTTAATGAATTGTGCCTACTGTTCTGGATTTTCATGTCTGGTGTTTGTTTTGTGTGTTTTTCCCAAAGTTTAAAACTATGTCTGATAAATGTAGAAAAAAACTTCATAAAAAAAAACTTATTCATGCTACCAAGTTTTTCCCAAGCAGAACCAGCTGGTAAAGAGCCACTGGATGTGGGAGAAATAGAAATCTGACTTGAAGCTTAAAGAATCTGCTTCATTACATTAGTGTCATTTAGCAGACACTACATTTTTTGAGTGATAGGGTTTGGTGTGTAGTCAGGGAATCCTGGAATCGAACCACCAACCTTCAGGTTGGCACACAACTGCTCTTACCCCCCAAGCTACAGCCTCCCTTCCATTCCATGTTTATGAATGTTGGATGAGAAATCAGTAACATGTTTGTGACTGTGTTGACAACATAGTTGTAAATATTAAGCTGAAGCTAGTAAGTAGTTGGCTGATGCAACAACCTCTGTTTACAGGTATAAAGTCCTTCTAATAATCTAATTAAATTAGCAAAGAAGCTCATGTAGGAATATTGCTTGCCTTGTAACCTCTCTCTTTGGCAAATGCATTGATGACTACCCTCCTCTCTCTGGTGGTGTTGGTTGCATCAAATACCTGAAAGACAGATAAAGATGTGGTCAACATTGGCAATATATTGAGCAATGAGTAAAAAGACAACATCCTGTGATGCTATTGATACACTTTTTCCTATTCTAACAGTAATGTCAGTTTATCAACATGATGCAACATCTGATTGTTCCAAAGTAAAAATCAGAATCACAAACATAAAATGGGCTTCATTGTCATTTTCCTCGTACTCACAGCAACTTGTCCATATTCCTTTGTGAAATAGGCAGCAACATCTTTGAGTGCAGCTGAAGCGCAAGCCCTGAGAGATAAGTGACACTGGTATAGGAACAAAAACTGAAAAATATGAGTGAAGGATGAGTGCTACATGACGGAGGACAAATTAAATCATGACTGTTATCTTTAAGCTGGTTTTCATCTGCATTGTACTTACTTGCGGATGTTCATGGCCTCCTCGTTATCAGGTTTGAAGAACTCAAAGTTCTTGTACGTCTTAACTGCCTCCCTTCGATACTGGCCAAGGTTAAACACTGGAGTTGGATAAAAGGAAATTGTGGAAAGAATTTCAAACTAAAAGTTAAGTTAAAATGATCATTCCTCCAAACAAATTCTATCTCTGAAATCTTGAAAGTGGCTTAATTTCCTTATTAAATAATTTAACCAATTTCTAAAAAGTCTATCCTTACCAAGCTTCTTTGAACCTCAACTAAACTGTCAATCTCAATTGTCAGCTGAAGTATATTTTAGTAGTAAATAATATATTGAGTTAAACACAATCTGGATTCAGGGCTGACCACAGCACCACAACAATGACACCATGAGCACAGTGGAGCACTGTGCTGTGTTGTTTGTGCATCTGTCAAAGTGCTTTGAATCTGTTGATCATAACTTGCTGTTGGTTAGAATAAAAGCTGTGGGCCTGGATGATGTTGGACTGACTGACTGATGGACAATCATTCAGATTAAACTCAATGTATTTATACTGAGGGAAGATCTGTGAAGGAGTTTGACAATGTTTTGTTTGGCTTCCTAGTAATATTTTCATTTTCTCTAGGAATAAGTGGATTAATCTGCATTAAACTAATGGGCATCCATATGCAGATCACACTGTCCTCCCAGTGTGGTTCCTGATTACTTGCAGATTGCATTTAATCAGCTGCAGGTTTCTCTGTGCAACCTGAATCTCTGAATCTCTGTTACCTTATCTGGACAACACACTGACAAAATTCTCATGTTATAAACACATGAACATCATGGTGAACAATAAACTATTTCAAAGTGAATATTTAGCACCTGATGAAAAAGAGAAATATATTTGGATTTTAATGTTCAAATCTAGAAAAGCCCTTTGAGAGAGCAACCCCCCACCAAGCAGCTCATTTCCACCTATACTGTAAAAAAAACATTTAAAATTCCTGTGCTGACAATTCCTGTCAGGTCACTCCCAAAGTTTACTGGAATCTGAGTCAGACCAAGACCTGTTTTCATATTACGAAAATGCATTCTCAGAGAGAAAAAAACCATCTGCTCAATAGCTTTTGTATAAATTTGCTTATAAACAGAGTGATAAACAAAACCTTCTTGTTAGGATGTATTATGTCTTGTTTTATCTTTACGTCAAGGAAAAGACTTGTACAAGCAACATTTTTTAATATTTTAAACAATGA
Source organism: Pseudomugil tenellus (assembly GCA_037177515.1). NCBI lineage: Eukaryota > Metazoa > Chordata > Actinopteri > Atheriniformes > Pseudomugilidae > Pseudomugil > Pseudomugil tenellus. Next base: position 26,051,042 of record JBAMHX010000015.1, read on the forward strand.
TATCACTATTAATATGTGGTTGATCCTTTGATCATTTGACTGTTTATCATGGCTCTTTGAGTGGAGTCAAATCCAAGAAGAAGAATGGTATCAGGTTATGAAGAAAGTCAAATAAATCAAGGTCTATGCTGCTGGAAGCAACAGCCAAGGGTATATCACTGAACGCTCTAAATCCTCTTATTCCCAATCATCGAATAGACACAATACAAAAGCATAAAGCCGCACATGTGATACCCTGTAACTATATTAACAACTCATCTATCATATGTATTCATTGAGCCTCACTGAACTCAATAATGAAGAAAGTAGACTGTAAACCTTAAGTAATTATAATTTAAACCAGGCAGGTATGATGTCATTCCCAGATGCATTTTGAGGTCACAACCTGTCATTTGCACTTTAATTGAGGTTAATATAACAAATAGTAACAAAGATATGATCAAAAAAGCGATTTTTCAGTTACAAAATTCCACCTAGTGTGAAAACATTGAACAAGGCAGGTATGATGTCATTAGCTTTCATTTGCACTTGATTTGAGGTAATTGAAACAAATAGTTCCAGAGAAATAGCCAAAAATAGCTTTTTATGTATAAAGGGTCACCTGGTGGGGAAACCATAAATCTAATTTTTATAAAATTTGATACATATCGTCTGCTTGGGAACCTAAAGAAGTATATCGAGTATCAAAATCCAATGGTAAAAATTGTTTGAGTTATTCCGCTCACACGAAGGACATCGGGCGATGGCAGTGACCCCATAATATCAGCAACATTCCGCATTTGGGAATATAATAATGCGGGCATCATGCCTAATGCGTACTGTATGAGTCTGTCTGTGATCTGAGGTTGCTGCAGTTGGTCAGGTCTAGGTTCAGCAACAAAGAGGTCAGCTGACTACTTGAATCTACTGAATAAGGTTATTCCAATGATTAAAGTGTTTTCCACCCTGAAGGAATGGGCTTATTAAGACAATTATTAATTGTGAATGTAATTCAGGGAACAGGAGACTTTTTTCTCACATGCACTGACAACCATAGAATCAGAGTTATGACAATGTCACACCAAATGCTGCTGTAATCAAAGCCAAAGGCCCAACAAAAGAGTGTGTCAAATATTGTTTTTTTTTTTTTTGTTGGCAACTTCTTTTTTCCCCAGGCAGAGTTACACTGTTATAGCTTACCAACTTGACCAGGTCTACCAGTCTCAGTGGACTCTTTGGTTCAATAAAGATTGTGTAGAGTCACAAAAAACAAACAAACAAAGAAATCAAAACTGAAAGATAAAGATTCAAATAGACCTTTTGTAGGAACCCCAATCCAGTTCAGGTAGCGAGTGAGCTTTTTTGAAATGAAGGTCTTCCCTCTGGCTGGTAATCCCACCATCACGATGACCGTTGGAGAGTTGCAGAACTGAGGCACAGAGGCTGGGAAGATAACACAAATCACAGGAAATTAATTCTGCTTCTAGAAGTTTCAGCATGTATGATGAATTATTTAGCAGCAGAGCATCTGTCTCATGTGCAAATGGTTACAGGGTTTGTGGGACATGTGTTTGCGTGTGTGTTTGTGTGTGTGTGTGAGAGCCAAAGTAATCCTCTTTAACCAGGAGAACAAGAGCTGTATGACGCTCCTCACATTTCCTTGGATGCATGTTTTGACACAGAAAACCATCCAACCACAAACTAAATTAAACAAAAGGAAAGAAAACCAAGATTATCTGTAGACAGATGTTGTTTCTGTCTGATTCCGTCTTAAGGAAGAAAAATTAATCAAACATTTTTCAGGTTTTTAGCATAAACAGTACAGAGACAAAGATGAAAAGCAGCAAAGATCCCAAAGATCAGTGAAGGAGAATTTATCCTGAAGAGCGGTGATGAGAAACAGTAAGCAGGTGGAACCAGGACAAAGAAAACAGCTTGAATAAAAAAGAACAGGCACTACAAAATAAACCAGAAGGTCACATGGTACACAAAGAAGACTGAACTAATCAAAGATGAACATCAGTACCAGGAGAATGAAGAACCACTTCAAAACACAAAGTTAAAGTTCAATCGGACCAGATTCATTATAATCATGCCGGCTACAAACAGTATAAAAACTGGACTGGTCAAAAACCAGCCCAGACTGCATTGCCCATCAAACTGACTGAATAGAAACACACTCCAGATGTTTTACTGTCCAGAAGTGAAGAAACTGAATGTTTTTTTTTAGAGTGTAAAACATCTGTATGTCTCAACCAAGCAGCCTGGGTGGTAAAATGGAGTCAGAGACATACCCAGAAGGTACAGGGACAGATAGGTCCAGCCTCCAGGCGGTTCCGTCATCAATGGGCCATGCTGCATCAGCAAAATGCAGAGAACCGCCTCACTGTACTGAGTCAGCTGTGACACAGCTCAGTTCAGCCAGACTGGACGTCTGGTCTATGATCAGCAAGGATCCAGTACCAACCACATGATTGCAGGAAGTCTTAGAGACAGAACAACAACAGAGTTTCTCAGAAGACTTACATCCCCTCCTGCGGTTCTGGTTGCATCCCGTCCATGGAACCCAAATCTTGAGTAGAGGAGTCTGTGAGAGATTCTGCTGTTCTGTGGACATGTTAAATGTCAAAGTGGGAGGCAGAGGAGTGAGGTGTGCTTCACAAAATGCCACCTACATCTGATCAGCTGACTGCTACTAAGAAGAAGGGGGTGGGGGACTGAACCAGTTTATCTGTTCTCCATCTGTTTCATTATTAACATCCTGAGCAGAGCTGAAGAGGTTTGTGTGGCTGACGTCAGACAGCAGGTGTTAAAGTGTCCACCTGCTGAGAGGACAAACGTTCTGAGACGGCAAAACTTCATCAAGGCCAGCCGGTTCTGAACAACTTCTTTGTTTGGAAATGTGAAAATAACAAATGTGCTTAACGTTTTTCACCACTGGAGGGTAGTATAGTGTTTATACGACACACAGATCAGTGCAGGGGTTTCTAGGAGAGGGGGGCGTAGGCAGGCCACCAGAGGGTCCAGTTTGCCCCACAAGATGAATTTGGTAAAATTCCTCTGTCTTTCTGACTGAACAGAGCTGACTGCAGCTTGTATTACATTCTGGAAAAGTTACTTCGATCATAATGTGAAATACTGGATGTGTTACACATTCTCTGGATACTGTGATTCCGGAGAATGTGCACATAAAATATGTACATACAATGTGCATTTATGATGGACCGCAAGTACGTACAGCATATTAGTGATTTTTTTCTGATAGCTTAAACCAACAATTATTATTTGATGTTTTAGCATTATGTAAATGAGCTGTAGAAAACTCCAGCTGTACTAAATGCTCGCAAGCAATAAGCCTGACTGTGTATGTGGTGGCTTTCTACAATAAGCTATTATTCTTTTATCAGAAGGCAAACCAGCCACCAGCAGATGGTTACTAACAGCCAACAGCAGATGGTTGTGGTTAGTTTCCGAGAAGAGGTGTCATTAGGTAAAATAAATTACTGAGTGGGGGACGGTCCTCCAGCGGGTTGAGTAAGACATATGATACATTTGTAGTGGATCATTTATTGGTCAAAATTCTTATATTGGAAGGACACATTAAACCGTAGCGGAGGGACGGGCAAATCCGAGCTGCAAGGGCCGCAGTCCTACAAGTATTAAAAAAAACAGGTGATTTCTGTACCTCTCAGTCAGGTTCCTGCATCGGTTGGTTGGATTTCTGAGCCGTTGCTCATCAGCAAAGTGCTTCAGTTTTTTGTTTGTTATTCTTTTAATTATTTAGTTCAAAAGTAGGGTTTTTTCACTAAATTATAATTCAGAAAATTTCAATATATAATAGTTTTTAGTTTAGAGTTATTTGGGTTATTTTATGTAATTTTTGCCTTTTCTTTAATGGTAGAGAGACACTGGAGCACGACTGCATGTGTGGGTTCTCTGGCTTTCTCCCACAGTTCAAAGACATGCATGTTAGATTTACTGGTTAAATCAAATTTCTACTGAATTTAATAACTAAAAAAAAACCTTTAATTCTTCATTACTAAACTTAAATGGAAGTTAAGATGTTTATTATTTGTAGCAGAAGTGTTTGAGCAATAAAAGATGAGTCAAGCTCTATTCTGATGCCTGTTGAAACTTCCTCTCAGTCTCTGATCTGATCACCCAATCTCACAGAAAAAGAGGAACAAAGCAGAAAAAGCCTCAGCTTTATATAACTATGACTATGGTCCTAATGTTCAAGGTGACCCTCCATGTGTTCAAGGACATGTCTGCAGAATAATTGTAGAAAAAAATTAATTAAAGGAAGACAAAATGGATGACAAACAAAAGAACCAAACCACTTTACGCCCCTGTTCATTATCTGGTAGGAGTTCTCAGCACACAGATTATTTGGAGTCCCATTGAGTATCCTTTAATTTTTTTTATTTAAATTACTGGGGCAGTATTTCTTTTTTAAAATTTTATTTATTATAGTTGCCGAGTGAGTAACATCCTGTCTCACAAGAGTGTGAAAGAAAGTGTTTAAGTGTTTGAGTCATGTTGTCACCATGGATTTCAATATCTAATCAAATATTAAACTTTCATGCAAAGATGAGAAAGAACTGAAACTTACTGATAAAATTTACAGGTTCACTGCACTTGCTATAAGACCAATGTTTTAACACTAGTAGTATCTTCATAAAGACATAGCTTAAAAGAAACATATTCAAATTTGTACTTAAAATAAACTTAAACATATTTCAAATGACAACCACAGAATGCAGCTGAGAAGTAGTGGGTCTCCTGAATGTTTCAGCTGATGTTATCCTTTCTGGGAGTTTGTTCCAGAAATGTGGAGCATAGAAGCTGAATGCAGCTTCTCTATCTTCGTTCTGACTCTGGGAACTGATGAAAGACTAGATCTGAATGAGAGAGGTCTAGAAGGTTCACACTGGGTCAAGAGATCTCTGATGCATTTTGGTCCTAAACCATTCAGAGACCAGCAACATAACTTTATCCTCTGACAAGCAGGCAGCCAGTGTAAGTACAGAGTACTCTGATTTAATTAATCAAACTTGCTTGTTTTTGAGAAACATGAAACAAACTAGAAAAGTTTAAATAAAAGCATCTTTCCACATAAAAGGATCACAGCATATAGATTTATCTGAACCTGAAATTGACAGACCATCAGGTGCTAACCTCCAATCCAAGTATTGATCAGTAGATCTGTTTACACGCACAAATCTTTCCTCAATTGAACTGATGATCTGATCAGTTTACAGCTGACATGACCAATCTGCAAAGCCCATGAACACATCTGCATGTCTGTCTTTTGCATCTAGTCCAAAGGGGCCTGACGGATCCATTCAGACCAGTCTTTTTGATTTCAGTCCCAGTCTGTTTGCTTGTTTGTGTGAGATATTGCAAATCTACATACACACTGTGACCCAGACAAGAGAATCAGACTCAGTTTGTCAGCAGATGTGAATTTCAGTCCGCTTCAGGTAGATCAAATACAGAAAACTGCAATGTCGGTTCAACACAGCATTATGGGTAAATACAACCAAAACATACGCATGCGAGGGATGCAAGGCAGCTCTGGTCGGGAGAAACAGCTCGAAGTCAGAACTCTGAAAACAAAGTCGTTGTACATTGACCAATAGGTGAACCAGTTTTCTTCTTTCTTATGCATCTTGTCTTTGTCTTCAGTGATTGTTGACACCTCTGGTGGGGAGAGGATTGTGTTATTTATTTTGTGTACTTATTTTGAGTAGAGTGATGTAAAAGCAATCTGGGAGAAAATACTAAGTCTAGCAGACTATCCTGATGTGAGTGTGCTCTAAACTGTCTTCATCTGATTGGCAGCTTTAGGGAACAAACAACCGCAAACGCTACAAAGATCAGCTGAGGAAGAGTAAAAGTCAGTGTGTATGCAGCCAAACACACACACGCGGGCAAGATGCAGCAACAGTGTGTTCAAAGAAACTTATCACATATCAAATAAAATCTTTCTTTAAGTTTTCTTATCTCATTATTCAGATCTAATATGTAGTTTTATGCAAATTTATAGTTCATTTAAAAGGAAACATATTTAAACTTTTTTCTCCAAGTTATGTACTTAAATAATTACTTCCCTGAGTCTTTTTTTTAAAATGCTTAGAAACTGTAAATAACTAGTAACTATATTTCATTCCAACATTGGTCTATGCATTTTTCAATCAAATCAGCTGAGGTCTTTCTATCCATGTAAGATTTTCGATCGGATCAAAAATACTTCATGTAAATAGGTACTGGTAACCACTCCTACAGTCAGCCAGGCGATGACTTCTGTAAAATTCATGATGAGAGGCAGAGGAGGGATTTGCTGCTTAAATGAAGGGGACAACACGAGGGGAGCATGATTCCTTCAGAGAGAATTTATTTTTAAAAGTTGATGGTAAAATTATAATTTTGCCCACCTTTGCAGACTCAAACAGCAGGAAGGAAAGTGAATCAGTGTCCACAGAGGTTTGTTAACAATCTAGTGTAAAGGAGTAGCATATAAATTAGAATTAGTGGAAGAGGTTCTAGGGGATGTCAGGAGGGACTGGTGCCACCCTAACACCTAAATCCCCCCCCCCCCCCCTCCCCACCAGTGGCCCCACCATGGAAATAAATCTAAAAATCCAGGGCTATGGTTAATGGGTTATGATTTATGGGTTATGGTATTAAAACCTTTATTATGCTTGACTTACTGATGCATGAACAACAGTTATAACTCATGTCATATTTTAAAATCTAATTAGCTCAGTAAATATCTCCAATTGCAAATCTTTTCAGGGACCATAGTATAAATTATAAGGCTGCATGGTTTGAAATTCACACCTGGCTTGAATAAAATACAATAAAAAACAACCGGACTGCATATTATTACAGACATGTTACCAACATTTTAGCCCTCCTAAATTCCAAGATGGATATGGAACTGCAAGAGGTTAGTTGTGCTTTTTCCATACATGTTAAATCTGAGAGGCACAAACACAGAATGACTTATTGAACTGCCGTAGAAGAAAAAGTGTGTTTAGTAGTGTTTTTTATATGTAGTTGAGATAAGATGTGATGCAAATACTGGTACTTAAACTCACAGAACAACTCACATATTTGTTGTCAAATGGTTTTACTTGACAAAATATTACTAAACCTGAATCGCTATACATTTAGAAATCCTTGAAGGCTGTATTTGTTCTGTTATTTTCTCATAAATGTGTCTCTCCAAAAAAGCAATTCTTCTACAACATTTTTTTAATTTTATCATTGCATTCCCTCAGATTTGATTCCTACATTCAAAAAATGTATAATTCTCATCAAACACACCTGCCGTTTTAAATGGAGGAAAAACTCCACCCACCTATCCCACTGCGTGGTTTACCTGGGCGATAAATGGCACAAACCTGGTGTTTACTTTTGGAGTATGTACTAAGCCAATCAGAGGAGGAGCAACATGCAACGACTGCTGGGAAACTGAGTTCAATGCATTCAGTCACAAACAGCAGCCATGCAGGTTTTGGCCTTTCTCCAATTTCTGCTCATTCTGGTTCCCCTCTCACTTGTACAGACATGAAAGATGATTTAAGTATTCTGGTTCTGATGTATGTACACAGAACAGTGGTAGAGGAATTTTACCAGAAGTGGGCAAGTTCATACAAAGCATTTCTCTTTCTTATTTACTTTTCTTCTGGCTTTTCTTTGATGCAAGCCGTCGGACCTGTTTGGACATTTTCATACAGCCACTCCACATTCAGATCACTCATGCATTGAAGTGTTCTTAAGTATTTATTACCTGTAAACAAAGTACCTGAGAAAAATATAGAAAAGCACTGCTTAAACCGGGCTCCTCTCAACTTCCTGTTTGTTTATTTTACCAGCTGATGGCAGTTTTTTTTTTTTTTGTTCAATTGGAAGTTAGTTTTTCCTGTCTACATGAAGCATGAACACACGTCTTTATCTCCCTTGTCGGTCAGGGTGAAGTTGGCCGTGGGTCAGATATTACATGAGGTGTGTTTGCAGAGGAAGTGTGTCTCACCTGCGCTGTCACACCTGCGCCGCCGGACATTTTCCCACTGAGGAAGGTCCATTCTTCACAAACACTGCAGCCAAGCAGTCGACAAACTACACAGGACAATTTGATAAGCTGGAACAGAGCTGATGCTCTTTTTTAAGAAACTGAACCCCCTTGCCAAAGTATTTTCAGCCCACCCACCCTCCTCTCTCCGAGTCCTCTCCTTTCATGACTTGTAGGACATATGATAGCAGCTGGCTGGGCTTGTCCTTTAATGTTTGCCAGAGTTCACAGCATGCACACATAGCAGAACTCTGAAGGAGCGCCAGGAAAGAGGCAAAGGTTGTGAAGAAGTTGATGCACATGAACATTCAGCAACATTTGTGCTTCCAAACTGCAGCCAGAAGCAGAGTCCATTTTAATGCAGAGCAGTTGGTGTCAGCTTTGTGGAATGATTAGTCTCACTCAACAGCCGGGGAGGGTGTGACATTTGAAATGAATAACCGGACTGTCACAGAATGTACTGTTGTTTTCAAACAAGCACACTGGTCAGCACGTTTTGCAGGCTGAAAGTGTTTCAGGTAGTACACCAAATCTGAACTTTAGTCCTATCTAGTCTGACAGATATCATTTACTATGATATAGAGGACAACAAAGTAAATATATACAACATTGCACACAGTACCATAAAGACTCCTGTACTTGCAAGCCAGCTGTTTTAACATCATCATCACATGGCATATATTTTCTGCCACTTGTCCAAAATGACTTACTATGGAAATCTGAGTCATGTGAGATTACTACGCAAGTGTCTGAATCACAATGTGTGTTACTGTGTCATTGTGCCCCCAGATGCTTTTTAAAAAAAGTGGAATCAATGTGATTAACTGTGTTATTTTCCAGCTAAAGGAAAACCAATTCTGTTTAATTGATAGAAAGATATGGCAGCCCAATTGTTTATCATTATGTCTGACACCCCTATTGATCATTTACAGTTCAGAGATTGAAGGAGTAATATCCAAAATTTACCACCTTAACACCAATAACAATCCAGAATGAAAGAAACCTGAAGTTTCTATGTTGTATGAAGAATCGTAACTTTCACTGCAAACAGTTATTCTAATATGATTTATGTTCATACTGATTTTCTAGGGAAATTTAGTCAAGTATTAAGCACTAGTTTATCAATATCTAGACATGTTAACAAGTGTTCCAAAAGTATTTAAATAAACCTTTAGGTTAGATAGGTATACTAATTTCATTATGGGGGTGTTGTTTTTAAGCATAACTCTAATGTATTGGCCCAGTGCTCATTTCCAATGCACTTAAATATGACTTCTAGTAGAAAAAAGATACTATGTTATGATAACCCTAACCCATTGGAGAGGAAAGTGAAGCAGGCGGTCCGATGGAAAAGTTCAGAAAGGATTATGAAGTTATACATTCACCTGTGTTTTTCTGAAGGATTGATATATGGCAACAAACTTGGACATTAGATTCTACCCAGTTTCTTCTTCTGGTAGTCAGAGAGACTGTAGCAACTCGAGGTGAGACTAAACTGTTCTTATATTTTTTTTATGACAGTGTTGTTCTATTACCTGGGGCAACAGGACTGGAGAGCAAAAAGTTATTTTATTGTTCAGTATTTTAGCTGTCTTAGTTGTCTTTACAATACTGTAAGTGGTAAAACGTCTGCATCTGGTTGTATGCTGCATGATATGTAATATAGGTCAGGATGTGGTGATCACCATCACAGAAAAAGACTGCATTCAAATCAGAACCTGAACACTGTTTTTTTGTTGTCATGTCCTGTTACCTAGTATGATCACAGAAAAACAGTATGATCTGGACAGACTGTGTTGTTAAACTGGTTCTTAGCATTACTGAGTGATTTCAGTAAAGATCTGACTAACAATAAGGAAAAAGAACAAAATGTAACAAATATTTAAAGAAGAAACGGCATACAGAAAGACATGCGAGGAGGTTTTGGCCGTAAAAGTTTTGATTTTATTGTTTTGTCCCTTCATTAACTTTTTTTGTTTTGGACTGATTAAGCTTTACATGATAGCATGCCAGCTTAAAGGAGAGGATGTTTGAGCCTTTATGTTATCTTGGAAGTACTTGCAGTGAGAGATTAGGGTTGTACACTTCCACATTCAGCACAGTCTGATCTTTAGTGATACAGACCAAATAAAAAAACAGCATGATGGCTGAAGATAATAAAAACTCTAAATGTTTCTTGTTTCAATGTAAAGAAGTGCAACATCAAGATGTATTAAATAAGCTATCATTTTTATATCCCTATAGTGTCAGATATCATTTTAAAACATAAAACACCTAAAGTTTATGTAGAAAAAAAGCCTACTTGTAGTGAAGGAGTTATTTCAAGTCTTGGCCAATCATTTTTTTCTAGTTCAGTTTTTGTTTTGCTCCCCTAGCAAGCAGTTCTTTTCTTGCATGACATTTTCAGGTGGTTTTAATGCACTAAGCCAAACATATGTTTTTATTTCAGTTTATTCAATTTGATAAGCAAGCTGAATGCATTGCGATTTTTTTATTTTCTTTTTTTTGTGTCCACTTTCATATTAAAAGATATTTAACTATCAATAAATTTCCAAGAATAAGTGCATGTTTTATTATGTTTATATATACTAGATTATCAATAACATATTTTAACAAGTGCTTTAAGAACATACTGCATGTAGAGTTGAAAAGGAAAATGTGAAGCATGTAAAAAGAGGCTCAGATTTCTAATAAAAGCACTTCTTTTCCTGAAAGATCCCTCTCATTGTTCTTGCTTTTGTAATAATGGCTAAAAAAGATTGAAAAGAATAGAAAAGAAAAGAGCAAAATTTTAAGGAAGAAAAGAAAAACAAACCATCCAAATACATGAAGGGTTACAAGTGCATAAAAATGTAATAATGTGTTTTGTGAAAAGGGCAAAATCTTTAGAGAAAATAAATTCATTATGTTCTGAATCTCTTTTACAGTGATGAGTTTATACTCAGCCGTGACGTTCTTCCTTCTGTGTTCTGCATCTCTGCCTTGTAGTGGTGATGGTGGGAAGGTATTAGTTTTTCCAGTAGATGGGAGTCACTGGATTAACATGAAAATCCTTCTGGAGGCCCTACATTCCCAGGGCCACCAGATCACAGTGCTTCGATCCTCCACCAGTTGGTACGTCTCTAAAGTTTCGCCTTGTTATACCTCCATCACCATCACCCAGGATCAACCCCAAAACATGGAGAGTCAAGAGTTTATGACATCTTTCTTGAAAAGGTCCATGATAATCCGTCAAAATCAAGGCTCTCTCTGGGGATTTTTTGAGTTTTATAGGAACATTTTCAACTTCTTTGGAGAAAACCAGAAGATCATGGCAAAGCTGGTCCTCAGCATCTTTGAAAATAAGACCCTAATGAAAGAGCTGAAGAACACTGGGTATGACCTTGTTCTTACAGATCCTACTTTTCCAGCTGGAGCTCTGGTGGCGCATTATCTCAAGCTTCCCTTGGTGTTCAATGTACGTTGGACTCTCGGCAGAGAGGCACATTTTGCCATCGCTCCTTCCCCACTGTCCTACATCCCTGTAGTATTCTCCTACTACTCTGACAAGATGGATTTTCTTCAGAGGATCAAGAATATAATCTACCATAGTATTTTGGTTTGCATGTACCATTTGGTGAGCAAGCCACCCATTCAGGCTGTGTGTGATCGTTATTTTGGACATAATGTTAGTGCCATGTCTCTAATCCAAGCAGCTGATCTCTGGTTATTGAGGGTAGACTTCACCTTTGAGTTTCCTCGTCCCACCATGCCCAATGTCATCTACATTGGAGGCTTTCAGGGTAAGCCACCCAAGCCTCTTCCATCAGATATTGAGGAATTTCTTCAGAGTTCTGGTGAACATGGAGTGGTTGTAATGACCCTCGGGACCCTGCTGAGTGATCTTGGCCCTGATATATCAGAGACTATTGCCTCAGCATTTGCCAATCTCCCTCAGAAGGTGCTGTGGAGGCATCTTGGGAAAAGACCAGCAACTCTAGGAAACAACACCATGCTCGTGGAATGGTTGCCCCAAAACAATGTCCTTGGCCACCCTAAAACCAGGCTTTTTGTCACACATGGGGGTACCAATGGCCTCTATGAGGCCATCTACCATGCAGTCCCAGTTCTGGGTATCCCACTCATCTTCGACCAATATGACAACATGGTGCGTATGAAGGCCCGCAGTGTCGCTGAGATAGTTGATGTGACAACAATGGATGTTGAATCCCTGACAAGTGCTCTGAAGAATATCCTAGACCCAGAAAAGCCCTACAAGCAGAACATGATCAAACTGTCGCAACTCCATCATGACAAACCAATGAAGCCAATTGACTTGGCTGTTTTCTGGATGGAGTATGTTATGAGACACAAAGGTGCAGCACACCTGCGCAGTGAATCATATAAACTTCCCTGGTATGCCTATCACAGTCTGGATGTGATCGCAGTCCTTGTAGCATTTGGCTTGTTAATCATTGCATTGAGTTGGACATTCTGTAGATGTCTCGTTAGATCATTGATGAAGACAAAGAAGGCTAAGCTTGAACAGATGAAGAGTGTAAACCACATGAAACATTAACGGAGCAATAGAAGGTCAGCAATAAGAATAAATGTTCAACAAATAAAACAATGTGAAATAAAATGATGTAAATTAGAAAGCTTTAAACAGCTCTATACACAATGTAGCATGGATATTCAATGAAATTTAAGCAAATCAATAGGAGCAAAGTTACTAACATTGAAAGACTAAAGAACAATACTTTTATCTGTAGTGCTTCTGAATACAATATTTTAACTGTAATGGCAACTCTGTGATGACAGTTCTGCAATTGCCCCTTGGGGATGAATAAAGTTTTATAAAGAATAAAGAATGATGCATTGCTAGATTGTTGTTAAAACTGACCAATGTGTTGGCGTCGATATTGATAAGCAACAACTTTTTAAATTAAATCAGGTATGTTGCATGTGGGAAACATTAAAACCTGCATGATGGTAACATTCAAGGACCGAAGTTGGAGTTTGACTTACATCAAACCATATTTTTAATTGCTCCATATCTGAGGTGATTTTCTCCATGAGTTTGTGTAATCTCTTCTTCTGAGTAGAAAATATTAGTATTATCCACAAACAAAAGAAACTGTAGATATTCTAGGGACTTTGTACATAACATTTTTCATATATATATATATATATATATATATATATATGTATAATAAAAAATTTTGGTACCAGTACCAACCTCTGGAGAACACCACAAACAATGTCCAACCAACCAACCAACCAACAGGAAGATATTACATGGGACAGTAGAACATTTTTTAAATTACTCCACAAATATTAGCTGTGTTGTTGGTTCAACTGGCTCTCTGTATTAAATAAGACCTATGCCGTCGGAAGCCACGGCTCATCGAACGTTCTCAATCCTCCAAATCCCCAATCCTCAAATAGACACAATACAATAATATAAAGACCATGGACATCTTATGTTCACATTAGTTATAGTTACAAATTACTTTTCCAAAAAAGTAATTGAGTTAGTAACTCAGTTACCATACAGTAAAAGTAATTAGTTACCCAAAAAGTAACTGACATTAGTTACAATGTGCTATTACATGCAATATATAAGTAAAATATGTTTAGCGTAAACAAATGAATAAAAAACTAGATACAGTATTCTAAACATTTGATATATATTTTAAGTCAACAGATTGCATAAAAATAAAATATCTTTAAAAAAAGTGTTGACAATGAAATTCACTGTGTTTTCAAGTATAAAACTAATACACACAGATGTAAACTTGGACTTAAAAGAGGACCATCTGGCCATTATGTTGTAGAGATTTTATAACTCTATATTAGGAATACTCCTCAAATAAACAAAACACTATCCTACTATTAAATATTATTCTCTTCAATTCCATTCAGCATGAATAACTACAAGTACTTCTAGTTCAAAAACGCTACTTTAAACAACATATTAATTTGCGGAGGTCTGAAGCACATCTGTTATGCTTGTATACTGACTGTATCATTTCAAATGTCAGGCGCACCGCAGACTACGCAAACACTCCGTAGCCTATGTACTCAGAAGATACAGAACCTAAATTGAGACACAGGCTACAGCTGGAACAAATATGTGTCTTAAAGAAGTAATTAGTTATACGCATACAAAACATCCTCTCCACCATTCGACTGCTGCTACTTCTTTTCTATTTAGAGCCCAAAGACTTCTGGGTGATTAGAGACCGCATAGCAGCATAAGCTACGGATAAGCTATTAAGCTAATTCGGCCCCAAACGAAGTAGGTGTTTGAAGTGTGGATCAGAAACAACATTTGAAATGTTGACAGCGTGCGTCAGTATAATTAATGCGTATTTCATATCCACACTTAGAAGTATGCAGACGATCGAGACACAGCGTGTGTTTGTAACGAGCAGTTAAACCAATGAAGGAAACATAAACAGAACACTCACGGACCACAGTATCTATTCGCCCAGCCAATCATCATTGCGTTTGCTAGGGTGTCCGCTTTCCTGACAGCTTATGGTCGGCTGTCAGAAAGCCTGACAAGGCTGTGCTGCATTCACTCATTTTAGTAACGAAATATGTTACATTGTTAATAACGGAAACGGCGTTGCAATGATGGGAAATGTAATTAATTAGATTACTCCGTTACCATAAAAATAACGCCGTTATACTTAAACGCCATTACTCCCAACACTGATAAAGACACACATGTTCAGTCACAAAACTCCACCTAGTGCGGAAACTTTTAACCAGTTTGGAATGACATCAGGACAGTGTCATGGTTTGGTTCCTGTTTTACTTTGGTATATCCGGTATTTGGTTTCTTGTGTCCTGTTTAGCTTTATTTAGTTCTGTTAATCAGTTCCACCTGTTTTTATTTATTTAGTACATTGATTCGTGAGTGTTTGGGGTGTAGGTTAGGTATGCGAGGATGCTTGGGTATATGTGTGAGGATATAGGTGGTGGAGTATCGGTGTGGGGAGATAGGTGGTGGGTGTGTGTGTGGAAAGAGGTGGTGGGGGGCATATGGATATTTGGACGTGTGTGAGTGCGCGGATGGGAGTGGCTCCCGGGGGGTGCATCTAGTGTGCTGGGGTGGGGGCGGAGAGGCAGTCTGGGGGCTCTGGCCCCTCGGGGGCGCTGGTGGGCTTCTCTGCTTGCGGGGTGGGCGGGGGTTCCCCTTCT
>JBAMHX010000015.1:26067069-26078206 GCA_037177515.1 Pseudomugil tenellus
GGATTTATAAACAACCAGCAGGGTTTTAAAATCTATCCTGTGACTGACTGGAAACCAGTGTAAAGATTTTAAAACTGATGTGATATGTTCAGATCTTTTAGTTCAGATTTTGTTACATTAAAGCTCCAACAGCAACATCTGGATAAGCTGCAGATGTTTTAAGTTCTTTTTTGGGAAGTCCTGTTAAAAGACCATTACAGTAATCCAGTCTACTGGAGATGAAAGCATGGATGGGTTTCTCCAGGTCTTTCTGGGAGATTAAACCTTTAATTCTGTTGATGTTTCTGAGTTTGTAAAAAGCTTTTTTAGTCACATAAAAGACAGGTTAGAGACAGGTCTATAGTTGTTCATCATAGAGGCGTCTAGAGTCCTTTTCTACAGGAGAGGCTTAATGGCAGCTATCTTCAGTGACTTGGGAAAAACACCTGTTGCCAGTGAGCTGTTGACAATAGGCAGGAGATCACTTTCTACAGAGGTAAAAACTACTTTGGTAGTATCATCCCCAGAGTGCATGTTGTTGATTTTAAATGCCAAACTATTTCCTGGAGTATTTTTAAATCTATCATATTAAATTGAGACATAACATCTGAGTTAGTTCTTTGTTTTGGACTTAGACTAATTTTCTTGTTTGGCTGTGTAGCATTGATATTTTGTCTAATTGTTTGGATTTTTCTATGAAAGAAGTTGGTAAATTCATTACATTTCTCTGTGGAAAGAAGCTCTGGGCTGAACTGTTTAAGTGGATTTGTAAGTTTTTCAATCATAGCAAACAGAGAGCGAGTGTTGTTGACATTCTTATTAATCAGCTGAGATAGATAGCGCTCTCTGGCCTTAAACAGCTCATTGTTATAATATTGCAAGCTTTGTTTGTACAAATCATAATGAATTTTAAGTTTCGTTTTCCTCCATTGACGTTCAGCTTTTCTAGATTCCTTCTTTAGATCTGCGACCATATTGTTATTTCTCCATGGTGTCTTCTGTTTACTTACGGTGCTCTTGATTCTTATCGGTGCAACAGCATCCATTGCATTCAGGATTTTCACATTAAAATTATCCAATAGTTAATCAACTGAGTCTGCAGTTGTTATTTATAAAACATCTTTTGGCCTTAATAAACTCTGAGCTTGTTCTCACATTAATGTACCTCTTCCCCACCGAGAAGCAGGTTGTTTGGACATTCTGAGTGATAAGTAAGTCAAACAAGATACAGGAATGGTTGGATAAGGCCAAGTCAGTGACTGAAACACACGAAATATCAACACCTTTAGAAATAACCAGGTACAGAATGTGACCTCGAACGTGGGCCGGTTCTTTGACATGTCCAATACAGTAGAAAAATCTTTGGCATAACCATCTGCTAAATTGTCTACGTGAATGTTAAAATCACCAGTTAAAATAAAATGGTTAAAATCAGTGGAGATAACTGAAAGCAATTCTGAAAATTTGTCAAAACAACGTGCACAATGTCCTGGAGTTCCGTAGAAGATTAAAAACAAGATTTTAGGGATACCCTTTAAAAACTAAGATATTCAAAAGAAGTAAAATCACCAAATAAAATTTCTTTGCACTGGAATGAATCTTTATATAAGGAAATCATGAAGTCAAAATCTCTGGACAGGTGGGCAAAACCACAAGGCATGAAAATGAGATAAGATAGAACTTTATTGTCATTGAGCAACATCATGGCACAAAAAAATTAGCTGTCAGTTGTGTTTTCAGTTTTATGTGAAATATTTGGTAGATATTGGGACAGACCCATCCTGATCATCCTTTTCCTGTATGAGTTCTATGCAGAATTTTCTAATTCAAATGTGTTTAAACAGATTTGTAACAATTCATTTTGACTAAACGGGCCATATGGACTTTTATGAGGTTTGCACCTTCTAATTGTACCTGAAAAAAATACCAGAAGTAGTTTTAGTTTTCGTCCATGCATTTTTGTAGTTTTATTGGTTTAAAAAAATGTGTTGCTCAACCAGTGCAAACGGCTAACACCACCGTGCCGATGTGGTACGGTGTAGACTCCCCACTCCCCTAACTGAAAACTTTAGCGCGCTAATCTCCTCCAGGAAGTGAAAAGGTAGCTGCTACTGTGCTCTCCTTAACAGACACACTTGTAACTGCACACTGACTACATACAGCGCCTCTTTGGCTGTAGTGCAATGTCACAACGCAAATATAAATGTCAAAGCTGTTTTGAAAGATAATGGCATCCACTTTCAGATGCCTTTCACACAAATACTCATCGACTGGAGCAGCAAACCACAGATCTAAAACAGCGCAAGAGAAGCCGAAAAGGAACTACACTAGCGAATTTTTTAGGTTAGGAAAGATGACCAATATTTGCTTAAAATTCTCCTTACAGCAGCAAGAAAGACAGTCACAAGAAAATGCCTTTAACCCGAGCGACCCAGTATTAATCAATGGATTGATGTTGTTTAGTATAGAAATTTTATTTAGTATAGAAAAAATTACTTTTGCCTTAAGAATGAAAGAACCACAATTTAGGAAATAATTGGGAAAATGGATTACTTACAAAGACTTACAGTTGGACACAATTACAGACTTGCAAACATTGAAAAGTTGCCTTAATCTTTGATCTGTTGGTTGTCACCTTGTTCATCCCCCCCCCCCCCCCCCCCCTGCATCTACAGACCTCCAACCTAACAGAAGTGAGGTAAAGAGAAAGCAGACTGACATGGACCTTACCAATGTCATTTTCACTTTTCATTTTATATGTAAATAACACATTTGTCCCTGGAGGCACCAGTGGTGGTGAGGATAGTAGTGAGAAATCTCTAATATCTCTGGAGGCCAAATCAGACTGAGACATGGTGGCTTCATTTGTAAAGACTCATCCAGATGTTGAACATATGTTAGTGTTTAGTTCTTTTACACACGGCTTATCCAGAATGTGTTTATTATAATCAGAATAATGAGTATTTTGTCAGTGTTTTCACTGCTGGTTGTCCTCTTAAATGTTTATTCTTTGTGCCCTGACCTTTCCGCATCATGGCAGCAGATAAATGGCTTCACTGAACATTAAGCCAGTTAATGTATTTTAATTTTAAAGAAGAAAGTGCATCTGAGCTATCCTCTATGTCCCTCTGATTCAAATGGAATTTTCATATACTGGTCTATTTTCATTGTCAATTCAGACTGAGGTCTTCTCAATTGCAGGAGGCTTTCATAACCTCCTGCATAAGCTTCAGAAGCTATGTTCTCTACTGGAAAAAGGATATTAAAATACAGTTTGAACAGACATGGATAAATTCTATCTAAAATAATCCTTCTTAAATAAGTAAAAAAAAAACAGCAGATACAAGTAGAATAGAAAAAGACTGTTTTGTTAATTAAAGTATTAACAATGTTTCAAAAAGTAAACTGACAGTATTTGTTCTTAGAAACTCTTTATTGTCTTGATGTTTGTTTGGACAAGGCAAAAGTTATGCTTAATCTCCAGGCGGAAAGGTGTGAAAAACAAGTTCATGTTGTGAAAATGGACAAACAAGTGTGTTTTCACAAAGATCAATTTGACCTGCAGATAATGGGTCAGGCTGCCCCAGTTCATCTCACAACATATTCATTTTCAAATGTATAGAATCATAACTGATACAATGATGCATTTTTCCAACAACTTTCAATAACATGACTTATTGTAAAAACTTGCCATAAAACAACATAACATAATGATGAATTTCTGAGGAGGGCAGAGGGTTCAATTACTTTTACTAAATATCTATAAGGTTGATCTGTCCACACAGCTAAACTCTGTTCCATGTACAGATCCTCCAACCTGCTGTCCATGCATCCAGTCCTAGCCTTAGGCCTTAGGCTGCTCTCTCTATGTTGCCCACTGAGATGCTTATGAACGCCACTGAGTTCTCCATACAGGTCAGGCAGAGAGTTGTGGAGAAGAACAAATCAGGGTTGAGTTCCTAAAATATCTGAAACTTTAAAAACTTCACAGAGATCCATTAAATCAATCATCACTAAATGGGAAGAATATTGAACCACAACAACCTTGCTGAGAGGAGACTTCATGAGTATCTTAAAGAGGGTCCTCTGGTAAGAGGAGACTAAATAAGAACAAACACAACCCCTCTCATCTCCACAGTAAAGTATGGGGGGTTTGCGTCATGATGTGAAGATGTTTCTCATCTGCAAGAACTGGGAAACTGGTCAAAAGTGATGGGTGGAGATAAATCCAGGAAAATTCTGGACATGCTTTTGGTCATTGCGTGACTCAGTTTTAGACATCTAAATTGTTAGACTTAAACATTTAGTTTTATTTAGAAAGATTTAACTCTTTCTGCAGCCTTTAATGCACCAGAAGCTTTCACATGTATATGTGGCATGGTTGTGTTTTCCACATATTCTCTGACCCATCCACCCTTTCATCACAGCATCTAATATTTATGAAAATGCCATGATCCTGAAGATGACTACTGCGATATTATTTATCTAATAAATAATAAGTTTAAAATGAAAAGCTTTTGCAGTTTCTATAACTCAAATCCGGACACACTTCTTAAGATTCTATATATAAGTAAAAAGTTTCTTAAACTTAATAGACTTTAAAGTTTGGAGCTGCTTGTGGTAAAACCTCCATGCTTCTTTTAAAAGATACATCATTGTCAAATCATCTTTCAGTGTCACAACTCTGCTAGTTTAGTATTGGGGGTTAAAAAAACACATTTTTAAAAAGAAATGTCAAAAATCAACCATGAAAAAAGAAAATTTCTTAGAATCTAAAATCTCTTAGGTTTTCCTGACAACAGCAAGCTTAAATATTTTACTGATCATTCCAGTTGGAAGATTCATCTTGTGGATGATCTTTATGTTTTGTAGATCTGGTAGCTTCCTCCTGCAGCACTGGGAGGCAGTGTGCTACTTCCTCCTGCCTGTGCGTCCACAAATCCCATCCTCTGCCTCCTCTTCCTCTGCTCCGTCATCTGCACACATTAAAAGAAGACAATCATAAGCCACAAAAAAAATCACAGTAAACAACATTGAAAAGTCAATATTGCATTACAGTTTTGCCAATTCGCTTCTGACATCTGCCTTGCAAAAGATCATTTTGAATTTCCCTCACAAATTATGAATACCACCATAGCAGCGCACAGAGGTCACAGGGCACAGAGGTCACAGGGCACAAGCTCGTGCACTCGAGTCGTGACATAATACCGGGACAAAGCATTAACAACAATGGCTGCAACTAAAGCCGATTCAAGTCTTTTTTGAAGAAGAAGAAGGAGAAGTTTTCAAGGACATAGGGGCATTTAAGGTTCAGCCATATACCTGTATGTATGACCCGGAATATTCAGAAGGAACGAACCACAGTCAGAAGAATCAAATGACAGTGGCGATGAGAGTGAGGAGGCCGAGGGTGAAGAAGTTGACCCTGATGCCTGAAGCCTTAGACAGACACAGTGTAGTCTGATGCCGACTGGTTGCAATAGTCATTGTTGTAAAGAATTGGCAATTTTGGAAGACAAGAGGGAAGACGGAGGTAAGAATATTGTTGAACCCCCTTTCAGACTTGCTCAGTTACCCGGACATTATCCGGACATTATCTTCTAAATTACCGGGTAGACACTTGCGACTTGATTTTAGCTTCTTATTAATTTCCATTGTGTAAACACCATGGATTAAGGCATGTCTTTTACCGCCAGCTAGTATGCATGTGTTGAGGTTTGGAAGTTCGTTTCATCTTGTGGAATCACTGCCTGCTGCTATGGGGCCAATCTAAAACCGCTCTATCACTCTCTTACATGTGACTTTCATGGCAACAGATGCGCTGTATCAACAGTTGTACATACTCACATTATCCCTACTTAGCGCAAGAGCTCGGTTTTCTTCCTAGTAAATGTATTACTTTGCAATCAAAACCAAACGGTCAGATCCGTTATTCGCCTTCTTTTCAACAACCAACAACACGCAAACAAACGCACTTTGCGGCTGGGTGTCGCTGAGTGACGTATCTCCATAATGTGATCAGCAAGGATAGTTTATGTTTCAAGGGGCCCTGCATGTCAGAAATGGTCAAATTCCATGAAAATGGCGGTTCACAGCCGTGATTTATTTCGGCATCTGCATGCACTGCTCAAACAGCCAGTGACCTGTTATTGACAGGATATCTTTCTACACTACCAAGGAACATGCTGACGCCATAAACTGTCTTGTGATTGCCCTCCTTTAGGCAAACAGTGGTTTTGTTTCAGAACTGTCTTAGTTCTTGGTGTCATGAAATCAAAAAGGTGTTGGAAACATTCTCCAGAGACTCCATATTATCATGATACCCCAACAGCGTGCACGACATGGTTACCTGTTCTTTTAGTTCTGTCAGCTGGCTGGTTAGAGTTGCCACCACCTTCATGGTTGATGTTAGTTTGTCCTGCAACATCCTCATCTCATTCTGCTCACCATCACCGTCAGTTACCACCAGTGACATTGCCTGCATTCGTGGAAACCAGTCCAGATTGTTGTTCTACAACAAAACACAAGTCATAATTTCAGTGTAAACCTGGAGGCATCTGGTAACGTAGTAAAATTTGGAAACATTTCCTACGTTGATCATGTGTGCCACATAGCTCTCGGGTCCCGTGTAGTCTGTCTTGTTCTTCTCACGCAGCAGGACAATGAAGTACAGGTAGTTCCAGATATTATGCTCCACTTTAATGTGCTCTTCGAATGACACTGTCTTGTTGTCAAATTTGTCCCGTTCCAATCCTACAGAAACACACTCCTGAGCATTTTCTGCTTAAATGTGATTGGCTGCTCTGCCTGAGCAATCAACATGCAACCTGAACGTACCACAAATGAAGCACGTCGTCTTCAGTACCTCCTCCTTCTTCTGCTTCTCACTTCTCAAGTCGGCAAACGTGTCAATGATGACACCAAAGATCAAATTGAGAACGATGATGATGACGATGAAGTAGAAGAGCAGGTCATAGATCACGCGGGCAGGAAAGAGCGGCTCCTGAAATCACAAGTTTCAGTTTTCATGATGCAGTTCCTGGTAGTAACTGAATCATGTAAATACAGAGATTTTCACTTTTAACTTAAAACATTTTTCTATTTTTGTTTGATTTTGCAAAAAAGTCAATGACAGGACATACATGCTTTTTGTTAGACTTTTAACAGTCAAGGTTATGTTAATGATAGTAGCCTTACATGTTACGGTTTTGGTTTAGGTTTTTGGTTTCCTGTCAGCTTTCAGCTTCATGTTCTGTTCATTAGTTCACTTGGGTTGATTTTCGTCATTGTTTTCACCTGTGTCTTGTTCTGTATTTATACCCTGGTTCCCCCCGTTGGTAAAAAAGTCTAAGATGCAATTTGAACTGCATGATGTTTAGAGAAAAATAAAAATCATAGTTTCATAGTAGTTTAATTCCTATTCAGGCATATTTTTTTCAACATATTACTGTTGTGACTATGTCTGTGTATGAACATATTGTCAGAAATATAGCTCAACTTTCTCATGCAAAAGTTGAACAATTGCTCTTCAGTTTGCTTTTAGCTCTCAACCTGATCACATGTTTGTTGTTTTTCTATTTCATACTGAAAGTTAACCCTTGCAGGATGAATTTTCTCTACCAAGCTTTTGTTGGTCTGGCATTTCTATTTTAAAGCTTTGGATATATATTTTTATCTAATATCTTATCTATCTTTCTGAAAGTAATTTGCATTTTCTTCCTATATGTGTGTGGGTTCTCTCCAGGTACTCAAGCTTCTTGCCACCATCCAAAAACATGCATGGTAGGTTATCCTCTTCTTCACGAGGCCTGTTTTTCTTGGGTATCTTAAATGAGATTACCAGAGTAAATTACTTACATATTTAGAACTACAAATGCTGTATGTATACCATTCTCTGTAGAAAGCTGAGAAGTGTCAGAATGAAGATATGTGTTACTGTCAGAGTAATTTAACCTGGAACAAAGTAGAACATGTAAGTAGTGTTTTCTTTATAGGACAAAACCACATTATCTCCAGTGGAAAGCAGAGGAGACCAGGTGAATTCATCTTGGAATGAGTAAAGTAAATAGTGTATGTTGAGTCAAACCGCTGTTTAAAAGAAAAAAACACAGAGTTGAGTCGCAAGAGTGCAGCGGGATGATAAATGACGTCAAGCAATCTGCAGCAGATGACAATCAGCTGTTGTGCAAGCAATGCACTGGAGCGCAAGAGACAAAACAAACATAGTTTATTAATACATAACTTAAAGTTATCAAGAAAGACTGGGGAGGCAGCCGGTAAGAGTATTTAAATAGCGATTTTTGTCCGGGCGCGGTTTGCGCAAAATGAATTAATCAAAGCGCTGATAAGGAAATGACCGCCTTATTGTTTGTAAATAATCTACCGCAGTGGCTTGTAAAAAAAAAAAAAAAAAAGTATAAACGGGGTGTATACAAATATAGGTGCAGTGTGTGTATTTGATATTCGTGTTTTGATTGGTGTTTTGAAATGAGCAATTAATAAGTAAAATCATGTGCAAGGAACATTAAAATAAATTTGAAAATTATCTATTTAAATTTACATGTATTTGTCTAGTAGCTAATATTTATATATTTGCATATTAGTAGTTTAAATTGTATTTTGATGATTTGAGTAATTATTTTCACATGAAGAGTTATTTGGGTTTTCTTTTGGTTGTTTGAAGGTTTTTCACCTAATTACTGGCGTGGCAAAGAATGTTTCTACTTTCCATTCCACTGAAACTTAAATAAAAGAAAAAGGAAGAAAACAAAGAAGGAACTATTTGATTATTGCCTGGCCATTTGAGTGGATTCCAGCATAAATTTCCTCAAGTCTATCAGTCTCCCTTTCAAGTTGGGGAAAATTGCAAAAAGCAAAGGAAGGAACTTGACAGTGTAATTCTGCACTGTGGCTACTGTAGAAGGTAAAAAAAGAACTTGAGCAGACAATTTTTTTTGTAAACGCACTTTTTGATAGCAACTGCTGAACATAAAACAAATAAAAGATTAAATACTAAAAAGACAAAACAAAAAAGAAAAAGTAAAAACAATAACATAATCCAAATTCAAACAAGCAATAAAAGCTTAAAAAATACCAGTGAAAAGAAGTCTTAAGAAGAGATATTAAATGAAAAATACTTTATTAATCCCAGAAGGAAATTCACATTCCATAGTCATTTGGCTCAGCTGGTTGTGTGTTTTTTTTTTTTTAACACAACCAGGGTCCTCCGGTCTGACTCATACTGAACTGGTGCTAAAGAATCAGACATAGTTGTCTTGAGCAGGTCTTAAGAACTCTGGGACTCACACCATCTGGACCTGCAGCCTTGTTCTGGGTTAGTTTCACCAGTTGTTTCATGACTTGATTACAGGAGACATACAGAGTGCACGTGGAGGCAGAGGGGTTTCAGGAAGTCCTGATGTGGAGGGAGATGACATTGTGTTCAGATCCTTGACTGAGCTGCAGGGTGACCTGCACACCTGTTATACCTCCACTGCAGAGTGGAGGTGTAGCAGGAAAGCTGTAGGCTCATGGGGCTAGCATGCAGGCTCATTTCAGCTAACACTCCAATGTCTCTTGTGCAGATCTTCTCTTTAAGAGTAAAATGTCAAGGATGACACCAACACAAGTTAACCAGTTAGCTAGTGATCTAACATTACCCATCACAACAGTTGGAGAAACAGTATAAATCTCCAAAGTTTATCTCTCTGCCTCATTCCTGCCCTACGTCCTCTTTTCTTTCTTTTTAACTCCATTAAGATTAAAAGTGTTATTTCACTGATAATCTTGAATTTGGAGAGCATTATCAGTTGATCTCTTGTAAATAAGTGTCGTTGCCATGAAGACTCAGCTTAACAATTCTTAAAAGAGCAGGAAAAATATGCAGAAAATCTCCTGTGCAGCACAGCTTCTTACCAGCATGAAAAGTCTTGGAAAACCCAAATTGAAAGCTCATGTCTTAAAAAAGACACCTATATTACAAAAAAACGTGAAAGTTATAATGGAGCTATTACAGTTTGCAGCCACCTAGCGGCACATTCCAAAATGTATATATGTGTATGCATATATAAACCTGGAATGTGAGGAAGCCTGTCTAACCTGCAGTGGTGGTGTCTTTTTGCACCTCCAGAAACAGCTGATCTGCTGACCGGAGGACCCAGGAGGGGGAGTACATGTGTAGAAGCTCAGATGAAAAGGGCAGGGCAAGTTCATTTAAAGACTTTAACACAAATAAAATGGTTTTAAAACAAGGCCTATGCCACCAACAATCTTCCTATTCCCCAATCCACGAATAGACACAAGTAAAAAATATAAGTCGGAAATAAACCACTGTGTTAGATACATTTAACACATCAAAATGGCTCCATCTGCTGGCTGTGGGCATCTGGGTATCGGAGGAAAGCATTGACAAGATTTCACCAGTGTACATCTGTAATTCCTGTCTTCTGACTAAGTTTTCAATAAAATGATACTAATGAAAATCTGATTCTCTGTTTAGGGAACAGAATTATATCTCTGTTTAGGGAACAGAATTATAGTATCAATTAATATCTGCCAAACCTGTAACAACTCACAGTGCATTGTGTGTCAGGCACCAAGGCCGGGTGCGGGGGGTTACGCATGTTGGGTTCACAGACGTAATATAATCATGGATCCAGAATAATTACCACACACAAATATTTTCTACATGGCATCTTGTATGTAAAAGCAAGTTTACGCTGCATATAATCAGAAACATTTTTGAGCTGACACCACCCAAAAGAAAATTCTGTTTTTAACTAGTTGAATTATCCGAGACCTCCAAACACACTGTTTTCATATTTCATATTAAGAGAGAAAAGCAACATCAGCAAGACGCTGGTTCCAACTGGTTCATGCTGCTGGTGACACAGCAGCAACAAGAGGAGTTCCACTCGGCGTCAACTTTAAACTTAATTTTTGATGGGCTCTAGTAGATGATCTGGATCTAAATATGTGTGACATCCTGATATGTGTCAATGCCACTGTTTAAAAAAAACAAAAAAAAAACACACCTCAAAACAAATAGGGTTTGTATAATTTTATACAATACTGTATATCCTAATGCTATTATGCAAAATTGCAAATTTGTAGATTTTTTTTTTAAAAAGAAAAAAAGCCGTTGAACAGAAAAAGCAGC
>JBAMHX010000015.1:26078306-26091748 GCA_037177515.1 Pseudomugil tenellus
CACTACTTGTCCCTCTCTCCCACTCCCCTCTGGGGGAGTGTGGACTGTTTCAGACGCCTGGATGCTGATGGAGATCCTGGTGCCGTTTGGACCGTAGATAATCCCGTTTATGCTCCGATCCCTACCTATGGGCCCTTGACCTCTTTACCCATGGACTCGGGATCCCCTAGCCAATCCCACTCTCCTGTCTGGACGAGGACAAACGACTGCGTGCTACAAACCTCCGATGTATTACTGTAGATTTTAGATGAGCTAATGAACAACAAACGGTCCTAGGTACATTTGCCTGTCCGTCCTGGGGGAGGATCTCTCCTTCCCCTGGGGCTCCATGAGGTTGCTTCTTTTTTTCCCCACAACCGTGTTTTTTTTTGGAGTTTTTCCTTACCGCGAAGGAGGGTCTAAGGACAGGAAGTCTGGGATCTGTTTAGTTTAGTGTGTGTGTATTGTAATTTATGTCTATTGTCTACTGTTATTACCTGCATGTGAAGCCCTCTGAGACAACTTGTTGTGATACTGGGCTAAATAAATAAAATTTAATTGAATGGAATTGAATTAATACCATTTTCTGCATCTCTAATCTCAGTAGGTCATTAAACAATTTGCTGCTAAATAGACAAAACAATAATGACCCAAATCAGTAATGAGAGGATTTTATCTCTGTGATTCATACCTTCCTCATCTGAAATGGCTTCAAGTCTTGTCTCAACAGTACAGCTGACCCCATCTGCAGAACACGACTTGACAAAATCCTGAGAGGCTTCACTCTGCTCAGGAACTGATCAATAGAAATCAGTTTACTCACCGGTTGAAACACATTCTGGAGGTAACCAGTTAGGTTTATACATTAGATGTCAATCGAGACACGTGACCTTACCTGCAGCGATGCGTGGAAGTGGGTCCACCTCCATGATGAAATCCTCTTTCAGGCAGAGAAAGCCCACAATGGAGAAGAGGTAGACTAGAATCAGTGCCAGTAGCGCCGTCAGCAGGATGGAGCGACCATTCCGAGTCACGCTCTTTATTACATTGAACAAGGTCTCTTCCCGATAGATCAAGTCGAACAGCTGTACATATAAAAAAACTGTTACAGGAACAGAGAGAATACAACTGAGATTACTGCAAGTTCACCATTTACCAGGATGCTGTAGAAGAGCTCATGAACAAAAAGTCCCAGAGTGGAGGTCAGGACATACACCAGGTGGTATAGGAACTCCATGTCCATCATCATGGCCTTGTAGCCCATAATGAAGGTCCCGTTGTTGCCCACAAAACTCACCACAAACACCACTTTGTTCAAAAGCTGGAGATGAGGAGATTGAGAAGTGAAGAACATTCATGATGGTCAGATTTAACCAACTGCCAATACCCTTACTTAGTCCTTCTTTAAAGGTCTTTAAACAGTCCTTTCTTTAGAAGATTCAGGAGTAACTATGAGTTTTGCTCCTTGATCGATAAAAGAAAAGGGAGACCTTGCTCTTAAAAAAGAGATGGGTAAAGCCAGATTGTTGGGTAAAACATTACGTTAGACCAGGTTAGTAAGAGGTAACACTGGAGGTAATGTTCAGTTCTTACGTTGAGTGATCCTAGCAAGATAAGTGTGTTGCCAATGCCCAGATGGTAGATGGACCTAACAATGAGAGCCAAGGTGAGCGGCTGCAGGCCATAACGCTGAGAGAATAGACCCAAGACGGAGAGACCGGCCATGATCCAGAACACCATCAACAACATGGAGTCATCTATGGCTCCTACTGAGAAAGAGAATTAGGAAGTAATCATACACAAACTGGATCAGAAAATGTTTTTATCCCGGATGGTCTAAATATTTTTGGATCAAATGCTAAGGAACTAATCAACTGGATCTGAACCACTGAAAGGCTTCAACATTTATCAAATGATCATCACAGTAGCAGCGAAAATCCTGGTACCCTCAGAACTTCAGGTCACAGGTATTGTGTAGAATTTGTGTTCGAAGCTTATGCTGCAGTTTAAATTAAATCATAGAAATGTGTGCACTTTCTAAAGATAAGCTTCTTCACTGCAACACAATGCAGACGGTGCAGTTGGACTGGCTACGTTTGTTAAGAGTAACAGTAAACTGAAGAGAAATAATTTCTTCAAAAGCTAGAACTCAACTTTTTAAACAGCGGTTTTGTTGTAATTTCACGGTTTTGTGCTGAAGACAAATCAGATCATATGCAATGGTTCACACAGTAAAAAGCTTTTTTGAATGTTGAAGTTTGAATGTTTGCTGCTTATTCTTTACTATCTGAAAAGTTTAATTCAAGATGCCATTCTGACTTTCAACAGTACCTTGACCAGAGTCGTAGGGGTAGAAAAAAACAATGATGAGGTTGATGAAGAGGGCCAGTTTGAAGGAGATGGTCCCCCACAGAGTCATCCTCCTGGAGAACCAGTACAGTACCGGCATACCTGCACACAGAGACAAAACTGTAAAACACCCATTACACACAGATCTGCTTTATCACATCTTTGTCTTTTGTCTACTTACTCCTCAGCTTTTTCTGCCACTCCATCTCTCCGTGCAGAAAGGAGGTTTGCTCAAAGTAGTGAGTGACCTTTGACCCCTGTTCATCCTGCTCGGTGGTGGTGAAAACTCTGACCTTAGACTCCTCGGTGAGAAACTCACAAATGGGATGAACCGGAAACACAATCTGTTCCATGCTGCGGTCCTCACGGACGATCTGGACACATTTACAATACATTTTCAGCAAAGAGCACATCAGAGGGCAATGTTGGGGTTGATGTTGACATTTCAGGAGCTGGTGATTGAACCATTAATCGACTGAAAACAAGTACTAAACAACCAGTTTAACACCGGAATCACAATTGCACTAAAGCACAACGCCAAAGAGATCACAAAAATGTATCCTACAATGGAACAAAAGCATACCTCTATCTGTGCAGTCAGCTGTTCGTAGTACTCCAGAGGGTCCTGCTCCACCACTACAGCTGGAGCTGAAGATGTTAACATCTGGGACAGGGGGCGGTTGTTCAGGTTCAACTGGCAACACAAAGCAATTATAAATAAAATTACAGACAGAAGGACAGAAGGTAATATATCAAGATTTTCAAATGTATCGAGACTGAGTTAAAATGACAATGACAGAGTTGGATTGAGATGACGTCACTTTTTGTCAGCACCCAGCACATGACGGATGGCTTTCTCTTGTTCAACAAATCGCTTAATCATGCACAATATGGAGCCTATGCCCGAAACATGGAAGCCTGGTCCAGCTGTTGATCCAGATTGCACTGACGACATTTGCACCGCTGTTAGTCGTTATGTATGTCAGGCGTTCTTCCCTTAGTGACCATGCAGCCAGGGTTTCTTTCAAGCCAAGTGCAATGGTTTCACCTGTGTGGTCCTGTGGGAAGTAGGGTGTCTGCAAACAGTAGCTTTTCAGCAACCAGGATTCATCAAGAAACTGCACCGTGAAAGACAGGTAGGGCTCGGAGCTCCGGCTTGACCACAAATTGGTAGTTGCAGAAAAGTGGGACACTTTTTGCAGTTCTTCTTCAGTGAGTGCTTTTCGAGTTGATTCATTGTTTTGTAGTGCAGTTGGGCTTAAATATTTGCGACTTGGCATGTTATACCTGAGATCAAGTACTTGAATAAGTTCTCTGAAACCGTCGCTCTCCACCGTATGTATCGCAATCATTTCCTTGGCGATGAAATTAGTGACGGCGTCCGGGATGTCTTGCCAACGTTTACTTGCTTTGTCATATGCTACGTGTTTGTTAAATGTCTGGACAAGGGTTTGCTGAGTGTGATGTGTAGCACCTGTTTTTACTTTGGTCGTACTTGTCAAGTCGCGGAGCTGTGCATATTCCTTGTACTCTTTTGGGTGATTTGTTCCCAAGTGGTGGAACAAATTTGTTGTTGAACTGCACTTTATGCCGATTGTCTTCCGGCGAATTTTGCACATAACGTTAATTCGATTAACGTGACTCTTTTAGAAACCAAACCATTTCCAAGCAAGTAAAGTGCACACGCGTCTTTACACTATATTATCAGATACTGGATGTTCCTCCATATTTCCCTGTGAGACTGGTGTGTTGGAAGAAAGCTGGTTAGTCACATGTCTGAGTCCTGTCTGCTAATTGGCTTAGTTTCTCGCTGCATTGTCACATGACTGAATCCAGTCCACTGATTGGTCTGTAAAAGCATGCATTCAGCAAATTACTTTCCTGTCCTCCTCATTTGTAACCGGGTATCGCCCACCTCTAAACTGGGAACACACCTGAGTCACAGCCTGTACTTTCTTAACAGCAAATATCAGCATCTACTTCACGCATGTTATTTCATTTATTTTGGCATCTATTTGTTTGCAAATAATATGCTGATTTGTAATTGATGTCTTCAGCTAAAATGTCAATTTGTTTTGTAGATGACCTGTGGCAGTACCTGGATGAGAAAGTTGGCAGGCAGACCACCAATGCCACAGCAACGGATCAACGATATCTGGCTGAGATTAATCTCCCAAGACCCCAGGATCATTTCAAATATTGCCAAAACCGAAGGCACACACACCCAAACCTCTTCTGATTGTCCATACAGTTCTTGTACACACCAGTCTCATCCATGCCATGTGAGTGTTCTCCAAAGCTAGAGAACATATATCCAGAAAACGTAATTGCTTGAAAGCCATGACGTTGGATAACTTCTCTTTTGAATAAAAATGTATGAATGGAAAGAAGAAACCCTCTTTGCCTCATTTACAACACTTTCCCTTTGAATTTCCTTTTGTTTCACACATTCACATTATTTTTCTGCATTGTTTTAAGAGATTTCATATGTAAATAAGATAAACTGCAATATGTACAACACGTTATTCATATTCATTATTTACTCTGCGTGTCAGTACTCTCAGCAAGCTTAGCTGCAATAAGGTGTGAGAACCAACAGGTGTCAGAATTGAGCAACACAATTTTGGCTCTGTAAAATGTCCTGAGATGACAATGGTGTTAAGTGATGCAATACAATCAAAGCTGAATTGAATTAAATGGATAGATGAATGTTCACCATGGAGGAGATACCCTCCTCCCCTTCTTTGCTCTTCTTTTGAGCTTTCAGGAGGTTCCCGAGGACTTTGTTGTGTCTTGCCAGCTATAAACAAACAAACAAAAAAACCTTAAATTGCAGCACCATCATCTCATTCAGAGCTGACCAATCACTATACACCAGAGGCATGTACTACGAAGAGTGATTAACTCAGCCCGCACTTATTTCCGTTCTCTGGACTGTTTCAGCCAAACACTGAGGAACTGGGATAAGCTGTACAACAAAGCTGGTTATCAACTTGCTAACTCGACCCAAACGTTTCCACTTAAGATAAATGTGTGTTCACATAAAAGAGGCGGAGGTTGGAAGTTCTGACCAATCGCAAAAATGGACAAACCCAGAGCAGCGTATGTTACCATGGAGGAGCAGACTGTCATTCTCCACAAATACGAAGAATTTAAAAATATATGTAATATAAGCTAAATATAAGCAAAAGTAACACTGTTGCTGCAGCAAAAGCTATAAGGAATGCTGGCAGAACATTACTAATTCTGTTAATGCAGAAGTTTGCCAGATCGTCCGATATTAATTAAAGAGACACTATAAACTGGCAGTACTCAGATCACTGGATTCCAGTACACACATTACGGGAAATGTTTTATCTACGTCATATTTCCCAGTTCTTTAAATGATCCGCTCCCATGTGAGCGTGTTATATTTATCACTGACGCCATGAATGCACCCATAGTTGTTCCATAACTCAATGTATGTATTTATGTTGTGTGAAAAAGAAATATCATTATTATTAACCTCCATTTCAGAAGGAGCTCCAGTAGAGTTAAAATAATTCGGGAGGAAGTAAAGAACAAATATAAAACATAATTCAAAGCGTTCAGTTACTGCATCTGTTGTGTGGCTGAAACCTTGGCGCACTGTCTGAAGGACAGTAAGGAACAGCTGCATATGTATCTCATCTCTCTGATGTAAACCTGGATCTTTGGTGCAGCATGTAATCTGTAAATTCTAACGGGTTGGATCTGTTCCAGACTTTCTATCCTCCTCTGACTGGGCGGGACATTTATTTTATGAGATCTGATTGGTCAGGAGGAGGTGTTTTTTTACTCACTGATCTCTTATCCTGGAACCTAACTGGCCCCAGAGCAGGTTAGTCGTTCAGCATGTGTTGCTGTGGTGATACAGCTGGATCGAAAGTAAGCCAGCTTCATAGTACAGAAAATCCAAAATTAACTCCTGAAATTATCCGGATAAGCAAAATCCAACTTCTTAGTACAGGCCTCCGGAGCTCATACAGCTGCATTTGGTTACCTGCTGAGCCAAGATATAGATGTTGTGTCCCACTTCCCGAGGAGAAACTTCCATTTCCTCACACTCAGTTTCCTGTTGGTAAGCCTTTTTTATCACATCCACCTACAGACACACAAACAAACCGAGTTAGATCATGATTTCAGGCCTTCATCAGCTCCTTCTGTCTCAGGACTGACCAGCTCTCGTGGCCGCAGGTTGAACAGAATCCTCTCTGCGTTCTCGCTGTCATGGCGACTCTCCATCAGACCCAACAGCAGCTTGGAAGCGTTGTCCTATCAACCGGGCAGAAGAAAGGCTGAATCAAGACTGAATCTTGTATTATTTTAGTGAAACAACAGGTGCACTGCATCTCTGTTCTTGTACTGAACATGCATTTGTGAGTTGAAAAAATGAGGGTAGATGGAGTTTAACGTACCACACTGCATTGTTTAGGACAATTGCTAACTACTTACCTAATCAAAAGTTAATTATGGCTGTATGAAGCTACAGTATGCATATGTGACGAAGAACTGTACCTTCAGCTGCAGCACCATCTCCATCTGATAGTGACACAGAGGACTGATGTCATTCAGGATCAGCGCTGTGATGATGTCGATGCCGTTAGACTCATGGGTCACGATGCATGTCTGAAACAATTGTGTGAAAACATTTTAGTCAATAATCAAGTTAGAAAGCTTATCACTTGACAGCTCCACACTGTTCTTCACCCGAGTGTTCAGGACATGCGGCCACAAGTCCAACAATACGACTACAAAGTCTATCAGTCCGTGAGTCCAGGTCTCGCTGTGAGGCCCCTTCTGAAGAAGAGTGGTCTAGATCCAAACATTCTTGATAATTACCGACCTGTATCCAACTTACCTTTTTCAGTAAAGTAATAGAAAAAGTAGTTTTTATCCAATTACACGAGTTTTTGAAAAAAAAACCCCAGTAATTTAGAAAAATATCAATCTGGTTTTAGAACGAACCACAGTACTGTACTTTTAAAGATAGTTAATGACATTAGATGTAACTTGGACGCAGAAACTTTCTGTTCTGGTTTTACTGGATCTTAGTGTCGCGTTTGATACAGTAGATAACCAGATTTTATTAAAAAGACTCCAAAATTTGGTGGGCCTCTCTGTTACTGTTAAATGGTTTTACTTCTATCTCACAGATCAACAATTTCTTGTAAGCTTGGATACATGCCGCTCAAGAATCCATAAAATTCAGTGTGATGGTCCCCGAGGTTAAATCTTAGGTTCAGTACTTTTTTATTCTGTACATGTTACCACTTGGTGATGTCATCAGGAGACACAGCATGGACTTCCACATCTATACTGATGATACACAGCTTTACATCGCCGTGTCTCCTGATGACTCAGAGCCTGTTGACGCTCTTTAAAATGTATTGTATATATAAAGTCATGGATGGCAGAGAACGTCATCAAGGTGAGACGCAACAATATCAGGTTTCATTGCCAGTTAAAAACGAGGGGCGGGAAAGTACAACAAGAAGATTTACCGCAGCACGTAAAACATTTTGGAGAGGTTCAAATGAACTTAAAAAATGAGTGAACCTGCACCAGAAAGAATGCCGGGGTGGAGATCGATACGTTGGAGTCAGCGACAAGTAGTGGCTAATGCAGTGAGTAAGTTTCTTTGCTAACACAGTTAGCGTGATTAGCGTATTATTAGCATCAACTGTAGACTAATTAGCTGCAGAGCTTAGCAACACTGGAACGAAGCACATAATATGCAAATAACCATCAAATCCTGCTCGACACAAAAAATATTTATACCTTGAAAGTACCCTAACAGAGGAGAAAGTGCATGGTACAAAGCCAGTAGCCCTAATTTTAGTACTGTTTTTGTTATTACCAGACAGGATTTGTTTTACTTTGTTCATCACGGAGGGAAATGCAGTAAATAAATAAAATAAATAGAGGAGGCTCAGCTTCCCTTGGCCTCTGGGAGAAAACCCCACTGTGTTGGAGTCTACAAAGAAGTTTCGTGCATCTTTAAAAGAAGTTTATACAGCCACCATTTTTTATTATGTGCTGTTTATTCTAACAATTATTAAATGATCTACAGTTTGTTTAAAAACCTTAATGAGGCAGGTATGACAGTGGTATGTTTTACTTATAGGTATAGGCCTATCATTTTAAATGTTGCCGATAATAAATTTTACTGCACAAGCAATATATGTATATATTTGTGTATGATTATTATTATTATTATTGTTGTTGTTGTTATTATTTCAGCAAACTGGGTTGGGGAATAGGGGGCACCACCAAGAACTTCTGCTTGGGGCACCAAAATTGCTAGCAGCGGCCCTGTAAATTACGAAAGGTGTTGGACTTTTTAAAAAAATTATGTAGTGTGGATGGATTTTTTTTAAACAAGCCGGAGGGGGCAAGATATGAAAAACCCAGCTATGTGTGGACAAGGCAATAGTTGTGTTCAGGGCGCCTGGTTTACTGCTCTGTTAAAGAGTAGTCAACCTACATTCTGCTGCATTCTGCCTGTTTCTTCTATGTTTGAGTCCACACATAAGAACCATTTCATAACAGAATGATCATGCCAACGTCCACGTCCTATGCAGCGCTGCCCTGGTATACGCCACCTACAACTCAGTCCTGGTTCACATCCCCTGCGACCCAGCCCTGGTCCCCACCGCCTGCGACCCAGCCCTGGTCCCCACCGCCTGCGACCCAGCCCTGGTCCCCACCGCCTGCGACCCAGCCCTGGTCCCTGCCGCCTGCGACCCAGCCCTGGTCCCCACCGCCTGCGACCCAGCCCTGGTCCCCACCGCCTGTGACCCAGCCCTGGTCCATGCTGCCTGTCACCCAAGTTCCCTTTCCAGTGGGGTCCCACATAAGGACGCTCTTCCTCCTGATTCCATCCACAAGGGGGTCACAAACAGGAATGCTCTTCCTTCTCATCCCATCTCTGGGAGACTTTTAATTCCCCCAAACTGGTCCCCCCCCCCCCCTCCATTATGGACCACCCGTAGTGAGCACAGAAGTCCAAAAACAGAACACCACTGTGGTTCAGATCAGGGGGGGGCATTCCTCCCAATCACACCTCTCCAGGTCTCACTGTCATTGCCAACATGAGCATTGAAGTCCCCCATGAGGATGAGCGAGTCCCAAGCAGAAGCACTTTCCAAGACTTCCTCCGAGGACTCCAAGAAGGGTGCCTTATGCACTGAAGTGCGTAAGGACCAATGACAGTCAGGATTCGTCCCCCCACCCGCAGGCGGAAAGAGGATCCAGGCACCAAGCCGGGGGGCATTTATTATGCCACACCACATCCAGCGCCTCTCACAAGAAGCAACTACAGAGTGGAAGAAAGTCGAGGTGCGTCGAAGAGAGTCCAACTATATCTCACCGGTACTGCTCAGGCTTTTTCCCTGCCAGTGAGATGACATTCCTCATCCCTAAAGCCAGTTTCTGCAACCCCCGCTGCCAGGCTCACACTGCCCCAAACCCAGCCCTTGTAACCTTTTCAGGCTGACCCCAACCGGGACCGATGGTTTATCTCGCCCTTGTACCTCACCACCAGGCTGGCTCCAGAGGGGGGCCCAAGTGACTCATATCGGGGCAAGGGAACTTTCCCTCCTTTGCTCATTATCATAAGCGTCTTGTTTTTTTCCATTTATTGCAAAAAGAGTTTCTTCTAATTTGCTATTAAAAATTACAGGGTTATAATCTGGTGGTTGATAGATTACTCCCACAATAATGATGCTAGCGTTACCAGTATTTATTCTAGTGAATAGTGAGTTGGAGTAACCATCATTAAAAGGTAAATCTTCACAATTCTTTTACGTTGGGTCTGGAGTTATACAACATAACAATTAGTGATAAGTGCAACCTACCACTTTCGTTAAACTTGTTGATGAGCCTGGCAAGACACAGCAGAGTTGGTTTTAGTCCAAGTTTGTACAGTTGCGACTTGACTTTACTGTATTTCATGCTATCGGATAATCCTCCCATACTGAGATAGCGTGTGACTGGAACATCAACGTGCCTCTCTTTGCTCGGGCTTCACGGATGATTTAATCCTCTACCTGGAACCTGTGGAGCAATATGATTACCGGTCCCTGGCCTACCAGTGGTTAGGTAGCAAGAGTTCAATGAGAAAAAATTGTTAGGTGCTGTTGTTCTTCAAAGGATTGAGGTAAGCCAAGTACATTGATGTTGTTCCGATGACTGCAGGGTTCCAGATCCGTAACTTTTGCAATTACCATGGCATAGCTTTCTCAGCGTAGCACAAGGGGCTTTCAAAGTTGTAAGAGGTGAGTCGTGTTCAGTAGGATTTTTCTCGAGATCGCTGATCTTCTCAGAGTGACCTGTACAGTAACGTTATTATGATCTAACTGATGTTACAGTGTAACCGGTGTTTCTTTAAAATAAGCAGAATGTGCTAGTCTTTTTTTTTCAGAGACTAGCTATAAATGTCAAAGTCAACCCACTACCTTAATTTGGAAATGTGTTAAAGGTGTTACTGGTTTATTTTTAATAGACGCGAGAAATATTTCTCTTTCATTCTTGCATAGTTATCCAAATTAGGTATTTAACTGGTGTTCAAATAAAAATCTAAATGTTTCACAGGCTTATGAAGTGATAAACTGCATTTGCTGCAGAAGTTGGGGAGTGAGAGACACACCTTTCGCTGACATGTCAGCCATCTTGTTGATGGTCGATGGTTAAATCAAAGCAAACTTACTACCCAGCCTGTGCATTACCTGGTTCTCCTGGCAGGGTCCCTGACAATACTCTGTGAGTGTCTCCAGTGTTTGGATGATCAGGTCAACGTTGGTCTCATTGATGTAGAGGCCGAGCAGCCCCAGGCCACCGGTAGTGCTGCCACACATGATATCCAGAAACTGCAGAGTCTCACACACCAGGTTGTAGTTAGATTTGTTGTTCTGAGAGCGCAGAAAGTTCTGGAAATACAAACACAAACATACAGACACACACACATATTTATATCTATAAATCATGTTTTCTGATTGGTCTGGTCTCCCTGTAAAGACCACTAAAAGGAGCAAAAATCTGTCTTTCCTCTCAACCCACAAGCATCAGATGGATTCGCTCCCTAAGTCAAGTTCTGCCAAAAGGAAGTTTTCCTTCCCACTGTCACCCATGCATGCTCAGGGGGGGAGATTAGATCAAAGTCCACATTTAATGCAACATTTTGCTTTCCCTTACCTGTTTATGAGTTGGCTCAAATTGATGTCTGTGAAGTGCCCTGAGATGGCATTGTTTTGAAGTGGCGCTACACAAATAAAGCTAAATTCAACTGAATTGAAAATAAGGAGCTGTTGGAATGACTACAGAAGGCGTAAGTAGGGAAAACAGAGAAAGGGCACATTATTCTTACCATCCATCCATTATCTACCGCTTTATCTCTTTACAGGGTCGCAGGCGGTGTTGGTAAGTAACGGCGTTCAAGTATAACGGCGTTACTAATGGCAGTCCAAAATGCGCCTGCTGTTTGAAATGATACAGCCAGTGTACGAGCATCACAAATGTGCTCCAGACCTCCATATATATATATATATATATAGTTAGTAGGTACAGACCCTGAACTCCGGTTTGTTAGACGGTTAGTTAAGTAAGACTAACCTGCAGGTCCAGGTTGTGGTTCTCACACAGGAGTTGCAGGAACCTGAGGATTGGTTTCATGATGGTAACAGCTGGTCCCATCTCTGGGTCAACTTCCCTCTGCTCCTCTACCAGCTGAGCTGGCATTACAGAAGTTCCTGATACCGGGGTAACAGACTGACCTTGGCTCAGCAGGGGGTGTCCACCTGATCCAGGAAGTAAAACCATTGAAGAACCACCTTAACAAAGAGAAAATATCTCAGTATTATTCAGCTACATTCAATGTTCCTGAAGAACAGAGATTATCAATATTATGGGTTTTCTTTCTCGAAAGATACAATAAGTTATTTTTAAAACACATTTTTTGAAGTGGAGCTGACCATTCTCAAGCTCCTTCTCATTGGCCTTATGTGTCATCTCGCCAACGTTTACAGAAACTGTTGCTTTGATGTCCATCTGAGCTTCTTTCATTCTGTCATGAAGGACTTTGAAGAACTTCTCGGATTTGTTATCACCCATCATCAGTTTGTAGAAGGAGTTCTGCAAACAAACAGGTGTGAGCATGGAGGCTGAAGCCTCTGGCTGCGATCTTATTCAGGACCAGAGATTATAACTCTTAGGATCGAAATAAAGAACTGTATCAGATTGTTCTTTTATAGCCCGTTTCATTCCAACAGGTGTGCTACCTGAATGTCTGTGTTTCCCCCCTCCAGCAGACAGATGGCCAACTGGATGCTCTCCTGGAATATCTTGTCATTTTTAGTGCTCATCACTAGATCTGTAAACAGCTTTGTTCCTCCTTCTCGGTCCAACCGACACTGAATGGCTGTCACAGCTGCCCAGTCACGCTCCTGCTCACCACCTGGGATACACATACCAGAATATGAACAAAACTAGTGGAAAAATATTTAGGATTTCATTTTATGTTTAAGGTAGGTTTGTTTACCAGCAGATCCCAGTTCAACAAGGTCATTCTTCTGGTTGTTTTTCTTGTTTGGAAACAAGTAGTTCTGCAGCAAAACTTTCCGGAGTGAAATTCCCTGAAAGGAAGCAATAGGAATTAATACAAGAGTACAAAAAAAAAAGACTATATTGGCTGCACGGAAAATTGTACTGCAGTACTGAATCAGCAATCATTACAAACAACACTTCAGATAAAGTCAAAGAAAAATACATAAAAAAATACAAAATAAGACAAAATCCAGAAAACATTAAGCGTACCCATCGAAAATCATTTCAGTGTCAAACCAAGCAGAAAACAGAGTATAATAACGACTGAGTAGTATGATGGAGTGTCGGATGAATAAATGTTTATATTTAGTCGTGCAGAAGGACACCCTTAAGCGTGTGCCTGATGGGATGTGGGGATACTCATCAAATATTATGTGAGATGAATCTGCAACTATCTCATTTTCTAATCTAACAGTGTGTACAGACCAGCCATTGAATAAACAATGACTTACTAACTTGCAGCAGATGTTCAGTATATATATATATATATATAT
>JBAMHX010000015.1:26107536-26126519 GCA_037177515.1 Pseudomugil tenellus
GGGCGGGACCACCTGGACAGCCCCGCCCCCCTGCCTCCGCATGTCCCGCCCCCCCAAAATGTGTGTGTGTGTGTATTCACAAAAAGAAAAAATTAAACATAACATATACAAAGTTTAACTGAATTCTAAAGTATCTATAGAAAATCTTCATTATATACCATAACATAAGAAAATGTGACATTTTCGTCATTCATACACAGTTATGCTGTTACTTTACTGATCTGGCTTACTGGAGATGAGATTGTGTAGAATTTTGCTCCTAACCTACATTTAGCAAGTGCTAGAAAAGACGTAGGAAGCTGACCTCATATGTAAGTTTATTTTTCTCCTCGTTGTGAAAGGGCACTTCATCATGAAGGACATTGTTGAGATATTCCTCCATGAACACCATTGTGTTGGCAAAACGGTTCTTCTTGTTGTCTCTGCTGTCGTCCATGTTGGAGTCATAACTGAGGATTAAAAAACATGAGAATAAAAGCTGGACTCAACCAGCAGTTCAGCTTAGATCATGTATGAACTAGAACTCTACCTGAACCCTGCAGCAACATTTTTAAAGAAAAAAATTATAACTCAAAATTACAAATTGTTATTCAGAATCACTATCATCCATCCATTTTCGGAAACACTTCACCCAATTCAGTATCGCGGGTAGCTGGGTACCCTATCCCAACAGGCAAACCCTGGACAATTCGCCAGTTCACCACAGGGCAACACAGAGAGATGAACAAGCAGACAAACAACAGGCACACTCACTCCAATGGATAAATTACCTATAAACCTAACGTGCATGTTTTTGAATAGTGGGAGGAAGCCAGACAACATGCAAGCTCACAAATAAGCTACTGGCCTAGGCTAGGTACAAACTCCCACTGTAAATTACATTTTGCCATTTTTGTTGTCTTGAAGTACAATTTTATGTCAAATTCACAAGCTTGTGGCAATGTTGTCGTTATAAATTAAAATACTTAGTCAAACACATCTTAACTACACAAAAAAATCTTAAACTAAAATACTGTGTCCAGATGACGGAAATATCTAAGTCTACTTGACTTTCTAGCATTTCAACGTATGTCCAGTAGGTGGCGAAGTAGTAATGCCGGTTTTGAAAAGCCTAAACTGATGAACAAAAGAAGAAGAAAGTCCGCCTGCTGGCAGTTTCTTTCCCAGGTGAAAGGTTGAACTGTTTCATTAGTACTTGAACAAGAGATAAATTTCTCATAATTTTTGTTCATAGTTAAACTTTTCAAGTTTCAAGTGGAGTCAATACCTTTTATTCTTCTTATTGGGTCTTATAAAACTTTTCAGTGATGGTAAAAGAACAAAAAAAGCTGCAAATTGGAAAGTTATTGTGATAATACTAAGTTAAGTGTTGAACATAGATCTATTAATATATTTAGAAGTCGCCAAATCGCTGTTTGGCAAGTGGTTGGGTTGGCGCGCTAAGCTAAATTAGCTTAAGCTAAGCAAAATTAGCTTAAGCTAAGCAAAACCTTGACTATGGGACAGTGTCTTTCTGGTGTTTTTTCATTAACTTGCTTGGTGTTGTCTGACAGGTAAAAGTCTTAGAATTACCAGGATGTATGTCAGTACATCTGCTAGCAGATATTTCATATCTCTTACCAGATGGTACATCTCCTGTTTAAAGCTTGGAAGGTTATATTTGTGTTTAAATTGCGCTGCTTTGATCTCGCTGACATGCTCTCTGTCTCAAACACTTCAGGTTGGTTTGAATGTTTTTGAGCGGGATACTTTTTTTCTTTAACCTATATCACATTTCGCTTGTAACTACTAATAAAGATAGTTATTTTATTCTCAAGTTAAACGTATTTGAAGTGGTGGAGACATTTAGCAACCATTGTTTATTTAGGGCTGCAGGTATTATAGGAAGGTTGTTAGTTTACTGTGGGATTTTACAGCGATAGCATTATTTACAATATATTGTCACAAATTAAATCCACATATGTAGGTTTGCCCTGATATATGTAACAGGTTAAATAGTTAATTCCACTTGCTTCTATTTCTTCATTATATCTAGCTGTACAGCATTTAGATAGTTGGCTCCTTGGTGTGTCTCCTCAGTGCTGACGTACTTACGTCATCAGCTACACTGATAGTTGCCAGTACTGAGACGGATAAGTTCAAGAGAACTCGGGTTTTGTGATGCTCTGAATGTGGGAATAGTTTTAAGTTTATAAAGATTAAGTCTTCTATTTCCTTACAGTTTGAGTGTAACCCGACCGTAAGCTAATGAAGCTTGATCAACACTCTGTTTAATACGCAGAATAAACACGATCAGTGTTAGTGCACTCTGTTAAAAACACAACGCAGAGAAGATCACGCAAGAAGGACTGAACCTGACTGAACATCAAGTCTGGCATGGTTACATATACAATAGGGTTGGCTGTTATACTTTGTTACATGTATACAGTAGTGTGTTTATGAAGCTAGTTAAGTTT
The DNA here is from genome assembly GCA_037177515.1 of Pseudomugil tenellus. NCBI lineage: Eukaryota > Metazoa > Chordata > Actinopteri > Atheriniformes > Pseudomugilidae > Pseudomugil > Pseudomugil tenellus. Next base: position 26,109,993 of record JBAMHX010000015.1, read on the forward strand.
CTATTCAGACCAGATGTGAAAATCTTGGAAAATGTATTTATCGTACAATATATTTATTTGTTTTATGTATTTATTTCCTTATAATGTATAAAGTGGACTTTTGTACAATCTTACAGTTGTAAATCACAGATCCATCAATGCAGCTGTCCCAGTGTCCAAAATCTGCTTCTTCCAACCTTTTGCAGGTATTGTAATGCCTATCTGTACCTTTTAAGAGAAAAACAGTTCTACTCACAATCGACACACAAATTTGTTTGGATGGTGGAACAAATTATTATCCATTGTATGATGAGTGAATCTTAAATTTACACTCTTTCATGTCATATTCAGAAGGTGTTAGTAGTGACAAAGGCTTTTTACAATGGATGAAGTGGACTTCAAAACTTTTTTACTTTTTTCCTGTGGGAATCATAAGAGAATCTGAGCATTATCAAAGTAATAACATTACATCATTACTATACTGACTGAAGAAATGTTATTCTAAAAATGTCTTGTTTTGTTTTTTAAAGCTTGACCAACGTGTCTAAGACTAATTAATATATTATTTGTCAACTTCTTCCAATATCAACAGATTGAAGCAGAGTTTGCTCATCTTACGGACCCCTGTTTTAGTGAGCTGGATGAATATTTGCCAAGGTTCCTGGCACTGTTCAAGGCCAAGGGTGAGAAGATACATGAACGAAGCTGGCAGATGAAAAGTTTTGATGGTGAGATTCCCATTGGATATTCATTACATTTTCCCAATTTTACCAGTTTTCAATTTCTAGCAATGTGTAATTACACTGAAACATCATGCAATGTGTTCTTTAAAAAGGTGAAAAGTGGAATTTTTAATGTTTTAAGTCTTGACTTTTGACTTTAGATGCATAGTAACTCAGTCATCCCTAATGCAAATAAATCCTTTGAAACACAAGCCTTGTGTTTGTAATGTGATAACGGTATAAATTTAACACAAACCAGTTGTGTTTTGACACAATTCAAACTCGTAGCTTCAAATTAATAGCTTTTTTATACTTTAATAATATATAGGTTAGAATAAAGCAATTTAACAAACAGTAAATATTCCTCTGATAATTATGAAGAATTTAAGAAAATGGTCAAAGCTGCTTAAGTCCAAAGAAAACCTGAAGGACCTTCTGAAAATGAAACATGCTGTGAGCAACTGTGAGATTACAAGAAACTCCTGTTTTAGTGCATGAGTCTGTAAACTGTAGGTGGAAAGTTTGAAGTAAAGATGTCCAACAAATTTATTTAATATAGCAAGCAAAATGTAAAAAGGATAGGTTCTTGCCATTGCTAATGTTTTTTCTTTCTTAAATTTAAGCACTCATCCATGCAGAGGAAGAGGGCAGTTGTTCTGATTGGCGTTCTTTACTTTCTCAAAGATGACCCTTCCAGCGTATACAAAATTGTTCAGGTAAGTTTAGTTTGTATATAAAATAGTTAAAAAGTTAACTGTGATGTCTAGTTATAACCAGATGTGTTTTAAAAGTGAAAATAAAAGGATGTCTGTAGAATCAATGCTCCAAATAATTTGGTCATTGTGTGTATTGTGTGTTATATCTTGTCCAGGCCACTGATGAGGAAACCACATTCGCACAGGAGATGAAGGTTTAAAACTGATTCTATATGTGTATAATTACTTTAAAGGTCCCATATTATGCAAAGTGGACTTTTATGAGTTATTAACCTTCTATAAGTGTTAATTATACCTTAAAACAATTCCGGAAGTAGTTTTATTTTACATTCATGCGTTTTTGTACTTTTATCGCTATAAAAAGAAGAGTGCAGCCTAAGCAGAGCAAACGGTTGCCACCGTTGGAGACTCCCCCCTCCCCTACCTGAAAACCTTAGCGTGACACATATAGACACACATTTAACAGCATGCTGACTACACACGGCGCAGGGGAGACACAGAGCAAGCAGAGAAGAAATGCAGATCCAATTCCCCATTATGTTCCAGTCATTTGTTGCCAAGCAATTTAGTATGTTGTCTATCCAATTGATGATCCCAATATTTCACAAAAAATACACAAACATATTTTAAAAATTACAGAAAATTGTCCAAGTACTTAAAATATTATTTATTTTCATTTACATGTGTATCTAAATTAAAACATGTGAAGGAGGCAGCCTAGTTCTCTTCTGGCTGAAAGCACTGCTGGCCAAGCTGACGGTAATGTCAGTGAACAATAATCCAAGTCAGTAATAAGATACATTTGTGGTCATGGGACAAAGTGCTGCTGCTGTCCCAGCTCATCTGCTGGAACAAATATGTGTGCATATGTGCATAAAAATGTCCTTTTTAGCACTCGACTGCGGCTAATTCTATTCTATCTGGTGTACAATGGATTCTGTTTCTACACCACTTAGTACCACTCAGGATCACAAGAAGCTGGAGCAAATCCGAGCAATTAGCAAAAGCAAGCACCCTGGACAAATTTTGAAAAAAATATATAACTATCTTTTGTTAAGTGCATTTTTTAACTAAATTGTATTTATGAGTAAACTTATTTAATACAAGTTTTGTTTTACATCATTTTAAGTAATTTTAATTAATCTTTTACCCAAGTGATTCTGACTCTTGAGCAATCACAACAGCAAAAATAATTCCAATAATAAGTTATTGGAATAAGTTCCAATAAAATCTCTATGATCATTTATTTCTTTTATTAATCAGCCAAAATTGGTTAGAAATTCAAAATCAGTAAATAACATGTTAGTAAAACTGTCACACTGTTGTTTCCTCTCTACAACGACCACCACAAATGGCATGATACAGGCCTCAATTTGTTTGTTGTAATAATGCAGCAACCGCTGTTGGAAAAAATGTTATCTTAAAATTCAGCATAATTATGGGTGTGTTCTTTGACATGTATCTAATATCCGTGGCAAGAAAGCAGAGTGTAGCACAAACACGGTTTTGAGCCGACTTAACCCTGTGCCTTGGCTTTAGCCCACCTGCCTTGTTAGATCAGAGTTAGTTTAGTTAGCTCTTGGTTACAGGCAGCTCAAACTTAGATGTCAATCATCTATCCCCAAGCTGATACAAGAGGTTTAACCTTCTGTAATATCTGTGCATTCCCACTAAATCAGGTCATTCCTACCAAAACATAACTGCAGTAATAAAATCTACCAACTCTTTTATGGTGATGGAGGTGGGGATCTCGGTCCAGAGGCGGGCAAACTTCACAGGGGTCACCAGCTCCTGAGGATCTCTGTCTACATGGGCGTGGAGCATGAGACGGCAGAAGGAGGCTCGCAGGTCAAAGGGCAACATCTCATCCATCATACAGAGGAAGATGAGCTCCACATCCAGTTGCTTGGAAATCTCATCTATGGCCAAATACTGACGGTCAAGACACATGCGGGCAAAGAGTTTCAGCTGATACCTGAGGACATCCATGAGAGACACAGTGAAGCTCTGCGATGTGGTCATGATTTCTGGAGATTAGTGCTATGTGTGGGTGTACCTGTAGTAAGTGAGTACGTTCTCATCATGAGCATTTCCTTGTCTCGCCTCCTGAGCCAGCTGTCTGATGCTTTTTTCCTGTCGCTCATTGGTCTTGTCTATCCACATCAGCCACACCTTAAGCACAAGACAACAAAACATAAATATGGAGATTGGAAATACAATTTCCTGATCCCGTGGGACTGTTGTTACAAAAAAAAGACTGCAGAAATAACAGGAAAAGTGTATAGTTTTGTGTCTAATGAAATTTAGACAGAGTTTCAAATCATGAATAGGCAGACGCACCTCATCCTCTTCGCCATAGTCCTCCATCGCCATATAGTCCCCCTGAATGGCAACAGAGTGTGCGTCTTTAGGCATACGGCGCCTGGAAGCACAAACACACAAACAACAATTTAAACTTTAAACACACTAACATTTCACAGGTACTTTTGTCCGGATGAGTGGTGTCAAATAAAATGCCTCAAACTGAAGACCAAAACCAGGTCCAATGTGGTCCACAAGGGGTTGGAGTACAGGGAAAGGCATGAGTGGATGAGCAGTGCTAAGATGGAGTTCATGGCACCGGTTGTTTAGTTTGGTCACCGCAATCAGAATTCAGAATGTGAAAAATGAGGTTTTCTTTTGGGTAGCTCGTTGCTGCTGCATCCCAGCTTTCTTTTCTGGTCTCTGAAATCTTTCTAACTTTATTTACTTTGTTGATTAGCTTGTCGATGCGACAGCCACTCCAGCCAGCTGGTCCAAAGTCAACAGGAGTATGCTCAGACTAATTTTTACAATTTTTCTTAGTCAATTTCTACTTTGTACTTAGCTGTTGGTCCGTGTTCATTTGCTAAACTTGTTTTTTCACAGTGTCCAGTGCCACTCTTCCCCCTTTTCTCATGCTGTCCTCTCCTACATTTGCTTTACCGAAGTCCCACAGCACATTAGGCGCACCACACCATAAGGCGCACTATACATTTTGGAAAAATTTAAGACTTATGGTCGTGAAAATACTGTAGATGTTAGAAAGAAGAGACCCCAGGATGGAATCTTCAGGAACTTTACATGTAATTCTTGTTTGCTAAGATGTAAAGTTACCTATTGACATAAAATGCTTTCTGTTTTCTAAGTATGCCTTGAACCAAATTAGTACAATGCCAGAGAGTTCCACCGAGCTCTCCAGTCATTGGAGTAATATTTTGTGGTCTACTGTATCAAATGCAGCACTGAGGTCGAGTAAACCTAAGACAAAAATTTTTCCATCATCTGTATCAACTTTATAAACCAGTCGCCTGGAATGCATTTCCAACATTCTTGAAGAAGTTCCTAGAGGTGTTGAAGACTTTTTGGCTCCTTTGTCTCCACTCTCCATTCATCCCAAATCACATTGTTAGAAAACACAACATACACTTCCACTGTTATGCAGATGATACCCAGCTCTATATCTCCTCCAAACCATCGACCATTCTCACTCCTCACTTACCCACTAATAACCAATACTGGTTCCCCTCCAACTTTCTCAAACTGAACAGCAATAAAACCAGAGCCCTCTTAATCGGCACCAAATCCACATTAAACAAAATTCTTTAGGATCTCAGACCCAGTCTTTCTTTTCAAAACATAAGACTTCATGTGGATAATGATCTTCATCCCATCAGGATGTGAAGACAGAATGGTTGGCAGAATCTCTTTCAGTTCCTGGCTGATGTATCAGAAAAAGTTACATTTTCTGTCTTTGTACATAGGGACCATATATCCAAATCAAAATTGTCTCATTTTTACCCAGACGTTGATCTTCTTTGTGGCAAATCCAAGAAAAAGGAGGCTACACTTATTCACATGTTCTGGACATGTCCTCTTTTAGAGAAATACTGAAGGGAGGTCTTACAGACTTTATCCCTAATTTTCAGCATAGAAGTGGAACCTAATCCTCTGATTGCTATTTTTGGTACAACAGGTGATCTTGATGTGCGGCTGATCTCAGCTAAATGCAACGCTATGTCTTTTTCTTCTCTCCTGGTTAGATGTGCAATGTCGGGTGGGGGGTGATGCAGCCCCGCCCACCCACATACAGTCGTTGAGAGATGTTGTGTCTTGTTTAAACCAAGAAAAAACACTTTGCTCAATTTACAATTCCAAAGAAAAGTTTCAAAATGTAACGGGATTATTTCTGGAATATTCCATAACCTTAAAACTAGTTAAAGACTGGATTCCCTCAGCCACACGTTACTCTGTCCTTATATGTACAACACTGTACAATGTTGCTCTTCTAAAAAAGAAGATAGCCAATCAGAAGAAGCAAGCTCCTTGGTTTAACCCACAGCATTGAGCTTTCAAACAGATACCAAGGCATTGGGAAAGGAAATAGTTTGCTGTTGAGTGCCATTGTATTCCTTTAACACTAAATTGTGATTATTCACTTCTTGTACAATTTTGTTTCTCCTTGAGAGTAAATCCACGATTTCCTTCCCACTATTGATGATAGTTCCAGCAGCTTAAGAGACATCTATTTAACCTGTTTTTTGTTTTTACCATTTCTGTCATGTACAGCTCTCTGAATAACAGAATAATAGCTTCATCTAAACCTTCAACTTGTATTTTAGACTTAATCTTAACCAGATTGTTCTAGGATGTATTTTCCTTAGTTAATAAAGATTAAGAAAGTTGTAGTCAAACTTTTGCTTAAAAAACCAACTGTAGACCCAAAAGTGATAGCTAATTATAGACCGATATTTATCCTCCCCTTTATGTCTAAAATTCACCCATCTGGAAAGAAACAATCTGTCTGAATAATTTCAGTGTGGATTTAAACTCATCTTAGCACAGAGACAGCACTGGTATAAGTTACTAATGATCTTCTAATGGTGTCAGATAAAGGCCTCCTGTTTTTCATTTCGTTATATCTTAGTGCTGCATTCTATTCCATTGATTACAACATTCCGCTACAGAGGGTGAAACATGTTATTGGTATTAGTCTTGATGACATTAATTTGGCTTCCAGTACTACAGTGAGGAACCTTGAAATTATACTTGACCAAGATTTGTCCTTTAGCTCGTATTTAAAACAAATTTCTAGAACCGCTTTGTTTCACCTATGTAATATTGGAAAAATTAGGGAAATTCTGTCTCTTCACCACCAAACTACACCATGCCTTTGTTACTACTGCTATTCCTTATTGAATATGGGCTTATGTAGTCAGCGTGCACTTACACGTGTGTAATGTGTGTCCCAAATATATCCTGAAAAGGTTCTACCTGATACAAAATGCTGCAGCCAGGGTTCCGATGAGAACTAGCAAAAGAGATCATATTTCTCCAGTTTTAGCCTATCTATATCAGCTCCCTGTTGAGTTTTAAATAGAGAGTTTAAATTTTTTCTAAATATCATATCTAATTCTACATATGAAGCTCTCCATGACCAAGCGCCATTGTATATATGAGATCTCATAGTTCCATATATTCCAAACAGAGCACTTCGCTTTCAGACTCCAGGTTTACTTGTGGTTCTCAGAGTCTCGCCGAAAACGACAGGAACAAATTTTAGCTATCAGGCCTCTCGGAACCACCTCCACGTGTGGGTACAGGAGGTACACACCCTTTCTACCTATAAATGAAACTTAAAACCTTTTTAACAAATCTTGTAGTTAGGGGTGCTCTAGCCATCCATTAGTTGAAATGGGAATGTCCCATGATGCACTGAGCACTTCCTTTGAAATTATGTGGTCCTTTTCTTCCATATATAAATGTACCACAATATTGAGATCATTAGCATATTTCTCCTTTTTCTGCAGGTCTTCGTGGATAAAAGTTACAGTTCACATTGATCTGTCTTTTCTCTCTTCTCCAATCCCAGCCAGTCAAGGCAGAGAATAGTTCTGCCGCACTCAACAGCCAGAGTGGCGCCGTGTGTAGTCAGCAGTTACACGTGTCTGTTGAAAAGAGCACAGCAGCAGCCACATGCACGCTTTCTGGAGGAGATGGCGGCGAAAGTTTTCAGGTAGGAAAGGAGGGAGGTGCTCTGCTTAAGCTGCACTCTACTTTTTAAAGCAATAAAACTAAATAAACGCATGGATGAAAAATAAATCTACTTTTGGAATTATTTTAAGGTACAATTAACACTAGTAGAAGGTTAAATGTTCATAAAATTCCAGCATAGTATGGCCTCTTTAAAAGGGAGCTTTCCTTCCCACTCAGTATGGGAAATTGGATTGAAGTAATGATTCAATGCAATCTTTTTTGTTTCCCTTAGCTATGCTATTTATTTTTAATTGGCTCAATTTAATTTCTGTGAAGCACCCTGACACAGCATTGTAGTGACATAGCACTAGTCAAATGAAGAACACCACTTCACATAATTTATACATGTGCATATGTATGTATATGTGTCCAGTTAGGTATATACATGCATATGTGTTTTTACCTTCCTCAAACCTGACTTCCAGCTGGTGATTATATTGCTGCGGCTCTCTTCTTTGTGTTTGTCATTGTAAACCATAAAATAACATCAATCAGCTGCACATTTTAATACTGCTATTCGTATGGTGGTTTGCTTCAACCATATATGGTTTAATGTCATGATTTCAACATTGTGTGGGGGCTTTAGGTTTCCTGTTCTACTTTGTTGTATTCCCGTTTTGCCCTTGCCTGCATTTGGGTCAACCCCGCTCACCACCCCACACTGTGACAGACTGAACCTGCTAGGACCCAGAAGGTGAGACAAAATATTCTGTTTGAGTATTTTTGCAGGGAAGCTGAAAAAAGTCTGCCCAGGTACCCTGATCCACACCCCCAGCCCTAACCTCTGGATGAATATAAACCACACCAACCTACAATCACAGTTAGCCACAAGGAGTGGTAGATACCACCGCCTGGACTGGGCCCAAATTCGGAGCCAGAGTTGGAGGAGGCTTCACCCTTCTTGGGGCCCTGGTTGGCCATTCGACCGACCCCCTTTAGGCCCAGATCGCGGTTGGCACCTCCGGTCACACAGTCCGCATCCCAGCCAAGACTACCACATCCCACGCCAGTGCCCAGTTTCCCCCCCAATCCTGCCACATTCAAGGCCCCAATCACAGCTCTCCACTCTTTTTATTTTTGGGCCGTCCCGTGTCCGTCCCTTGATAGGTGGGGGTTCTGTCATGATTTGAACATTGTGTGTCATGATTTGGACTTTGTGTGAGGGCTTTTGGTTTCCTGTTCTATTTTGTTGTATTTTGCCCTTTGTATTGCTGTTTAGCCTTTTGTCCTGTATGTTAGTTCTCCTGTATTGATTTGATTAGGTTCACCTGTGTCTTTTTTATATAAGTCTGGTTTTAAGTTCTGTGATTTCTCAGTTCTGGTTGCAGGTTCATTGCATTTCATTAGTCTGTGTTCGGCATTTATTTGGTAAGTCATACTTAGTTCCTATCATAATAAATCAAGGTAATCTAAATCCCCTGCTATCTACCTTACCTGCATTTGCGTCACCCCACTCACCATCCCACACTGTGACAGTTGAATGTAGAGGGGAGAATACAAGGTAGAACATTGTAGTAGCAAACACTGAGGCCCAGGCCTAATACATAAATGGGAAATTACGTGCATTGATCAATAAAATTTTCTTTTCTACGCCATTTACAGCTTTTGGGCGTACATAACACTTACAGTAAAGATCATGCGCAATGTTTTATAAATGAGACCCCTGGTCCTGAGGTAGTATAGTTTTATCTTCTCCAAATATCTTGGACTTAAAGTGTAAACTTGCCACTTTCTTTAAAAAAGAAAACTTTAACATTTCAGATTTTTCTTTCCAGGTTGTGTACTTGCTGTTAGATTAAAATAAACAAGCATGGCTGCATGGTGGCGATGTGGTTAGCACTGAAGCCTCACAGCAAGCAGGTTGCCGGTTCGATCCTCGGCTCGGGCGGTGGCCAATCTGTGTGGAGTTTGCATGTTCTCCCCGTGTTAGCGTGGGTTATCACCGGGTTCTCCGGTGATAAGACATGCAGCTTGGGGATAGGCTGATCGGAGACTGTAAATTAACCTTAGGTGTGAGTGTGTGTATGCATGGTTGTCTGTCTATGTCTGTGGCCCTGTGATAAACAGGCGACCTGTCCAGGGTGTACCCCGCCTATCGCCCAATGTCAGCTGGGATTGACTCCAGCCCCCCGTGACCACGTTCGGGATTAAGCGGTGAAAATGGATGGATCTTTGAGAGGTTAATAATAAGAATCCTAACTCCTGACTTACTCTGTCTTAATGAGGATGTCTTGGTTTTTGGGGTCCAGCACACATTTACAGATCAGCTCCTGAGTGACGGGGATGGCCACGTTGTTGGACACACAAAGGTCCGACAGGTAATCCAGAAATCTGCAAAAACAACAACGCAAATGCTGGAAATTCATATACTGACACAAAGAAAATCATTTCAAAACATTTCCCACCAAAACCACATTTTGGATTATTTCAAGAGTTCATTGTGGGATCAATCCTACTCCATCTATTTGCTGCCAGTCTTATTCATGAATAATATTTAATTTCATTGTTTGCAGACAACATTAAGGTCTAGTTATGTGTTAAATTAGACAGTAAAAACTACATACCGAACTGTCTTAGTGACCTTAAAATAAAACTCTCGGTTGAATTAATCACACTTTATCTATTATGAGCTTTTCATACAATTTTGTACCTCAAAGACATCACAAAAAAAGCCAGATTGTGATTAGACTCTACAGCAGGGCTATTCAATTAATTGCACCTGAGGCAAAATAAGGGGCCAAAAAAATATACGTAATTGCAGTATCAAACAAAGAAATTACAACAACTTAGGTATATTTTGTTTCGTAAATGCAAAACAACATACACATAAATCCATACAAGAACTACAACTTTAATAAATTTTGGCCATTCTGAGCATAAATTAGGATAGTTTAAACAGTATATGTGAGCCATATCACAGAATTTAGCAGTCTTTCAAGTCACAGGCAACATTAAATTGATCTCACCTGTTTTTATATTGTTTTTGATTCAGTACAATTTGGTACTTTGGGGATTCTGGCCGTCCCAATTTATGTTAATTCGGGTTTTGTTTTGTTTTGAGCAGCTTCTCTGACCTCAACTCTTGTGGTTTTGTACCACTAGTCTGTGAACCAATTACCCTTTTTGAAATCAATAAATTAATTTTCACAGTATTACCATTCTCCCGAAGCTTACTTTGTTGCGGCTCACAACCCCTAGCTGAGCTGGGTCAAAGGTGTTTAAAAAAATGGTAACATGACAATGTATTATTTTCAAGGCAATGTGTTCCATACTGTCCCAGTTTAGATTAACCATGTCAGTTGTTTAATTTATTTAAATGACAAACTCAGTTACTTAAGTTAATCAATAAATACAAACCAAACCTGCATAGTATGCTTGTAATTATAACAATATAACACCACATGAACCTTTATCAAGGCAAAACATTCAAAAATTATTTCAACAATTACCACTTTACTCATTTTAGCCCTGTTAACATAAGAAACTAATAATTAACTGTCCCTCAGTTTACCTTTCCTTGCTGTTTTTATCTGTCTAAATTGAAATTGCACCAGACACCATATGTTCAAGCCCAATAATAAAACAAAAACAAACATTAAGCATGAAGTTAATAACATGTAAATATCATCACACTGTCAAAATATCAACCCTTTTTACTTGGTTTACTAACAGGCCTGTTGTCTAGTATGTTTGCCAGCACTTGCCATCTAATGAGAGAAATGGCATTTTTTTGTCTTTGCAAGAGCAGTGAACTCAGGTGTGTATGTTGTCAGGGCAATGCACAAGCAGTGTTCCAGATGCTGCTCAGTGAGCGACATCCGATTGTGTGTTTTTAATGGCAAATCTCATCACTTCATTGGAGATGCTGAAGTCATCAAACCTAGTAGCAAAGTTGTCTTTCAATGAGTCAATGAAATCTGACATCACCTGGGTAATTTTCAGCTCATACCTCCTTAATGTGGGGAAGCATCTTTCCAGGACAAAGATTAGCAGAGAAGAGTGAGAGCTTTCTTACAAAAGCATTAGGTTTTTCCACAAGTTCTGAAAGTTCTTTATTCTGCCCTGCAACTCCATGTTGTGCTGGTTCAGAAAACATCAGACAAAAAGCAAACCGTAGCAGTAAACTCATTCTCCATCAGAGACACTTGCCAGCTTTCTTTCAGTTTTGAAGAGCGGAGAAACACCAGAATCTCTCCTCTTAGTTCATAAAAACGTTTTACATTGACATTGACAAATTATTCAGTAACGGGCAGCTGTACCGTAGCCTGAACACAACCCCGTCGTGTTCAGCAGCTGAGATCAGCTCTTCTGATCAGTCCATCTATATAGACTACCTTTCCTGTCTTTGTTATATTTGTCTGCATTTCTTGAGTTCAAATGACATTCTGATGTACCTCCAGGAGATTCTGGTGGTATGGATCGGGGAGTCAATGTCTTGCTTGCTCTTATAGAGTATAGCTTTGTTTAAGTAGAAGCTGTGACTGATGGTAGCCCCATTCTTAACTGGGTATCCATAGCCAAATCTTGTTTATTAATTGTCTACACAGTTTTTTGTTTTTTTTGCAGATATAGTGCTGAAAAATGACTAGAATTTTTAAATGTGATAATGTGATACTCAATTTTCTGTGATTAATCACAATGATTGCATTAATACATACATGATGATGTAAAAGTATTGTATCACAAACTTTTAAATAAAAATGACCTCTACATTGACAAAGGTTCAGAGACCCCCTTAAGTTTAAATACATTTGTTTTTAAAAAAAAGTAATATGATTTTTATCTATTATTAATATTAATATTAATAAAATATTAATTGTAAATCTCAACTTGAACATTACTGTAACAAATAAAATATATCTGACGAAGAAGGGTATAAACTTCAGGATTTGTTAATTCCTCCAGGTGTACCTGGGCTCACGGTTCTTCCGGACCAGGCTGACGAATGTTTCCACTTCGGTCTTGGTGATGTGTTTCTCCAGCAGCTTGCGGTTGTTGTGCAACAGAGCAGTGATGGTGTCCTCAGCCAGGATGTCATAACCAATCTGACTCTGCATCACGCCAAACTGTTTTGCTATATGCTCCTGGAAACAGTTTAAAAAGACATTGGCATGACAACAGAAACCAGAGAGCACAGTGTACAGAAGGCAGCTACCATGGTGATCTTCACCTGGTTCTTGCGGTAGTCCTCCTGCGAGTGGCGAAGGACTCTGTAGCAGAGGCGTAACATGTACTGGTATGGAGAGTTCTTCTGATCGGCAAGCTCCTCTAGATGCAGCAGTGGACCCTCACCTCCATCCCGCTCTTTAAAGGGTGCTTTCAGAATCCCAAAGATCTGGACAAGTAAAGCACAGGTAAACACACAGATCCTCAGTTGCATCCTGACCAATCAGAGCAAGCTTTAGAGTGTAACAGGAAGTTCAAAATCTGTTGTCCCCTGGTTTGTCATAATGTGAGCATCCTCACCTTAACTGGTTTCCGGTAAAACTTTTTTTCTTCTCTCCACTTTCTATCTTTTCTATCTCATTTGAATCAGTTTGCATCACTTTTTGGTAAATCTGTCTGTGTGGTTTATCTATGTCTTGGGTTGTTGTTTTGTCTCTGTTTTTGTTCCCCTCACTTTTTCATTCTTGTGGGTCAATTCACACCAACATTTGTATGACAAATACTTTCCTTTTGGTCATTTACAACTACAATTGGAACTCCAAAGGAAAAGATGAAAAGAGTCTCTTTGTGATCTAACGAGCCACTAACGAGGAAGACGAGGAATAAATCAGGCACATTCAGCTTTCTTTTCCGATCGAAATTGAAGCCAATGCGGAAGTGCAAAAAATTGCAGTTCAACCCTCACTGCTAGAGGACTTCCATGTTAAAATGTCCGATTTCACAGCTGAAATAAACATGTTTACAGAGTGGCTCTGTTTGTTTTAGGTTTAAAAAGTCAAATTTACCATCATGACAACTCGGGAGGGGTGGGGGGGTTCCAGACTGGTAATTATGATTTTGTAGCATTTTTGTTTTTATAACATGGCAGTGTGAAAAGTGTGAGTGTAGCCCAGATGTTATGAAATGTCATAAATTAGCAATTTCTTACTGACATTGATAGACAAGGTGTTTGTTTCTACAAGTTGTAGAAACAACTTAACATAAGTCTGTATTTTCCATGAATAAACTTATGACAGTATTGGCTTTATTAACTATCTGTATCTTCTCTCAGCACGTTTATCTGACTGGGAGTATTTGTTTGTTGATCTTTTTTCCTGACCCCTGACCCCAACCTGGAGCCGAGTTCTGCTGCAGGTTTTCTCCTATTTGAAAGGTGTCAGTTCCTTTCTCACTGCTGCTTTGGAGGGGAGATGGGATGGCAGACAAGATTTAATCCAGTCTGTTGGTTTCCTTATCGAGGCTGTTATGAAATGATGCTGGGCAAATAAAAGTTAAATTGAATTGATCATTGCTTAACTTGTATCATACCATGAAAGAATTTTCAGTCAATGTTGAGGAAAAACATTTATTCACAAACAAATATCTGCAATATGTAAAAGAAAAAAAGTTTTCTATATAAACAGGTTAGTTGGTGGATATGTATAGCAGGGGTCCCAAAACAATTTTCACCACGGAATGATGTGATACGGGCATTATTACTTATGAATTATTTCTGTGTGGCCCGGTACCAAATGAGCCACAGATCGGTACCGATCTCCAGCTCTGCAGTTGGGGAACTCTGATCTAGAGGATACCTAAACATTGTTTACATCAGAGAAAAGATAACAGATAAAGGATGTACACTGAGGTTTAGTTGTCATTATCTTAAAAATGTACAAGATTAAAGGATGTTCAGGCCTTTCTGCAGGATGGTACCTGATACACAATAACAAAATACATTCTATAATTATTTAATGACAGAGTAAATAAGCAAAGATGTGGAATTTTCTTTTTTGAGAGATTAACTTTGTCTGATAGAATTAGTTCTGGACTGTATGTCTAATATGAGGATGTGCAAAGGTGATGGAGATAATTATCTTCATACAGAAAAGCAGAAGTTGGTTTAGATCCTGCAGAGAAGAAAGTCTGTTGCCTCTACAGCTTCGAGCATAATGCTGGTGCATCTTGTCTATGAGGAGAAAAAAGTACAATTATAAATGACTCAGGTGGTGACAGCTGAAAAGGTGGATCGTTTTTTTAGTATTACTATGGGATCTACTATGGGATCAGACAGTGTAGCAGGATTTCCACCCTCGAAACTACCAGGAACATCATTTTTGAGGAACAATGAGAATTATTGCATGACCTTTGGAATTTATGACTCTTTCAAACTCTTCACAGAGAGAGATGTGGTTTTATATGACTCTTGCAACAAAAATAACCTTTCCTCCCCCATAGACTGTTTCTAAGGAGCATAAATTAAATTGGATTAAGACCTTTTGAACTGACTTGTTTTTCCAGTTTTTTGTCTTTGCAGGGTCCTGCAAAAACCAAATCTCCAGCACTCAACAGGAGACCCAAAGAACAACCCCCTGTATTAAACATATTCATAAGGGTTTGACTCTTTGGGGTCATTTATTCTTTTTTGGAGAACTGATCTGAAGCCTGTATGGACATTTATGAGGCTGAAATGAGCTGACTACTAGCTGGTGTGTCAGACTGCTGCGTGTCCACAACACACACCCTGCATATCGGACAGTGATTTTTGCCTAATTTTCCAGCTTTGACTGAGGTCTACCAGGCTTTTATGAGTTTATGAGGTTTATTGTTTATCAAAGCTACGACAATCTGCAGAGCAACTCAATTCAGTGGTGTGTACGCGCACCAAAAGGAGGGACAGTGACAGGTGACAGCGACACACGAAAAGTTTTTAAGGCTGGAATTAATGAAAGAATTAATGATTGATACAGGGGTGCTCATTGATAGCAAAGGTGATTCCAGTCGATCAAAAAAAAAAAACAAACATCAGTCTATCATCTATCTCGCCACTTGACTGTTATACAGGGTGGCCGGTACAACATCGCTGCGCTAAAACACTGCGTCGTCTGTTTTCAGCTTACTGACAGACAGCAGAAAAAAATAACATCGGATCTTTTAATATATGCAATGGCACTGTCGGATGTGTACTTCTGCCGTCAGCCTGAAACTACGTCAATGAGCAGGTAAATGTGATGTAATGCATCAATGTGCTTATAGTTTGCAGAACTGACCAGATATTTAAATCATTTATATCGACTGTTGCTAATCTAATGAGTTTTTCTTTGTATAATTAATATGCTAAATACGAACTTTGATCTTAACTTAGCTTGATCACTAATCATAATTAAGTTGAAACACTTACTGAAAACTTGCATAAAGTAAAAAAAAAAAAGATTAACTCACCCATTTATGATTTCCTGTTGCATATCCAGCTGGAAGAAGGCAGAGTGTGAAAAATTCCGGTTTTCATAAAGATAACAAAGCATCTTAGCTTTAGCTCGTACAACTTCGTTGGGTGCTTAGGCCACCGGGTTAGCTTGGTGAGCTGTTAGCCACATTCAACTTGGAGTTTGATGAATGTTCTCCACCGTGATAGAGCCCTCTTACCTTCATCTCTTTACCCATTTTTTGATTTTCTGGTAATGACGACACACCAAGATGGTGGTGGTGGGACCTGCCTATTGTATTCAAATCAGCTTTTCAGAAACCTATGGGTGACGTCACGGACGCTCTGTCCATTTTTTATGTACAGTCAATGATCAGGCCAGAGGAAACCTGGTCCCTGTTTTGATGAATCCAGTTATAGTAGTGTTTTTGACATTTATATCTCAAACGATGAAATAGTCTCTGCTTTGAGTCTTTAAAGGACTACTCCGTGTCATTTTGAGGGTCTGCTCAAAGATGATATATGGAGTTCTCCATGACGCCATGTTAAGCTACGGGAGGCGGTGGCAACATAGCTAGTAATTTTAGTCTGTGCCTTATGGGCACAGCTTAGAAATGCGTAAAGGCTGGCGCAGGTAGGTGACGTCATGCGGTAAGTGACACTGGTTTGTGTGAGACGGCAGACTGACAAGGCGCAAACTAACAAA
>JBAMHX010000015.1:26147034-26168931 GCA_037177515.1 Pseudomugil tenellus
AAAAAAATTGAAGAGCAGTAGCTTCTAGAGCAGTCACAGAATCACAACAACGCAGAATATGCTCACCAGGAAGTGACGTCAGGATCCGGAATTGCGTAGACTTTTACACAGTCTTTGGACATCTGCCAAATGTTCAGGGTGTTTTATTGTCACAATTGCTACAGGGGAGATATTCTACATGTTTTACCAGCGACCTCACAACAATTTCAGAGTCCAGCTTCAGTTTTCTGATGCACAGTTCTGCTCAGGCCACCTGTTTCTGTAAATATGGAGACTTAGTATATTGTTTGATCTTATTCACAAGACTCTTTATCATGCACACACATTCACTAGCATAATCAATTTTTCCTATGCTACAGAAAATGTTTTTCTTACCCTTTATGACTATGGGGCCTGTACCGGGCCTGCACTGGAAGGAATCTTACTTACCCGCCCTAGATTGCCAGGTGAGCCTCTCATCTATCTAATTCCTGCTAAGACAGAGACACATGTTAGATATCAACAGAGTTTTTACTTTCACTTTTAACTTTATTTTATGGGAGCTGGGAATTTTAACCTTCAAGTCAGGGATTAGTGAGCTGATTAGATTTGCAATTTAAAGCATGCTAATGGATCCATCACGCTTAGCTTGGCATACCGCATTAAGACGTCTTAACACTCAAAAAAATGCTCAAAACATTCAACTCACGCTTACTCACAGCCCACGGCTTACAGGAGGAAAACCAGCTGTTACTCCGAACACACACGGTTCTCTACTCTTTTTTCAGACAAGATTCATTCATTTACCACGGTTCAGACTATGATCGCTCTCAACCAGTTTTCACACGCACACACACATTGAACAGCACATTTCTTATTTTGACACTTGTAACCTTGGATCGCTTTTAACTCGCTTATTCCACTTTTTTCTTGTGTGTTCTCAGTTTTTCCTAAGAAAACACACTTATAGACCCCGATTAACTGCTTTTCCTCGCACACACACACCAGGGAAACCCAGTGCTGCAGCATGAGAGATGAAAAAACAGCAGTCTATTAATAGCCTGAGCTGAACAGAGTTATGCCAGGGAGGGGCTGAGCTGCTTCTCTCTCACAAAGACACAGTGAGGAAAATCATTCATTCAGGGTGATTATGCCAGTATTTACTTATTACCCCTAACTTTCACCTCTTCTATTCCACATTTATGTGCCCGTTGTGCCACTCTCTTAACTCACTTTTCACATGCTTTAACACTCACACACATACAGAAAAACATTAATTCCAAGGTATATCATTAAAGAAGGTGTCTTTACAACAAATCCAATTTTATGCCAATGGTTAATTCTGCACCCTTTTACTTTAAGCTGAATTCTGATTACCAATTCTCTTCTGTTAATTTTACAGGAACCAACTAATCTATTGTTCGCGCATTTTTTGGCAAGTAAACATCTTCCTTCAGTAGTTTTTTTTACCGGAAACCTCTTGTAAAAATAACAAGCAACCATTACTGTTGAGTCGAATCCTTCTGCATTATTTTTTAGCAGGCAACAATTCATCTGTTCTAAGACAGTCAACAAATATCCTTTTCATCTGTTCAAAGACAGGCAACAACATCTGCTTTTCTGGCAGATATCCTAACATCTACCCCTGGTGGGCAGGGATCTCTTCTGTAGTCCAATTTACAGGTAAACCCTTATATTTCTTATCATGCTTCTATTTTCCAGCACTGGAAACTAGGGAGAGGAGCATCGTATAAAGGTTCAATCGTCCCTTCCTATTGTCTGATTAGAATTTAGGTGGCCTTTTCCGATAATAGTAGCTACTTTTTTGTCTGGTTTTACTGACCACTGCTCGGGTCACAAATAGGTTCTACCTTGTGGAATCTGACACTTCCAGAAGTCTAAAGCATCAGGCTTACCTAAGGGTATCCAACAGCCGAAGACCTCCGGAAGCCGATCCCTGCAGGCACTTGGCCAATGGCTCGCCAGATATACGTTGTGGACAAAGTTACTCCGAACAGAATGGTTGTAGAAGCAGCTCTTTATTCAGAAACGAATTTGCAATAACACAGAGTTATCAGAGGAAAAGACCAAGCCCCCTTTTCTCTTCATCTTATATATAGTCTCTTTCTGACCTCCTTCATGAGGAGCAGTTTCTAAATACAACTCTTGAATCTGATCACTTAATCCCGAGTTTATAGCAACGGGGCTTGTTTTCCTTAGTTGCAAGTTATCAGCTGTTGCTGTCTTTTGACCTTAAGGTCACCTTTCAGCTTATGCTTGCAGTTTCATGATAAGAGGCCTGCAACTTTTGAGGCCTCTTTCCCAATCCTACAATGGTAATGTTAATAAAGAGAGAGAGGCAGCTTGCTCCAGAGTTTTGTTTAGTTGACGTCACTTTGGGTTAATAAATTGAGTTTGTTTCAGTTGAAAACCACTTTGTATAATTATTTTGTCATGGTTTTTGAGCCGGGTTATGACAATTGGGGGCTCGTCCTTTGTTTCACAACTTGTTGTGATACTGGGCTATATAAATAAAATTGACTTGACTTGACTTGACTTTTACTGAGTCCAGTGGTCGGTTGCTGCTTTTGTGGTGTTCTGTCTTGTGCCGTGGTTTGGTTGGTGCTGCAGCTATGTTTGCCGGTGAGGGCACTTTGTCCCCTTGTAGGTTTTGGCGGCGTTCCGCTTTATGTGCATTGCATGCTACTGGTAGTGTTGGCAGGAAGTGGCTCAATTCTGCTTACACTTTGCTGCTGCTGTGTACGTTAACTGGTCGGGCGCAGGATGCATATTGTTCCTTGTCCCCTGCAAATTGCCAGCTGTGGTTAAGTCAGGGGTACTGAAAGCTTATGAGTTGGTTCCTGAAGCTTATCGTCATCATTTTCGAACGTGGAACAAAGCTGTTAATCAGACTCAATTGGAGTTTGTGTGCGATCTGCAGGTTCATTTTGCGCTATGGAGCAACATGGTTGACACACACAAATTGTGTGATTTAATGATTTTGGAGCAGTTTAAGGATTCTGTGCCTGAAGCCATCGCTAACCACATACATAATTTGAAGGAGATGTCTCTGGCTGAGGCGGCTCCTTGGCTGACAATTATGTTTTGACCCACCAATGTACTTTTCATGCGCGTGCGTGTGACCCCATCTCTGTCGATCAGTTGGGACGTGTCCATCCGGTTAATTTCAGTAGGTCTGATTGGATGGCTCAGAGGTATTCTGACAGGATGTCATGAGGATCCCGGACTCTCTTGTCTACCCTTGTATTTTCCCTCCTCTGCGTGTGTGTGTGTTTGTGTAGGCGTGGCTTTCCCTCTTCTGACAGGTTTCCAAGACACAGGTGCAGATCATCAGTTAATAACACAAGCAGTATTTAACTCCAATCCTTCCTTCACTCGACGCCAGATTGTTACCATTCAACTTGTGGTATTTTGGTCAACTTATTCTAGTAGTTATAGTTGAAGTCAAGTCTAGTCTTTTGAGCTCAATACCTTTTTTATTTCTCTTCTACAGTCATCAGCAGCCATATCATCTCTTGGACCTGGTTTCAAGATCTACCATCCACTGAGCCTGCATTTTCAATCTCTGTCTGCCCGCCTGCCAACGTTCCACTCCATCTGCTTCCCTGGATACATCTTCAATAAACATCTTATTTTCTATAATTCTAGTTCTCTGACTGCTCCCTTGGGTCCGCCATCTTATCACCAGTGACACAGGATTTGTTATTTTTGTCATAAACCAGGGCATGCAAAGGCTGACTGTTCTGCTTTGCAGGCTAAGCGGTCTGAAGCAGGGACTCCTTCCCAGGGGGCCTTTATTTATTTTAGTTACATCTTAGTTCGACAGAGTTTCCATGTATTGCTGGAATACATAGAATAATACCTTAGCCTCCCGCAGCACGGGACATTGACCCCGGTGGGCCCAGGTCAGTAATTGCTGGGCCCGCTGGGCGCCCAGGAAGCCCAGGGCTGGCAGAGCACAGGCCCAGGGCCCCAGGATCCCCAAAGCAAACCCCCCATCTCCAAGGCAGGGGAGCCAACCAACACCAGCAGAGGTTCAGGGCCCTCAGCCCAACACCCGACAGGAGCCGCCCCGCCACCAGATGCCCCACACTGAATCGGGCCCCCATACACATACGCACACATCCACCTACAGCCCACACCTAGCCCCACTCACACTCACATGTCCATACTCATCCCCAGTGCCCCCATAAACACTGTCACATCAACACACATGCAGTGACCCATCCACACCAACCCCTACCACACCCAGCCGACCATGTCCCTATTTATGTGTGTGCTGGTGAGTGGGAAGAATGATGAGCCCGATTAGGAGTTCCCGATTAGTTCCTTCATATCTACCTAATTTTTGTCCACCATAAATTCCAGATTAGTTCCTTACTATCAAAATTCAGTGTGCCATTATTCCCTAATTAGTCTCTTAGTCACTCGTTAGTACCTCCCCAGTAACTACACAAGTATCTATGCAAATTTTGCGTACCGTATTATAAAGTGTTATCGTATAATTATTATTATTCAAGGAGAAAACATGTAAATTATAGTCAAAGATCATTAATTTAAAAAAGTTATGATGTAGGAAAAAACAATTTAATAAAAGCATGCATATGTTTATTCATGGAGAAAAAAAATTAATGATAAAGAAACTAAACTAATCGGTGATACTTGGAAGGTATCTTGTTAAAACAGAGTCTTCTAACTGATTACATATAACACAGTGTAGTCTTCTGAAGTCAAATGTAATATTTACAGGTAGATTATTTTGTTTGCAGCAGCACGGTACATCCACAAACAAGGCATAAAGGCTAAACACGTGGTTAGGTGTTACATCGAAATGGCTTTTTACCCGTTCCCCTACAATTTTCTCAAAAGTCTCAGACAAACCTGTCTCGCACATACACACTGTGCAAAGTGATTCCCACGATGAATGAAGCATCGTGGTACGTACTAAACATATTTTCTGATCTCTGTGTTTCAACCTCACTTTTATTACATCTTCCCCTGCTTTGAGCTGAAAGTTTGTTTTAATCACCTGCTCCAAAACACACACTACTCTGTAACTTACAACACCATCCTCAACACACTTGACAGCTTTGTCCAGTTATCACCCATTTTTCACAGATTTTTCTATTTACTCATACTTCTTCTCACTCCAGTAATCACTCACATTTACAAGTTTCTTCAGTTTGCCGACACACGTTCAGTCAGTTTGTCCAACATGCCGTACATTTTGGACATTTCTTTCACAACCATCCGATCAATCAGAAATTTCCCAGCAGTGACTTTCAATAAATCATCACTTGCTGTGATTTTTTTTTTGTGAGCAGGAGACGCTGGATGGCTGGAACATGTCAAGGGTTACACACCTTCTTCATCAAAGGCCGTAAGTTACCTTGGAAGAAAAAGTCTTCAACAGGCTCTAAACAGCTTTGTTGTTTCTGGCTTGGAGACCTGAGAAACCTAACATCCATGACAGTTTTCATGGCGGAAGAGATTGATAGTCTGGATAAGGAGATGAAGAATAGACTATTTCCCAGTTTTCACAGGTGTGAATAATGATGGGGATGGCCAACCGTCCAGAGCATCTTCCTCAGTTTGGTATGGAGTCGGTGGTGGTGCTAACAATAACACACTATGTGAAGAACCCTGTGAATCGTTGAATCCAGAACCCTCCTCCTCATTCTGCTCTGCTCCACTTCATTGGCCATTGAATCAACACTCTGCACGACTGCTTCTGTCTGCATGCCTCTGGATACTGTAGCTGTAGCTGGGGTTGATTAATGATTAAGGTCATAAATCAGTGACATGGATCAATATTTGATGAAAGATGGCGCCTCTCTGGCGGCTCAGTGCAGAGCAAAAGAGGCAAAGAGGGAGTGGGAGGAATGCAAAATGAGGCTTCCGCGTAGATACCTCGCAACAAGAAATGAGTAAGCATAATATTATCTATCATAAATGCGCATGAAACAGCAAATTTAGCAAAATGCTGGACCTTCAAACAAAATAAAACCGGAAGAGGCCCCTATTAGATTAACCAAACTTTTTCATATTTGGGGTGATTGGAACAGCAGGAAATTACCTCATAATACCTTTTTCACATAAGCAGATAAAAGGCTTGATTTGTTTATAGGTTTGCAAAACTTTGCTCCTTGAGAGGAACGTTTTGCTAAACATAACATGATTTTTTTTTGTAAGGGTCATGTTTTTAAGCGAAACCCTATCAGTAAACCTATCACCAGAGAGGGAGTAGAAGGCAAAAAGTACAAAGCAAAGTATCCATGCATGATCGTGCAGACAAATTTGTGTGTGCGCCAGCCTTGTTTGTATCCCTGTGTGTGTCCTGACAAAGGAACCATCCAGCCGTGCTGCAGAGGACTGCCTCTTCCCAGAGACTCTCAGAGCTTTAGGACGCCCAGAGTCTGCTGCCAGTAGCCTAGACACAGACACCAACTCTCAACCTGCTTGCCTCTGTTCCCCTGGAGCTCTGTTTGTATTACTAATGGTAGGGAAAAGCAGAGATGACTTTTAAAGAGAAAAAGTTGGGATTGTAAAGAGACATCAGCAGAGAATTTCATCTTGGCAAGATCAAGGCTCATAAAGTTGGACTGGATTTCAATACAGTTTCTTCATTATTTTTTTTATCTTTGACAGATTTGCATGTTTGCATGCAAATCTGACATCATCAAGGTAATTATTATGTTTTTTCTTTGAATCGTACACCTTGCTGATGATTTTCCAGTATCTTTATTAATTCAGTCATACTGAAAAAATCTGTACATTTTTCCGATACAAGGGTGGTCATTCATGAGCACTGGGACTGCTGGAATAATAATAGGAATCTTACATATTAGATTTTGTGTCATGGCTTCAATGGGTGCTTTCTTGCTGTGTCTGCAGCTGCCACTGGTGTTAATTGATGCAAATAGTGTCGGGCAACATAAAAAGCAGCAGAGCAATATTGATAACCTTTTTTTGAATGTTAACCTTGAGACTGTTTGGACTGGCAAGCTGGTAAAAACTTCAGATGACACCTACGCCCATGAACAGAGTCTTCCCCTCTCTGAGATGGTGGACTTGGACAACCACCGCCGCCAGGGCCGTAGTTCAGAGAAAGATGAGCAGCAGTCCACTTTCCGCCATTCATTTCAGAATGAGTGGGTGACGACACCTCAAATCACAGAGTTCAGAAACACAACAAAAGTGGAAGGAGAAAGCAACGACCAGGAAAGCGATGTCAACTTTCATGCTAATGGCACTGGGCCAGAGCTGAAGGCTCCAGGGCTCTTCAACCCATTTTACCCACTGGTAAAGACCTCTTACATGGCCTATGCAGTGCTGTTCCTCGCCGGCCTGGTGTTGCCAGTGGGCATGGTGGGAAACATGGCAGTCATGTGTGCCGTCTGGAACAACTACTATATGAGATCTGCCTGGAACTACCTGCTGGCTAGCATGGCTTTGTGGGATTTCCTTGTCCTGGTGCTTTGCCTTCCTGTGGTTGTCATCAACCAGCTCTGCCATAGGAGGATACTGGGTGACATCACCTGCTGTATGGTACCTTACATGGAGGTGGGTAGGGCCTATGTTTTATAAAAGGAATTCAGTGAGTTAAAATGTTCTGATGTCTTTTGCATTGATTTTTTTTTATTATATGTAATGTGTCTTGATCCTTTGTGGGGTTGTAGAGATAAATATTGGTTTCAGAAAACTGTTTTTATTAACGATAATTGGAAAAAAAGTATAATACACAAAAAGCATTAGTCACAAGTTTGTTTTTTAAAAACTCAAACAAATATATAAAATATGAGCCCATAGTTTATGGGCTCATAAACATCTTCAAACATCTTCAAATCAAAATAAAATCTTTTCTGATTTTTGAAACCTTTATTCTATGTGTGAAAATGCAAATAATGGAAATCTTAGATGATGTTGAAAAAACTTTACCCTAAAAGCTTTATCAATTCAAAATTTTTATATCCTGATTTTAAGATCTTTCCACAAATTGTGACAATTATTTCCTCTATCTTTTTCATTCCTAGTAAATGTGCCACAGCCTCCCTCTGTCCTATTTCTTTTTTCTCCTCCAGAGTGTGTAGTGTTTCCTGTACTCATGGCCGTAGATTTGGGGAGGGGGTGGGGGGTGGGGCTGCCTTCAAGCTCCTTCATTGGTTCTGCTATTTCTTATATGACTGGCTTTCCTCGCTTTCACTCCAATCCTGCTTTAGTTTGTGTATACATGTAAGGCTCATCACTTGAGTCCAGTGTTGCCAGGTGCGCATATAATAAGCAACTTTGTGCTTAGTTTTTAAAAACTCGCTTGTAAATATCATAGCAATTTGCAGTGGGTTGTGGGTTTGTTTCAAAAGACCGGTTGCTTTTTTGGGCTTATTTTATTTCCTGTATGAATCTTGTATGAAAAGGAGTTAGGGATAAATGCAATATTAATTCATGACAATGTGGACTCTCAAACCGAAATAATTTAGCCTGAAATATGCAAAATAGAGCCATTTTATGCTTAAAAGTAGCAATAGAAAGCTAGAATAACTATTGGTGAGCTGAAAGATTACTTTCGAGAAATATTTTTCCCCCCAACTTTTGAAATCAAAACAATATCCTTCCCTGTGTCTGATGATATCAGACATGTTTCAACAGATTATAAATTGTTTATTTATGCTTTTGTTTTTACTTAAACTTCATCAGCATATTTCTTTGTTTATTTCTGTCATCTGATTTATCTTTACATTAATTTGTTCCAGTACTTCAGACCCTGCTGTGTTCAGAACAAACTTTCTTCATTTAAATAATATTTTTTTGTATACATGTGTATGTCTAAATTGAATGCTGTACATGTGTTATTACCTTTACTAAGTGTTGTAGCATTTAATTTTCATGTAATGAAAATGTCCTGTAGGCTGCACAGTGGTTAGGACTGTTGCCTCACTGCAAGGAAGTTGCTGGTTTGCGTCTTGGCTCAGGCAAGTGGCCTTTCTGTGTGGAGTTTGCATGTTCTTCCAGTGTTATAGGTCTTACCATGGTACCTACTCGACCCCGCACGTCTACACTTTAGAGTGTTTCCACTATAGATATTACGCCCCGAGATGATACAATTTTCGTACCTACTTGCTTGAGATTCCAAACAGGCCGACCTGACATGAAATTTGACTGATTAGACTGAGGCCGCCAGCAACAGTGTGTCTTGGATACAGCTTCTTCACTGTTATTGCAAACAAGGTAAGCAATAGTTTACTTTAAGGTGTTTTAACACTACAAAAGTGCAAACACTAAGACACAAGCAAAAATATATTGAGAGCAGTGCAGATCTTTTGTTTTTCAAACAAACAATAGGCTGGATAGTTAGCCAAGCTAACTTGAGCTAACGCAATGCTCCACATGTTTGTATTATGGTTGTGGTCTGTATGCCCCTTAAACAGACTGAAAAGTTATTATGCTTAAAATCTTTAAAATTAAGTGTTTTATTTCCCTGGTGTTTAATTTTTTACAGAATTTTAATTTAACTGAATTTTAATTTCGTGTTTTCTTATCTTAAGACTCCCTACGTCTGGGAAGCCTCCGCGCACTGCTGCATCCAAACACTGCCTGTGGTCGGAGCACACCTGTGGCTGCATCAATGAACAGAACACAGCACTCAGCAATCACACGTATTGCTAGCTTTGTTTTAAATATGTATTCCACAATTTTTACTTCTAATCAAATTATTGTGGTTAATCGCATCCCATTTCTGTCTCTGTTTCTGGCAGGAGAAAAAGGAGCAGCAGCTGGATCTTTCATCAATTTTAAAGTTATAATGAATGCTGCAGATGAACCGCAGCTACAGATAATGCTAAAAATGATGAAGTATGTTAATAAGGGACGCACATCGGAGAAACGAGACGTTATAAGAAATGTAATCTTTTAATACATCGCTTTGGCAAACTTGTTAAGGCTTTTTCAGACCATAACTTGTTGCAACCAAAGGCAAAAAAGTCTGTCTTTTTTATTATTCAAAATGAGACAAAAAAAAACTCATTAAGCTGCACTCCAGAAAAGTTTAAATCAAAATAACATTTAACTATAAAGAGCAAAGAATGTAGTTTAATTTTTTGATTTTTTTTTGTCATGTTATTTTTTTAAAATATTACAAGCTCCATGACTCAGCTGATGTGACCATGAGATGTTTTAGCAGACAGTTGTCTCAAAGTTATTGCTGATAAAAGTGTTTAGTTGCATACTAAGTTTTGGGAAATTACATGAAAATGAACTCATTTTAAGAAATGATGAAACCTTAAGAGGATACCAAACTTTATTTAATAAAATAAAAAATGCATTTCTGATATCCCTCCCCTCTTCATCCACGCTTTGCATCGCTGTCTCCTCCGGCTCATGCTGGCATGAGTACATCCTGTGCGATGTTGTAATTCATAAAAATGACTCCAAAAAGATGTCAGAAGCTTGCAGACAGCAGTAGCCTCTCTTTCTGGTGGATACACATTTGCAGAAGCTTGTAGTTTGCTTCTACATGACTGAACGATGCTGCACAGGAACGTGAAGGTGTCTGAAGTTCTCCGAGCTGTGTGTTCATTAAACAGGTGTTACAATAAAATCTGTGACCCCATGCGCTAGTCTACATTTCGCTTCATATATTGTTTACCAGAGGAGCAAAGGCTTAAAAACACCTATGAGATGAATGAGAAAACCTTTATTAGTCCTTCAGTGGGAAAACAGTAATCTGAGCTCATTATAATGAAGATGAAGTAAAGTTGAATATATATGGTGACTTTTCTGTCACAAGAGTGACAGAAGTGATGAACGCAGATTTTAATTCAGTTTTTTTTTTATTCTCATTATTTCTAAACAAGTGTTTAAAAACTTTAGTGACGTATATATAGATAATTATATAAACTAACGCACCGTGCGGTCACAGATTTTGTTGTAACACCTGCAACAACAGTGTTCCACCACTGAGAAGCTCTGAGAAATCCCCAGACAGACAATGTGTGGAAATAATATTGTGTAATAAGAGCCATCTGAAACAAAAGCATATTGCACATAATTTACTACACAATAGTATATATAGCAACATGTAACCACGGAAATTACAAGCAGCACACATAAGTTAGCATTTGCTATTATTAGATTACCTTGTACGTAACCGTAACTTCTTCGCAATTGTTGCATCTGAAACTGTCTCGTATGTTGCAAAAGTCTTCAGACACTTTGCAGAGTCTTTTGGCTTGCAAAATGACACAGTTTTAATATGTTCTTTGTGTCCCATAGCCAGTATGAACCATAGTCCGAACACCAGTTAAGTTACCTTCAGCTGTGTTGTTTGGTTCTGTATATGTCACATGATGACAGATGACATCATGGACATTTGAGATGCTGGAATGCGCTCGCCCTTCCTTCAACAGAAGGTCTGGGATTACAATGAAAACGCAATTTAATTTGAGTAGGGTTCTATTGATCGAGGCATGCGGTAGGTACTATGGGAATCCGGCATTAGCGATAGTTCTCTCTGGGTACTCTGGCTTCCTCTTACTAGCCTCTCCATGTAGACTATGTAGACAATGTAGACATGCACTACATTGCCCTTAGGGTTTGTGCGCATGGTTGTGTGTCTGTGTGTTTGCTCTATGATGGACTGGCAACCTTTCCAAGGTGTGCCCTGCTTCTTGTGCAATGTCAGCAGGGGTTTACTTGAGCCAGGGGTCTCCCCGTGACCCCGTTCAGGGTATAAACGGTAGAAAATATCCTGTTCTGTCCGAGTTTATAGAATGTTGGGAAAATTTCTACACTTATCCCTAATGCTTATTTGGAGAAAACGGAGCACTCAAAACCCATTCCAAAAATGAACAAACTTTAATAAGAAGTGAGAGATTATACTCAGAATTCACCTGGAGACCCAGACATCATTCAACCAAACATAAAGAAAGCCTTCCCCTCTCTGAGTTTGAAGAAAAAGAGCCTCCTCTCTGTGTTAAACAGTGTCCAACAAAGACACGTACAAACGCAGGGAGGTGTTAACACACATGTACACACATATCTTTGGGGCGGCTGTAGCTGCCGCGTTGTTGTGAGATTGATTCCAGGCTTCGCCTAACTACCTGTCGAAGTGACCTTGGGCAAGACACTGAACCCTAAGCTGCCCCCCGATGTGCCTATCGGGGTGTGAGTGTGTGTGTGAATGGGTGAATGTATAGGCTACTGTGTAGTGTAAAGTGCTTTGAGCGGTCAACATGACTAGAAAAGCGCTATATAAGTAACTTTCATGGCAGAACTTACTACTTTTCCCCCTGAGGGTGGAGTAAATCTTAGAAGAAACTCACTGTAGATACAAGAGAACACAGGTGGTTTATTGTGTCTTGATGATTCGGTGCTCAAAGTTTACCTTCTGTACTGAGAGTATATTAATGATAATATCCACAATAATTATAAATTTATTCAGGATAAATTTATTGTCTATAAGGCAACTACAGGTACACATTGTTAATCACGTCTGCGCTTCGCTTGTCGGTTTTAAGAGCACCCCTTGTGCAGCTAAGTGAACACTATAGAAATATGGTAGTATTAGTCCAAACACAAACGCCGGCCTCTCAATGTGCGCAGCAATGCCATTAATCCTCTATTTTATTGGAAATTTTTCCTGCCTTAGCCTAGGAAAGTCGGGGGAACGGATCGGGGTCACTATGAATCTGAGGGGGACACATCCCACCCATCTCTAGTGCCATCTGAGCCCTTGATTTAGAAAGCAATAAAACAGCTTACTGATAAATTAGATGATCTGGACACCCAAACAGAACTGTTATGGTCTGGGGTGGCTTGCAGTTGAGCTTAATGTGTTCGGGATGCAGCATTTTTGATCAACTGGAGACTTTTCAGGGCATATTTGGGACAGCTTATGAAAAAGGAATTGCAGTAATCCAGTCTTGAAGTAACAAAATAATGAACAAATTTTTCTGTATTACTCTGAGACAGGATGTCCTTAATTTTTGCTATATTATGTAGATGGAAGAAAACTGAAGAAATACACTCCTCAGTGTCAGCACAAACTTTAATGACAATGATGAGGAAGTCCTGCAACAGAACAGGGGTAAAAACATAGACTAACATTTTTAGCTTAACATACATGCATCTACAAACTAATGGTAAAATGTAGATGTAAATGTATCTTATATTAAACGTTCACTTATTCTGCAACAACAATAATAATTAGCAGACTCACAGGAAATAAGCTGAATGTGACAACACTGCTGATTCCACATGGATGCAGGAAGACTAACTGCTTTACTGCTCACTGAACAGAAATAATGTTCTCCTTGCCTCTAGTGACACCCAGTGGCCGGTGGTGAACTCCACATCCCCCCTCCCCAGTCCGGGAAGCAACCACTTAGGATAGATTAACGGACTCAGGCCAGTACCCAATAGCCCGTCTCTGGTTCATAGGGTCTGGGTGGTCTCTTCATGTGGCTGGTGATGATGACAGTTTTCAATATATTCCTTGTGTCCCATAGCCAGTATGAACCATAGTCTGAGCACCAGTTACGTTACCTTCAGCCGTGTTGTTTTGGTTGTGTTTGTGTCGCATACAGATTACATCACCGATAGTTAAAATGCTGGAATGCGCTGGACCCCTCCTTCAACAGGGGGTCTAGGATTACAATGGAAATGCAATTTAATTTGAGTAGGGTTCTACTGGTCCGGGGCGTGCGGGGGCGAGTAGGCACTATGGAAATCCGGCAATAGACTCACAGACTGGTGACAGGTCAGCCAGGGTGAGGTCATTTGCATCCATTATAACCTTGTGTTCTATGAGGGACAGGAGAGGACCAAGACATGGATCTTGTGCTGTCTCTTGTGCAAGGAGGGACCAGGAGACAGCGAGAGTTCCTGCACATCTGCACGAATGGAAACCATGAGTGCCACCTCCACATCATCAGGATTGACCTGTGATTCCAGCAAGAGGCTCACCATGGGGCACACGTTCAATCACACCAAGGGCTTCTTCTCTAAAGAGATCATCATGGACCCTCTGCTGCCAATGCAGGGGCACAGTAGCTGCAGTCTCGCATGCCTTAGGTGTGGCTGCTGGATCCACATGGATTTCAATTGGTGGCCCTTTCATGCATGGCAACACTCGATGGGGGCAGGTGTTGAATGTGGACGAGGCGTATCTTCGGAGAAGCCAGTCTTTAATTCTGCCATTGTTCTCTGTCATGCATGGGAAAGGCAATCTTGCAGGTAGTGGAGTGGGGGAGGAACGCTGAGGGCATGAGCATCTACCTTCACCTGGGGCTCCATGAGGTTTCATCTTTTTTTCCTTACAAACCGGGTTTTTTTGGAGTTTGTCCTTACCGCGAAGGAGGGTCTAAGGACAGGAAGTCCGGGATCTGTTTAGTAAAGTGTAGTCACTAATTGTGTGTATTTTAAGTTATGTCTATTGTTCTCTTTACTTGCATGTGAAGCCCTCTGAGACAACTTGTTGTGATACTGGGCTATATAAATACAATTGAATTGAAATTGAATTGAAGTTCTCAGGCACAAGGCTGAGGCGGAGCAGCGACTCAAAGGAGAGGTAGATGGGACGAACCGAGCTGCTAACGTACATCATAGAATGACAGGAGGCCACCACACCACTACAAGAGGTCGTCAAGAGCACAGTGAAGAATGCACCTTCAATAGCTGCCAACCATTCAGTGGTTGGCAGCTGACAGATTAAGATTAACAGGGTGTAGGTCACTACGTGAGTGTCGATGGGGGCAGTGTCCGCAATGGCGGATACTGTTGCCTCGGAGACTGATCTGTCACCACAGACGCCACCTCTGGGTGCCACCAGAGAGTCAAGAAAGATAGTTATAGACACACAGGGGTAGTCCCTCAGCCTTGCACGTTTCCATTCACCCCTCGAGTGGTGGTCGAGTCTGATAGACGCGGGTCCTGTGCGCCAGCGCGTGTCAGAGCACAATGCTAGTGCCAGATACCACGACGCTGGGTGGGGTGGGCTGTAGACTGTAATAATAGAATCTGGGAAATCGGCTCTGATCCCATCACATCATTATGACTATCTGTGAGGAGTGTTTGTCGCTTCTTTCAACGGCGAGCCCTATAGCAGTCCATACAGACTTGGTGGGGCTTGGTGTTCCATCCACGAAGTCCTTCTGAGAAGACCTTGAAAGAGCTTTTACAGTCCGGGCATGTTGCCTGCTTAGTCCTGTCAATTGGGTCCGGGGGCCGGGTTCGGTGAGGGGTTTTGTTGCTGAGCTTTATTCAAACGCCGGAATGACGACATGGCTGATGGTGGTAGGTGATGAGAAGGTGTTGCGGGCCATTTCCTTACTCTCCACAAGAGCAATCACTTCGTTCATATTTACTGTTGACTGTTGATCATGGATAATATGATCAGTATAGTCTACGTTCCTTCCACACTCACATGCTGCAGTGTAGGCGCACGTCTCGACTTTCCCCTGCACTCTGGCAGAGAAAGTGCTTCATCACATTCCTGATGTAACTGAAGCAGCTCGGTGTTTAAGATGCACGTGGCAACTGGGATGACTGCAATCGAGCGCATGACAGCTAGCAGATCAGGCAGAGGTTCTGAGTCAGTATGAGGATTAGCCTTTAGCAGGCCATCCCTGAGTTCAGGACCGGCACACTGGAGCAGCTGGAAGTGGGCTTGGGCATGGGCAAGGGCATTTTCCTATTCCTGGGCAAACACGGACGACGTCCCAGCGTCGGGTGAACACATTCCACTCCTCTATTGATATTCCAATGTCAACTTTAGGACGGTCAAGTTTCTGCCCTTGGGGAGTCAGGGTTGGGGCTGATGCAACAGTGGCAGGCAGGGTCTGATGAACAAATCCATGATTTGTAAGCAAAGCAATGGCGAGTGCTTCAGACACATCCTCAGTTGCAGCCGGGGACAGAGAATGTAACAACAACCATGGCTTCCTCATGAAGAAATACACTCCTCATTGTCAGCACAAACTTTAATGACGATGATGAGAAAGCCCTGCAACAGAACAGGGGTAAAAACATAAACTAAAATTTTTAGCTTAACATACATGCATCTTCAAACTAATGGGAAAACGTAGATGTAAATGTATGTAATATTAGAACTTTCACTTATTCTGTAGCAACAATATTAATTAGCAGACTTACAGGAAATAAAAAAACAGTTCTAGAAACTTGTTTTAAATGCAAGCCAAAGGACAAATCCTGGTCAAGAATAACTCCAAGATTCCTTAGTGTAGTACTGGAAGTCAAATTAATGCCATCCAGATTGATTACAAAGCTAGACAAATTAGTCCCAAGTTTCTGAGGCCAAAAGAAAATGACCTCAGTCTTGTCTGATTTAAAAAGAGAAAATTAAAAAGAGTCATCCAGGTCTTTGTGTCTTTAAGACATCTTTGTAATCTAATGGACTGATTGGTTTCATCGAGCTTCATGGATAAGTAAATATAAGTATCATAGCATATCAATGAAAATTAATACCATATTGTCTCCTAATATTACCTAAGGGAAGCATGTATCGTGTAAAAAGTGTTGGTCCAAGTACAGAACCCTGAGGAACACCATTAATTACTCTTTTGTGTGAGGAATCCTCATCATTTACATTAACAAACTGAAATCTATCACATAAATATAACTTAAACCAGCTTAGTGCTGACTCTTTAATACCAATGACACGTTCCAGCCCCTATAGCAGAATGTTGTGATCTTTGGTGTCGAATGCAGTACTGAGATCTAACAAGATAAGACAGACAGGTGTCCTTTAGCTGAGGCCATAAGAAGATCATTAGTAATTTTCACCAGTGCAGTCTCTGTGTTATGATGTGCTCTAAATCCAGACTGAAATTCCTGAAACAGATTTCAGATGAATCTTCTCTATCATATCAACACATGGTATTGTAGGAAATACTAATGAAATGGATTTTTTAAATCTGCTAACAGCACTATCTGACAAACATCGGCTATAATGAATTTTGTAACGTGTAACGATTCATCTATCTATAGAACAATTGAATTCCTACAATCTCACAACATCAATGTTGGCAACCAAGCCCTCTCTAACAAACTGGACACCCTCTCTAACAAACTGGACAGTCTGCTTTACAGACTGTCCTCCCGTGTTACCGAGGCGGAGGAGCGCATCGGGACGGCTGGCTGGGTTGGACTAACGGGTTATCAAGCTAACTAAAGATAATGAGTATCTGATGTTAAAAGTTGAATCTCTTGAGAATTACAGTAGACGCAACAACATCTGTGTTCTTAATCTACTTGAGGGCTGTGAGACCAGCGACCGGGTTACGTTTTTTGGCAATTGGTTGCTGACCATATTGGGAAGGAAACACTTCCCCGAGCCGCTATTAATAGAACGAGCAATCGGACACTCGGGCCGAGACCATCTGCAGAAGAGAGACCAAGACCCGTGCTTATAGGCCTCCTAAAGTATCAGGACCGAGAGAATATACTTCGCGTGGCAGCAAAACTTTCTAGGGAAAACAAGGGTGGCATAATGCATGGAAATACACCGGTACTGTTTTTGCCAGATCTGAGTGCCAGCCTGGTGAAGCACTGTATGGAATACGACCAGGTGAAGAAGGAGCTCAGGTCCAGAGATATCCACTTTTCCTTATTCTATCCTGCAACTCTGAAGATAACACTTCCCGACAGGGAAAAAAAAACTTAAAACTCCAACAGAAGCAGCGACGTTCCTGAGAGACCACGCATGAGAAAAGTGAAGAGAGGTGTTGCAGAGCATATTTTTGTAATCAACGCACAAAATGTAAGTTACCTCAATGTGCTTTAAGATATTTTCTGCCACCCTGCTTAGGTTTCTTTATGTATTTTTTATTTTAAAAAAAGAAGAAAAAGAAAGGGGGAAAAAGGCAAAAAGGGTTGTTATGGCAGTCACATTACCTAACACATTATTTCAGAGTGTTTTTGCTAACCTACATGCTAATTTCTTGGATGGCCCCCAGAGGACAGGAGTCTTACTCATTTTGTTCTCTGAAATATCATAAGAGGTCAAAGAAGGTTCTCAAACAAAACAGTATGTTATAGACAATGTACTGAAATTTGTCAGTTTTAATGGGCTGAATGGACCTATTAAAAGGAAAAGAGTCTTGACCTATCTTAAAAAGCTGCAGGTGTATATTGCTTATTTTTTTACAAGAAACACACCTTACTCCACAAGAACATAAAAAATTGAAAAGAGAATTGGTAGGGCAAGTCATATCATCATCATTCAATTCAAAGGCTAGAGGAGTAGCCATCTTGATAAATAAAAATATACCTCTGGAAATAATCAATACTATC
Organism: Pseudomugil tenellus; assembly: GCA_037177515.1. Taxonomy (NCBI): domain Eukaryota; kingdom Metazoa; phylum Chordata; class Actinopteri; order Atheriniformes; family Pseudomugilidae; genus Pseudomugil; species Pseudomugil tenellus. Next base: position 26,165,341 of record JBAMHX010000015.1, read on the forward strand.
ATTGACCCTGCAGGACGTTATGTGTTTGTATACTGTAGAATATTTTCAGAACAATGGTCACTCCTAAATTTATTTTCAACTAATTATGTTGATAAATTGTTCATGCAAGATATATTCCTAAAATTTGCAGCAGGGCAAGAAAATATACTTTTCAGAGGTGAATTTAATTTCTGTTTAGATCCTACTCTGGATAAATCGACCAGGACAGTCTCCAAATCAAAAGCAGCTAAGACCACCTTAACATATATGAAAGACCTAAATTTAATAGACATTTGGAGGCGGATGCACCCTCAAGCTCGGGATTATTCCTTTTATTCATGTCCTCATAACTCCCACACTAGAACTGATTTGTTTTTGTTATCCACCCAGTTATTCCACAGAACAGTGGAAGCTGAATATTTATCTAGAACTTTGTATGATCACTGCAACTGATCTTGTCAATTTTGTTCCTAGATAAGCCCAAAAACCTATACAGATGGTACGTTAATCCCATTCTCCTCCAAAGAGCTGATTTTTGCACATTTATAAGAGATCAGATCAAATTCTTTTGTGACACAAACAGTGCATCCTCTCCTAACAGTTTTTATTTTATGGGACACATTAAAAGCCTATCTAAGGGGAAAGATAATCTATACAAAAGGTCTAAAAAATCAATACACAGAGGATATCGACAAGCTGGAAAAAGAAATCTTTCAATTGGAAAAAGATTATCAAAGGAATAGTTCAACAACCACTTATCAATCTCTAGTTCAGAAAAACTCCAATATAATACATTAAACACAAATAAAATTGAAAGAACTATTTTGAGGACTAAACAGAAGTATTATGAATTAGGAGAGAAGACACATAAAATTTTATCTTGGCAATTGAAGGCAGAAGAAAGCACTAGGACCATTAATGCTGTTCAAACTGAAACGGGTTCTGTCTCATACAACCCAACAGCGATAAACACAATTGCCGACTGATCTGACACATATTGATACATTCTGGTCCTTTTTGCATTGGCCATTGAGCACTTGGCAGAAGCAATCAGACAGGATCCTGAAATAAAGGGCTTTCTGGTTGGTCAGACAACCCACAAAATTAACCTACTAGCTGATGATGTTATTTTATAATTAACTGATCCTTCTCACTCCATTAATTGACTACAGAGCTTTTTGGACACTTATGGATCTGTTTCAGGATATAAAGTAAACTAAAAAAATTGAAATAATGCCATTAACAACATTTGACTATTCTGGGTGTCAGGGTGCATCTGCGTTTAAGTGGGTTTCGACTGGAATAAACTACCTTGGTATAGTTGTGGACAATGACTTGAAAAGTCTTTATAGATTAAATTATACTCCTTTGCTAAAAAAATGAAGAGGATCTACATAGATGGAATAGCCTCCCCATTACCTTCATTGGGAGAATTAACTGTATTAAAATGAATATTTTACCAAGGTTACAATATCTCTTTCAGTCATTGCCTATCGCATTACCCCAAACATTTTTTAAAACTCTTAACAAAATTGTGAGACAGTTCATTTGGAATGGCAAGGTGCCAAGAATATCTTTGGAGAAACTGACGTGGCATTATAATTCAGGGCAACTTCAATTACCCAATTTTAGAAACTATTACTATGCAGCCCAAATGCGATTTCTTTTATCTCTCTTTGAGAAGGATATGATTCCATCCTGGGTTCATATTGCATTTCACTCTTTGAAAGACAATGTTTTCCGTACTTTTGTTTATAAATATAACTGCAAACTTTTGTCAGAAAAGACTGATAACCCAATTTTGTTACATCTCATTAAACTTTGGCATGATGTACATAGAAGCATTGGTCAAGAAATAGGGCTATCACCAAAATCACCTTTAAAGCAAAACAAACTTCTTCCCTGGACTCTGAACAACCAAATCCTGAAGGCATGGCCTCATAATGGAATCCATTTTCTGGAAGACTGTTTTGAGAACGGATTTTTCATGACTTTTTAACAACTAAGAGGCAAATATCATCTGCCCAACAATACTTTCTTCTGTTACCTCCAACTAAGGTCATTTTTAAGGAGAACCTGAGACAATACCTTGGCTTTGCCTGCACTTACTAAGATAGAGAAGTTGGTACACAACGGTGGAACACACAAGTTTCTTTCAAAACTGTATATTTTGTTGTTAAGTGAATGCCCAAAACCAGCCCTTTATAGATCCGAGGAAAGGTGGGAATCAGACTTAAACAATTGAAGACCAACTCTGGACAGAGTTATGTCAGGACAGTTTATTCGCTACAATTAATGCACGATACAGGCTCATCCATTATTCATCAGCTGTATTTAACTCCAGAGAAAATTCACAAGTCTAAACCTGATTTGTCTGACTTGTGTTTCCAATGTGCCGCGGATGTGGGCTCTTTCCTTCATTGTACCTGGTAATGTGTGAAGTTGAGGAAATTCTGGTTGGATTTTTGTGACGTTCTTTCTAAAATTACACAAACTTCATTGCCTGTCAATCCAGAATTGTGCTTATTAGGAAACTTCAGGAAAATTGATGAACCATGAAATACATTTCAAATAAAATTCTTGAAATTAGCCTTGGCAGTTGCCAGAAAATGTATTGCTGTCACATGGAAGTCTGATTCCCCTCTGCTTATAACAAAATGGTCAAGATTAGATTATTTCCTTACTAGCCGCTCTCTGCTGGGTGACATCTCAGAGATTAAGATCCATCCTATAACCATCAGTGATCACGCACCAGTATCATTCATACTGAGAGGCAAGAGCAATAAACCAGCCACCAGAAACTGGAGATTTAATACTTCATTACTAAAAGCAATAACCTGCCAGAAACTTCAGCGTGTGTTCTTTGGGAAGCAGGAAAAGCTGTAATGAGAGGAAAAATCATCTCTTTCTGTTCTCATAAGAAAAAAAGGAAACATTCAGAATTTCTGAGTTAGAACTTAAAATCAAATCACTGGAAGAAGCTTATCATGTCTCTCCTGAAGAACACATACTGAATGACATAAGAAAAACTAAACTAGAACTTAATGAAATAATAGATAAAAAAAACACAATTTCTGGTACAAAGACTTCGCTTTGAGAAGTTTGAACATGGTAACAAATCAGGGACGTTTCTAGCTAATCAGCTAAAAACAAACAAGGAGAAAACTACTATTCCCTCTGTCATAGATCCAGATGGAAATATTAGCCACGACCCGGACAAGATAAATAATATCTTCAGAGAATTTTACAAAACGTTATATAAATCACAAATAGATACAACAGATGGGAATATAAATCAATTCCTTAATAATAATTAATAATATTAACCTTTCAAAATTAAGTACAGAAAACAAGACTGCATTAGATGCACCTCTTTCAATCAATGAGCTCCATGAAGCTCTGCAGAATATGCCCAATGAAAAGCACCAGGTCCGGATGGTTTTCCAGCTGAATTCTACAAAAAAATCTGGGCAATATTAGAACTTAACTTCTATAATATGATACTAGAAATAAAAGAAAAGCAAAAAATACCCTCAATTTAGCTAGTATTACAGTATTATTAAAACCAGGGAAAGATCCCACACTCCCATCTAGCTACCGTCCTATTTCATT
>JBAMHX010000015.1:26199318-26216621 GCA_037177515.1 Pseudomugil tenellus
CTCCTCCTCTTCTCAAAGTTGTCACCCTTTCTCCCCCTCAGGATAAATGGTGAAACATGTAGCAATAATACCCCCTCCTTTCAGAGAAGCGCCTTCCTGCTACCAACACCTCAAGCCCTGCGCTCCCCTCGCAGTTGGGGATCTCGCAGAGCTTTTCTCCCCTAACAAAAGCAACTCCTGAAGGGGAACAAAAGTGACCACATTGTTGCAGCTTGTCCCCTTTTATGCTTACACAACCCGCTGTCTGTCATCCAAATGGGAATATTAGGACGTCAATCTTGCGGCCCCTTTCTGCCTTTGTCTTTGCTGAGTGCCCGGTTCTGCCTACCACACACCTTTTGTCCGACAATCCAATAACAACCATTATTCCTTCTCTGCAGCCCGGCTGCAATGCGCTCTTCCGGGTATTTTAGGGGTTTAATTGCATCATTTTAGGATCTCAAAGGGAAAAAAATTCTTCCTTTCACTTAGTCTGGCATAGGAACAAAGGGTTGTTGTGGCCCGTCTCCTACATCAGCTTCCTAAGCTGCATCTGATTCACCGTGAACTCACATTGGATAAAGTCCTTTATGACACCCAAAGGAAACATTTACAACACGACTGAAGTTACAAAAACCTTCATCTTCCATTTATCTTCCATCTTCCATTTATGCTGTATTTTGTAAATGTGAAGTTCAGTAAAACAATTTACTATTAAACAAAAATCACGTAAAAGCAAACCTGCCAATAAACTTTAATTACAATCATCTAACATAAGTCATGTGTGTGTGTGTGTGTGTATGTGTGTTTGTTTTTCTACCCTGCTGGGGTCCAGTTCCTGAGATATCACTCACCTCGTGGGGACCACTTTTCCCCGTGGGGACCGGCAATCGGTCCCCACGGGCACAAGCATTGCAATCAATAGAAAACAGCTTGCTGATATGCCTGGTGACGTTTTTTTTTTTTAAAAAAATCCGGTCCTCTTGTGGTCAAATTTCACAACTTTGTGTATACTCTAGTGGTAACACATGGTATTGCGGTGTGTGAATTTCCACTCTGGGGACCTTTTCAAGAGAAAGTGTGAAAGTGTGTTTATAGTGTATAAATCATTACTCTACTGGAAGCATTAGTCTGTCCATTGTAATGTGATAATATATAGTAATATTTCCAAATTATATGTTGCAAAAAGAATAAAGAAACCTATTCAAGCCTATATAAGATTTTTTCTTTCAAAGAATAAGCTTTCATCCCATTTTTGCCTGGAATAAATTTAAAAGTGTACATTAAATGGCTATCATTATGGCTATCATTGTAGTATTGGTGTGCAGTCTTTCGCCTGATATGAACAAAATTATGCTAGTACAATTAGCTGTGGCCTGTAAAAAACAAACTAGCATAGTTAGCAGTGGCCTCATAAGAATAAATTTGTTGTACAGTTTGCTGTGGCCTAATAAAAAAAGTGATGTGAGTAAAATTAGCTGTGGCCTGATAAGGACAAAGTGATCTTAGCAGAGTTGGCTGTATCATGAAATGGACTAATTGAATTTAGTTCAATTGGCTGTGGCATGAAATAAATAAACTGATCCTAGCACAGTTAACATTGGCCTGACATGGACAAAGTGATGTTAGTACAATTAGCTGTGACCAGATAAATAAAGTGATCTTAGCACAGTTAGCTGTAACCTGATATGGACAAACTAATATTAGTACAGTTAGCTGTGACAAGATAAAGTGATCTTACCACAGTTAACATTGGCCTGAAATGGACAAAGTGATGTTTGTACAATTAGCTTTGGCCTCAAATGGACAAACTAATGTTAGTACAATTAGCTATGATCAGATAAACAAAGTGATCTTCACACAGTTACCTTTAATCTGATATGTACAAACTGATGTTAGTACATTTTGCTGTGACAAGAGAAATAAAGTGATCTTAGCACAGGTAACATTGGCCTGATATGGACAAAGTGATGTTAGTACAGTTAGCTTTGGCCTGGTATGGAAAAAATGATCCTAGCACAGCTAATATTGGCCTGATTTGGACAAAGCGATGTTAGTACAGATAGCTGTGGCCTCAAATGGGTAAACCGATATTTGTACAATTAGCTGTGACCACATAAGGACAAAGTGATCTTAGCAGAGTTGGCTGTATCATGAAATGGACTAATTGAATTTGGGTCAATTAGATGTGGCATGAAATAAATAAACTGATCCTAGCACAGTTTCCTATTACCTAAAATGAAGACAGTGATCTTAGCACAGCTAATATTGGCCTGATTTGGAAAAAGTGATGTTAGTACAGATAGCTGTGGCCTCAAATGGGCAAACCGATATTAGTAAAATTAGCTGTGACCAGATAAATAAAGTGATCTTAGCACAGTTAGCTGTAACCTGATATGAACAAACTGATTTTAGCACATTTAGCTGTGACAAGATAAATAAAGTGATCTTAGCACAGTTAGTTGTAACCTGATATGGACTAAGTGATTTCATTACAATTAGTTGTGACCAAAAAAATGAAGTGATCTTAGCACAGTTAGCTGTGATGAGATAAAGAGATCTTAGCACAGTTAGCTATGACCTGATATAGACAAACTGGTGTTAGTACAGTTAGCTGTGACCAAAAAAAATGAAGTGATCTTAGCACAGTTAGCTGTGGCGAGACAAATAAAGTGATCTTGGCACAGTTAGTTGTAACCTGATATGGACCAAGTGATTTCATTACAATTAGTTGTGACCATAAAAATGAAGTGATTTTAGCACAGTTAGCTGTGATGAGATAAATAAAGTGATCTTAGCACAGTTAGCTGTGACAAGATAAATAAAGTGATCTTAGGAGAGTTAGTTGTAATCTGAGATGGACAAAGTGATTTCAGTAGGATTAGCTGTAACCTAAATAATGAAGTGATCTTAGCACAGTTAGCTCTGACAAGATAAAGTGATCTTAGCACAGTTAGCTGTGACCTGATATGGACAAAATGATCTAAACACAATTAGCTGTGACCTGATATGGACAAACTGATGTTAGTACAGTTAGCTGTGATGAGATAAAGAGATCTTAGCACAGTTAGCTGTAACCTGATATGATCAAACTGATCTTAGCACAGTTAGCTGTGATGAGATAAATAAAGTGATCTTGGCACAGTTAGTTGTAACCTGATATGGACTAAGTAATTTCATTACAATTAGTTGTGACCAAAAAAATGAAGTGATTTTAGCACAGTTAGCTGTGATGAGATAAATAAAGTGATCTTGGCACAGTTATCATGTTTCTTAATGGAGGGAGCTATTTGACCATGGACTGTATGCCAAAGGAAGGCGTCATTGGGAGGGATGGTTGATTGACCAAGTAGCAGCATGGTGAAATAAATAGATTAGGAGCAGCTTTAACAACTTCTTCTAAAATATAGAAAGGCAACAAAGGCATGAATATAGCTGGTTAATAAATTTACCTTAACAATATTATTTGTGTCATTATATGAGTATTTGAAATATGTCATTCCAGCGGTTTCATGATGGATGACACAGTAGTGATTGAATTGAACACACCTTTTCTGACATTTGCGGTCCCCACTTCACCTATGCCCAACCCCCACCCGCTCTGGGAATCTCCTACACTGAGCATGCGCAGGCGTTGGCTCTCAAGTTCAGTACGTGAAGAGAAGCACATGGAGAAGTACGAATGGACGGACCAAGAAGGAGAGAAACTGAAGATGGGCAAAATAAGCAAAGAAAGCTCACGGAAATATAAGTAAGTTTACATTTAAAGACACTTAAAAGATTAAATAGCCTTGTGGCTAGTTCTTTGCAGCTGAAAACTCACTTTTTAGGTTAGCTAGCTAGTCGCTAACGTGAATGCAAGCTAACTTATTTTCTAATGAGAAAAATGCAGATATTTTTCGCTTGCTTTCAATTTATTTTTTTAATTAATTTTTTTCACATCGGTTTTCATCTAAACTTCATTTTGAAGAGGCTGTTTTTACGTTGGGGTTTGGGGGAATGTGTTGTGTGTTTGCGGGTGTGTCGTATTTAGATGCTCGTTCTTGAGGTTCAGTCAGACTTGAGCGGACACGCGCCTTGGTCCATGAATCTGGCTACGCACCCCACGCAAAAGTCCGTGAAAATAGTCTCAGTTGTTTGTATTGCTTCAGAGTTGGTTTGTGCATGGAAAAAAACTTCGGTTTGCAGATTGGTTCTCAGCTCGAGCTTATACAAACTCGCATTATATAGATGAAAAGTAGAGGACGGAGCTCCGGAGTTAAACGCTTTTTTAGGGTCAACTAAGTTCACGTTGCTCCCCACGTCGTCTTAATTGATGGAAAATGGTCTTGTTTGTTGCGGGTCAAGCACGCACGCGCTAATGGGCTCGACACGGGGAGCGACATCGCGTATGCTCCGTTCATTTCCTCTGGAACCTCCGCGATGAGGCGAACATCGCTTTCCAGCTAAACGACACGCGATATTCGTGCATGTGAAATTTCACTCTCGTTCACGTGCGCGTGCACACGGAGACTTGCGACGCGATAAATAAAAGCGGTTATTCTTTGAACATGAAGAAATTCCCTCGAACATAATAACCAAACATCTCAGAGACACGCGATCTGACAGCGTGATACGCGACACTGCTGCTGCTGTGTTAGGGTCGCGTGCCATGTGTCGCGCCCATAAGGTTGCTGGTTCATCCACCTGTCTCTGCAGCGCACTGTGCTGCGTGACTGTCGAGCATCAGCTGATATGATTCTGCCCTACAGCGTCTATTTATCACATGGCTGCCCAAAGTCAGCCCCCCAGGGCTGCTATCCTGCATGTTTTCCATGTATCCCTGCTCCAACACAGCGGACTCGCATTAATCAGCCATTATGCTGAACTTCATTGGTTTTGTGTCCATTTAATGGAAGTCAGGTGTGTTGGAATAGGGATGGATAAAAAACCTGCAGGACAGAGGCCCCCAAGGACCAACTTTGGACACCCCTGGTTTATCATGTAGCTGGTGTTGAGGAAGAAAATTAGCAGGTCAGGCAAAATGAGCGCCCCTTTTAAATTAACACTTTGTTTGCATTTATTTTTTATTTTCTTTATTAACTGAGGTTTGCTGATGACACAGCTGTGAAATGTGTTGGTCATATTACAGCTACATGGACCAGGTTCACATAGCAAGACATTGTCAAGATTAAACAAGTGGGTGTTTTCTTTAGATTATTGGTACTATGCCAATGTCGGATAGGAAGGTTTACCCGTTAGGAGCCATGCATGTGGTGAAGGGGAAATTGTGAGGAGGTGGGCCAGGCAGGGGCACTGCGTTGGAAGAGGGTGGCCCAAATTAGATTATTTATTTTTATAGAGCTCTAAATCTCTAGATATTAGTAAATAATTAGATGATTATTAGAACTTGAATGGTTTCGTTTTGTTGAACGTGAGGTGCACAAAGACGTTATTTAATTTTCTCACAACTTGGTAAATCTTTAAAACCAAAGCTGCACATACTAAACTCTTTTTGCACAAACCACTGAGACTATTTTCACCGGTTTTGTGTAGGTTAGGGTTCCAGCTTCACACAGCTGATAGTGCTTACCGGTCTGTATACATGATGAAATGAGATACACAAAGCAGAAGACGAAAGTGAACACACGACTGCCTCCAGTTTAGAAGATGCATAACATCTCTGTCTGCACTGTATGCAACAAATGAGCAGTCACGTATCTGCTACAGACCGACGATGCAACCCCAGTGACAATGTGCAGATACCTGAGCTCCTCTTGACGGTTATGTTTTTGGACTGTTCTACAGAGAACGTGATTGTTCCAGGTTTTCTTCACGCTTGCAGCGTTTGAGGAGCCATCATGTAAAGTGCTTATCCAGGCACATGGACTATGACAAACACTCCATACAGGTAAAGATGATAAAGCTTAATATTCTTATTGAAAATAATATTTTGGTCATATGGAATCAAGATTGCATGCATACTGTGCTCAGTTGTTGCCTTTAAGAACATGAATATAAACACCATCACCAGTTTTATATATATTTTTTTAAGATTATTCAGATGTGCATTTGTTGGTTTGAACTGTACAATTGTTTACTTCCTCATTCATTGCCTGTGGTATTGATGAAAATTTCTCATACAGCTTTGTAAAATATGTTTTTACAACTGGTCTTGCACATAATGTTCTGTTTCTTTGTGGTAATGCGGATGTATGTGATGTAGTACTCAGGACAGCCACACCAAGAAAGGGAGAATACGTCACCACAGGGGAGGCCACCTGAAATACTCCCAACCTCAAACAGCACGGTATGCTCAGTCCCCACACATTACACACTATACTCAATATGAGGAGCGTATTTACAACCAATAAAAGTGCTTCTATTAAGACTAATCCCTCAATTAAGAAACAGATCAATGTGCTCATATGTTGTAAATATGGGGAACCATTTTACTCAGAACAAAAAAACCATTTTGAAATATATTAACAGATAAATATATAATATGACCATGAAATTGTGAAATAAGGAGACATTGTGAAATATAGTTCATTATTCTGAATTACTATTAATTATGTTTGGTATATCTTTTTTTAAGGCTTTAATTCACATAACCATGCTTTTTTCATAACGCCCTTTTCCACAATGACGCATTTATTTAATGTCATTTTATGAAAAATCTGGAGTGCTCCATGTAGAATTTCAAGATGTGGGCACCAGGCACTTGCAGACAGCGCTCAGTTGTTCTCCAGCTGTAATCAAACAGCAATTGCAATATCAAATATCTTAACAGCATTATCTGACAAATGATCATGCTTTATTTTGTCCACTGAAGTCAAAGCTGCAGAAACTCGCTGAAATCTGATATCCTCCGACTTTGGCTAACTACAACATGCAGAGCACATTGTGTATCAAGGAAAACTAATCAATCAGAGCCTTTTAATAATTTAAAACTCTTCCAGAACTCCCTGACACACTGTCACCTTAAAAGTAAGAACAGCTCACCGCTGTATTTGATTTGATTCTGGGAGAGGAAACGCAAATGCATCCATCTGCTTCTCCATTTGCTTCCAGTATTGCCCAGTTATGTGCAGTGTTAGGAGAGTTATTTTAGTTTTCTTCAAAGTCTAGCTGAGCGTGTTTATCTGGAACATTGAATGTAGTTTCATCAGGACCACCCTGGTGGTGTCCACATATTTTATGGACTAACTGCTGTACAACAGAAATTTGTTTTTAATTCTGCCAAATCTGCTTTCCTTCATCATTCATTTGTTATGCTCTAAGGCAGGAAAACTCAATTCAGACTTAAAATGGCCACAATCCAACAGATTCTCCATGTGTTCCTGCTTCAACATACCTGAATCAAAATAAATGGATCTATCAAGTTTTGGACAATGACTCATTCATTTAGATCCAAATGTGTTGGAACAAGGATACATGGAAAATCTACTGAATTGAAAAAAAAAAAAAAAAACAAATCATGAAAAAAAAAACAAAATTAGTATATTAAAAATAGAGCTAATTTCTTTGCATGTGTAAGCTACAGCCACCGAGCCACTAACATTTATGCCAAAGCTCTTATTTTCTTAATTTTTCTTTTAAGTGCGTCTAAATATAAAATTTAAGCCAAAACTTGTGAGGCAGGAGACATTAACTCTACTTTCTTTCCACGTAAACACTGTCATCCCCTGGAGCTGGATTGATAGTAGAGGCATTTCTCAGTTAGCTAACCACCCAACTCCCCTTCAAAGGAGCGTTTTGAGCACTCAGGAGTTCCTGAGTGCTCAAAACGCCAAAGCAGTGGGCAAAGCACTATACTGTGATATCGCGGCGGTCTTGAACGCATGTAAAATGTTCTCTAAATATCCATGCCAAAGATGCATTTTTGTTCTCCGGATATTCATCTATTTTTGTCGCATTTTCGTTCAGTTGTGTGGAAACCAGAAGAGCTCTCGTGCCCTGAGTTGCAGTCTATCTGCATCCGCACAGTGCAACCTGTGTGTAGTACCGTGAAGAAATCTCTAAGTAATCCTTTTTTTGCAAATGCAACTATTTAAAATACAATAATTTACAATACAAATACAATTAATCAGAATACATTCACAGATAAATTAAGTGATAAAATATAAACACTTAAGTTTAATTTGACAACAGAAAATGAAGAGGTATAACTACCATTTTGAAGCTGTTTTCCTCTGCATTTTAGCATGGGAATGCTACATCTCATCGTCCTACAGTATGCCAGATGTTAGCATCTGTTTGTGCTCAGATCTACGTTCTGCAACAAACTTGTTTTTATTCCCAGGATTGAATCTCCCAAACACTTCTCGGCAGATTTAATTGAGGTTGTCTATCTCTGCTGTCAGATGGCCAATGAGCTGAATCGCAAAGCTGTGTTTGAGTCAGCGCATCATTAATACATTCAGACAGCAGAGCAGCATAAAGAAGAATTCTGCCTAAATGAAAACTTAAACGTAACTCTGACGTTTACTCTAAAATAATAAAATTTACTCGCATTTGGTGCCTGGCAAGTGTTAATTTTGGACCCTGTGCTTCTGTTTGCAAGGCTTTGTCTCTTCCATGATATGTTATTGGAACTAACTAGTCATGAACCTCATTAGTCTCTCAAAGGATAAACTGAAAATTTAGTTAACAAAGTTTGTAACCAGTAATTAAAAAGTGTACTAATACAGCCATCACCAAAGGATTATTCCAACATCAAATCTTAACATGTGAGCATAACTAAGTAATAAACGGGTTTACTGGCATCTACAGAAACGGCAGTCTGGCTCCTGATTTCTAACCACAGTTTAAACTACCACTAGCTTGTTACTTACAACTAATTAGCCAAAACTTGCCAAATAAAATATCACAGTTCACTTAATTTCTTACTGAATATTTAGATAATGCCTCAACGCCAAGACAGGTTGTAATGTCAGCAGTTTACCAGAGGTGAAAATGCTTCCAAAACACAGAGAATGAATGGCGGTCAATGTTGGAATATCCATGTTTAGAACAGCCAGCAGCTCCATGACCCATGTGGCTTCCACATTACATTTGGTCTGTTGACCTCTATGGGAGCTCTCGTTAAATGGCACTGGAATTGACAACCTACCAACCATCTTTGATTTACGGATCAAGTCATTCTGCTGAAAAATGACATGATGAATAAATGAGCCATTGTGGAAAAAAGCATTATGAAATAAAAACATGTTTTATATTGACAAATTAAAAACAAGCCTTATTCAAAAAGTATATTGTACACATAATTATATTTAATAAAAATTGGTGATTTAGACTAGTAAGCTGTTTCACAATGTTTCTTTCACAATTTCATGGTCATATTTATATATATTTCTCTGTTACTAACTAAATATATTTAAAAATGTTGTATTATTTCTTTATGAAAATGGTCTCCACATGTAAATGCACTCCTGGTATTTGGCAACAATGTAATGCCAGAGCTCAAGTAGTATGCTTCCCTTCACTAACAGTCGGTGGTTTTTACCGTGACAGTGACTCTTAACCATAATAGTTCTTCATGTATTTGCTTTTTTTTTTAGCCCTTAAGAGCGCCTGGTGAAGAGGAGGGGCCCTCACCAGAATCTCTTCCTGAGCTCCTGGCACCTTGCAACAGTTTGGTAAGTTTTCAAACTATCATAATACAGAAATGTGAAGCTGCATTTATAGAAATATACACTTATCTCTGTAGTATAAAGAAGCCTTTTACACATTGTATGTGCTGCCATGCTAATCAGATTTTTCCCTTGTCTTGTGATCAGTACAGTCAGCCCCTCATTCATTAAATGCAGTCTGGCTGACTGTAACCTGTCACATTGCTTTGACCCTAACAATTAAAACTGCTTCTGTAACAACATACCAACCACAAGTTACACTTTTTTGCAGCTTCTCATAAAGACTCAACATGATTTTAGAACATGAGCTGCTGTGTTAGCATGTTGCTTCACTGCTCCCCACAAGGTTTGATAAGAGCAGATGGTAGCAACAACTTGTAAGAACTGTGTGGCTTTGGAGGACATATGCTCTCATTCCACAAATGTCCTGGAAGTTGGTAGTAAAGTGTTGATACGTATATTTGGAGTACTGATATTCATACTGTTATTTTTCCAACATAGGAAGCGAGCTCCAGTGATAAAAGCACAACAGAAACCTCAAGCTCTGCTGTCAGTGTTGAGCCAGAAGTTCCACCACTGGAAAGAACTGACAGTGTATTTGTAAGTTTTTATACATATTTTTTTCTTCTTTCATCTTCTCTTTAAACTCATAACAGATAATAATCTGACAACAAAGCCTGAAATTAATTTTTTAAAGTGAAGAATTACCTCCTTACATGCTTAAGCTGTACTCTTCTTTTTAAAGCGATAAAACTACAAAACGCATGGATTGTTTTGAGGTACAATTGACACTAATAGAAGGTTAAAAGCTCATAAAGGTCCACTTTGCATCTCATAGTCCCTTTAAGAAATCAAACACTAGCTACCTCTGACTTCCAGCTGCTATTTGACAAAAAATAATCCTGAAACGTAGGAAACGAACTAGACATGTGGAAAACAATGGGCTTTTCTTGAGGACTTTTAGCAACTTTGTCAGTGTATTTCACAATTGTATCTATAACTGCTTGGTACACTTCTAACAGAGCTTTTTCCTTCATGTAGCTGGCATAGCCTGGTGTTTTCAAAAGGATTAGCCAATGCTGAAAAACAAAACTTGATTCCATGCATTCCTAAATCATGGGCATGTATTAATAATGCAAACAAATCAGTAAGCTTGGCTGCATTAAAATTGGACATTCTTTTTATGTCACCGCGGTTATGTTGACACCACGTTAGCCTGAAGCCTTTCTCTGGGCTGCTTGTTAACTTTACCTGTACCTGTGCCACCCGAGGACACGGATGACTTGGCGCGTTACCAACATCACTGTTACCAGCACTGATCTGTTATTGTGATTTTCCCTTTATATAATGCAATATTTATAATTTAACCAGTAATTTGGTTAAATTATGTTTGGTTTGCCAGTGGGAGTAGGGGGTCTTGGTTGTGGAACGGGACCCCCAGTTGCCATTGGGTCTGTGCATGGTGCATTCCATCTGGGCCACGGTTTTGTTTCCACCGCCATGGCGCCCCAGTTTAAACCAGATGGCATGTCACATGCATAGCGCATAAGTATGTTAAACTCACGATTAATTCCCAAAACTGCTGATTTCTGCTGATTCTGGTGTTTTCCTTGTTAGTTGGATGTGAGGTGATTTTTCCACTACTGGGGATATTAGGTTTGAAATAAACTTTCATTGTCAACTGTGACCCTCTGATCAACTTTATTTCAAACCTAATATCCCCAGTAGTGATGTAATAAGAGCTCAGCCATGGCAAACCAGCAGAGGGACTTAATTTAAAAAATTACCAGGATGTTTTCCATTATTCCTATGTCTAATTATTTTTCCCGCTCTGGCTGTATCTAAACTGCTGGGCTTGACACATTTTGGAAGTGTGGTTCATCAAAAATAGACCTGAATCACACCATTGACTAAAATGTCCGTGATTAGGTCTGGATAATGTGGTGAATAGAGACACGCATGCACCCTGTGAACAATGTTATGGTACAACGCTGCAACAGCAGAGGCTTTAAGCTGTGAGTGCTGAGAGGACAGAATACACTAAATTTGTAGCAGAAGTCTTCTGTCACTGTAAGTTTTATGGTGCAGATGAAAACCTTCACTTTACATTACAAGTTTGTGAGAATTCATTTATATTGTTTGCGATTCCTGCAATCTTGCAGAGGAATTTCAGGCCCTGGACAGTACCACTTAGTTTGACTCTCCCATTTGACAGTGGGCTCAGAAATGGTGTCAGTTTTATGCCTGGTGAATATTTACAAAGGAAAATTTAGCATGTGTAATTTTTATATTTTCAGCTCACCTATGAATCTTTGGGATCACTCTCCAAGCCAGTGGCTAAGCCAGAAGCCTCTAGGAGCTGCATAGAGAGCAGTGAAGATGAATGTTCTCCATTAACTGATTCGGGCAGTGAGGATGACTACTTTCCCTCAAAGGACTCGCTAATTGAGAGCAGTTCAGACACATCATGTGATCTTAAAAGCCAGGTTTCACCGGTAAAACTGAAGAAACAAACAATATCAAAAAAGACTTACAGTAGGAAGACCGTGTTGAGCAAGATGTCTGCTCAGGATGACGGGACACCAGAGAGTAGGCACCCTAGTGATCCGAACCCAGAAAATGTGTCCGTTTTGAAGGTCCAGAAAAAGAGCGATGGTGCTCGAGTTTACAATAAAAAACACTATTGTCTGTACTGTCCTCTGCACTGCCATAAAATGGCACGTCACTTGGTACGCAAACACAGCAATGAAGCAGCTGTGGCAAAAGCAACTAGTTTTCCATTAAAATCAAAAGAACGGAAACTGCATTTGGACCTGATTAGAAACAAAGGAAACAGGGAACATAATAATGAGGTTCTAAAAGCTGGTTGTGGAACACTGATCCCAAGCCAGCAATCTCCAGATGAAGTGAAAGCAAGTGACTACATGCACTGCATAAACTGTTCAGCTCTGCTGAAAAGAAAGTCGTTATGGAGGCACATGTCCAGGTGTAAACTTGCACAAAAGTCTGCAACAACAAAGCCGGGTAAAAGCCGGATCCAATCACTGTGTGCCTTTGCACAGCCAGTCCCAGAGGGAGTCAGCACAAAGGTGTGGGAGCTGGTAAATGCCATGCACCAAGATGAAGTTGCAACCATTATCAAAGAGGAGAAAAGTATTTTGACACTTGGAGAACATTTATATGCAAAACATGGACATGACAAAACCAAACACGAATATATTAGACAAAAAATGAGAGAAATGGGCAGATTACTTTGCCATGCAAGAAAGTCTGGCAAACTTTAAAAAATGGAGGACTTTTACATACCCGCCAACTTCAACTCTGTGGTCAAAATGGTAAAAGATGTTGCAAGTTTCGATGAGGACAGAAACGTCTATAAAACTCCCTCATTAGCTTTGAAGCTTGGTCACAGTCTAAAGAAGATTGCGGATATTCTTGAGTGTGAGGCACAGATGGCTGGGTCCGACGGTGAGGAATTTCTGAAGAGTGTGCAGAAGAGCCGCAGTTTGTACGAGAAACGGTGGGACGTATCTGTATCATCGCAGGCCTTACAAACTCTACGAGAGGCTAAATGGAACACTCCCTATCTTCTCCCCTTCACTGAAGATGTGAAGCTGATGCACATGCATCTTGATAAGTGCAGGGATGAGTACCAAAAAACACTTGAAAATTATCCAAATAAGAAAAACTGGTCCAAGTTAGCTACTATGACTCTATGTGAGGTCATTTTGTTCAACCGCAGGAGAGAGGGCGAGGTGTCAAAGATGCCACTGAGTGCTTTTACCCTTAGAGACACATCAGGAGTACACTCTGATTTGGCGGAAGGGCTCTCCCCTTTGGAACAAAAGCTGTGTCAGCATTTCCAACGCATTGAAATAAGAGGGAAGAGAAACCGTAAAGTTCCCATCCTCCTAACACCAGACATGCTCAGTTCAATGGAAGCATTGGTTGTACATCGAAGGGCCTGTGGTGTACCAGATGAAAATCCCTTTTTCTTCTCAAGACCTGAAGCAGAAACTCACCTAAGGGGATCAGATGCTATCAGACAGATTGCAAAAGAATGTGGAGCCAAACATCCTGAAACTCTTTCCTCAACCAAGCTGAGAAAGCAGATCTCCACACTGTCGACAGTCCTGAACCTTAAGGATCATGAGATGGATGTACTGGCAAATTTTCTTGGCCACGATATCCGAGTCCATAGACAGTATTATAGACTACCTGAAGGAACTCTTGAGTTGGCCAAAGTCAGCAAAGTATTGTGTGCTCTAGAACAGGGACGACTGTCAGACTTTAAAGGAATGAGCCTGGACCAAATACACATCAGTCCTAATGGTAATGATATTCACACTAAATTCATGTTTATCTCAGTAAGTGTTTTGTTGTTGTTTTTTTCACACTTTCTGTTACTTGATTTTTAGAGGAAGTGCTAGAAGCCGAGGAGAGTGAGGTCTCAGACATGGAGACAGAAGAGTCATGTTTCAGCAGTCCATCTTCAGGTGATTTTTATAGTCTGCTATGCAGCTATGGTTCTATGTTTTTATGGACTGTTGTGGAAGACACTATTAAAATGTGTTACGACCTATAAGCCAACTTTAACAAATCAGTTAATAACTTGTTACAGGATCATGTGGAGGAAAAAGAAAGATGCCTCCCACTGAGTCTGGTGAGGACAGTTACCTTGGGTATCCCACAAACCCATGCACCTTGCATTCTTTACTATTTTCATGTGTACTGAGAAATATAAAAAGATTACCATTTGTTTTTAACAGCATCCTCTACACCAAAAAGGCCACAGCATATGGTGTCAGACTGTGATGATGCTGAAGGTAATTATCAAACAAACACCTTCAGAAAGTTTAGTAAAAGTAAATATTTAATAGTCAACAGTGCTACCTCTTTGTATTATTTCAGTGGGATCCTCTGAACCAAAGAAACAAACTGTGACATCAATCACCGATGACCCTCAAGAAGGTATTCTATACATCAACTGTCCTTGACTTACCACTAGTTTATTAGTTTTACAAAAATAGATTAAATTAAGATTCTAAAAATTTTAATGTATGTAATCAGCTTTTTTTGTGGTTTATTCTTTATTAGGAAGCCAAAGAGGTGGCTGTGGGAAACAAGAATTCTCTGCTACAGGTATTACACAGATGATGATTTTTGCATCATTAAATCACATAACTGGTAGATTTCTGATCCTGTATGATTCAATTTAAAGAAAGCAATGAAATACTTAACAACATAAGTTTAATATTTCTGGTATTGGGGAATTTGTAGTTATATATTTGCTACCACATCAGCCAGTACAACTGCTACTGTAAATTATTTTAGTTTTGGTGTTCCGTTCATGATCTCAGCTTTGGAGGTGCCCATTCTTACCCAACTGCTTCACACTCTGCTATGAATCACTTGAACGAGAGCTTGAGATCACGATCAGATGAAGCCAAGCAAAGTTACTCAACTCCTCTACTTGCCAGAGTCGCCAGATGGTGGACCAGAATCTCCTTGAAGCCGTCCAGAAATCATTCATGGCCTCACCCAACTCCTTCCATGCCAGAGTATTAATAGCCTTGGTGACCAGTTTTTGCTATTTATATATTCATCAAGTTCTCCTTCAGTAGTTGGTAGCTTTAGTGTTACTTGTGACCAATTAATCATTTTTTTGCTTTTGGTTTAAATGATTCTTTTGTGCTTTATTCCTTCACAGCTTATATAAATTCTATTGTGGTTTTATGGATTTAATTGCTGATTATAGCTTGAAGTGGGGGTCATTGTCCAATGATTTACCGTCATGCATAGAGGCTACTTCTTCTTGAGTAGTGTTCTCTGGGCTCTTAGCCGTGGTTTTGCTTGCTCATCTCCTCTGTTTAGAGTCAATGTCTAGGTTGTTTTTATCTCCGCACAATCCATTTACTTCAGCTTTGCCTCCAAGGCGGCAAACTTTGGCCTCCAGACTTTTGCATATAGGTCCTTTATTTGTGAAGATGGAAGGTATCTGCTAGTTAGCTTAGTGTTGGCATCTTTTCGATCTACTTACCTTTAGTTGGCTGCTAAATGAAGACTTCAGCTGTGTGTGCCACGCACACAGAGCGATACAGAAAAGGGAAAAAAAAAACATTAAAGCATTGTGTTCTCATAAAATGCTTTACTCCCCGTGATTTGCAGGTATTATGATTTTGAGTAAAAAACCAAAAGGATTAAAAAAAAAAATCAAAAGGATGAGAGCAAAGCAGTAAGTGCATGAACCAGGAGGTTATGTCTGATTAATTATTGAAACTGATTGGTCACTGAAATCATGAACATTCCTAAAATGTGAGTGCTGAATCAGTAGTAGTCTATGGATTTGATTCTTTTCTTTTGTCTTACTGTCTTAGAAAGCTCAAAGAGAAGGAGTTGGACACCTTCCGAAGTCCATGCAGTGGAAAAAACCCTGAAGGCGTTCATAGACTCTGGGAAAGTTCCTGGTAAAGCAGACTGCATGGACTGCATCAAGGCCTCATCACAAGAGTTGAAGACAAGAACGTGGCAGGCTGTTAAGTTTTATGTTAAAAATAGAATCACAGCAATTCAGCGTGAAAGTGCAAGACGGTACTAAGTTTCTGGTTGTTAAATATTTGTACCGCTAAATGTTCTCTGAACAGTGGTTTTTTTTTTCCTTTAACAGAAATTGTAGTATTAAGAATTTCAACTCACCATGTTTTGTGAGGTGTTATAGCCAGTCAGCACAATTGGCTAAGCTAAAAATGTTTCAGTGTTCATTTAAGACAAACATTTAATATGAAGGCAGAAAAGTGTTGGAAAACTGAAGTCCATCTGCTGAACTTCCATCAGTTTGGAATTGGAAGTAAAATAAAAAAGATGTTTACAACAAAACAGTGATAATCTGTGTCTGAACATTTGATGTCACAATGAGGGTTCCAAAACCAGACTTGAGCCTTATCAATGAACAAACGGTCCTGTTTAAAAAAAAAAAAAAACTATTCAAAGCATTTATTTTCATAGGTACAGTTGGAAACGGGTTTCCCAGTACTGTACATCAGGAGGTCCCCAAGGGGGGCCGAATTCAGGTTTGGTCCTCATAAGGATCAAAATTCTGGTTTATAATTTTTCAGTGAAGTTTACATATTTAAAGTGATTTTTATGTTCCTTTAAAATTTACATGATTTTACAAGTTAAAAGCAGCTCAGTAGGACCTTCAGAAAGGGTGGATCCCATCAGGCACCAGTATGTCATGTGTCCTCATGAGGTAATAAAAACGGGTATGTGTGTGTGTGTGTGAGTGTGTGTGTGTGTGTGTGAGTGTGTGTGTGTGTGTGTGTGTGTGTGTTTGTGTGTGTGTGTGTATGTGTGTGTGTGTGTTTCTGTGTGTGTTTGTGTGTGTGTGTGTCTCTGTGTGTGTGTGTGTGTGTGTGTGTGTGTTTCTGTGTGTGTGTGTGTGTATGTGTGTGTGTGTTTGTGTGTGTGTGTGTTTGTGTGTATGTGTGTGTTTGTGTGTGTGTGTGTGTGTTTGTGTGTATGTGTGTGTGTGTGTTTCTGTTTGTGTGTGTTTGTGTGTGTGTGTCTGTGTGTGTGTGTTTGTGTGTGTGTGTGTGTTTGTGTGTGTGTGTGTGTGTCTGTGTGTGTTTGTGTGTGTGTGTGTTTTTGTGTATATGTGTGTGTGTGTGTGTTTCTTTTTGTGTGTGTGTGTGTGTTTGTGTGTGTGTGTGT
>JBAMHX010000015.1:26359523-26372660 GCA_037177515.1 Pseudomugil tenellus
CTCCTTCTTCAGCTTGACGGCATCCCTCACCGCCGGTGTCCACCAACGAGTTCTGGGATTACCGCCACGACAGGCACTCCTCAGCGCCATAACCGGAAGTCCACTAATGGCGCTCTTGATTCTTATCGGTGCAACAGCATCCATTACATTCAAGATTTTCACATTAAAATGATCCAGGAGTCTATCATCTGAGTTTGCAGTTGTTGCAGGTAACAGAAGATAAACTCTGTACTTGTTCTCCCATTAAAATTTCTCTTCTTTGTTGAGAAGAAAGTTATTTTAAACATCCCCGAAATTAAACAAAGTACATCAGACAAGGCCATGTCAGTGACGGAAACACAGGAAATATCAACACTTGTAGAAATAAGCAGGTGCAGAGTCTGACCTTGTTTTGACACAACCCAAACATGTCCAATAGAGAAGAAAATTTTTGGCACTTTTTCTGTTAGATTATCTGTGTGAATGTTAAAATCACCAGTTAAAATCTATTTACACTGGAGAGAATCTATATGTGTTTTTTCTCTTCAGTTGGAAACTATATCTATCTATATACCCAGGCTTTGTCCCACCCTTGTGGCGTAGCCTAGACAGGGCACAGATCCCCACCCAAACCCTTCCCCCTCCATTGTCCCCACCTGCACCAGCATTCCTTCCCCATCACCACTCTCTAGCCCACACTGGCGTCCACCCCCCATCCATGCACTGGACAACCGGAAGGAAAGCCCGCGCACCCGGGTGAAAACCCCCAGGATCCGCCAAAGACGTCACCAGGGAAACAACTGGCCAGACCCAGTGTGCAACCAAAACACCATCATCACCCAGGAAACCTCTGGAGGACCACACAGGGACAGCCACGGTACCCAGAGAGGGACAACGAGCACCCAAGCACACCCCCAGTTGGAAACTGATAATTAACATAATCGAGAAGCAGGATTAAGCAGGATTATGAGGGGGCACGAGTAAATAGGTTTTATTACTCCCCCCAGTTCCATTTCGGACAATAATTGTCATTCCTTTTTCTTCTGCTTACTATTTACCATTAATTGAGTTTTGTACAGTGGCCCTGAAGTGCAAACCAACTAAACAAAAACATCTACAACAAATAAAAAAACAACAAATCAAAAATGACAATGGCAAATTAAAAATACAAAATTAAATGTGAAAGAAAACACAACAACAATTTAAAAAACAAAGCAAATTGAAACACAGAGACTAATTGAAAAACATTACAAATTTTAAAAAAGTGTAGATGACCGTTATTCCTGTCAAGGACGAGGACACTGGTTTCTTTGGATTGAGAAGAATATAAATTTAATAATGAAGAATAAAAGAAGTTGAACATACATTAAACATTAAAACATGAAGGGACATACATTAAGACTTACAGACATGGTCAAGCTTATAACCCTACGATAATCTCCCCAAAGATCTGTGGTCACACAGAAGTCTGGAACTATTCTGCCCTCGTCAGATATGGGAGCTTTGTTTAAAGATATCTCTCTGATAGAAGGACGCCAGCCTTGCTTCGGCTACGACAACAAGACCAAGGTCTTAGCAGATGGTTTACTAAAAGTCAGAATGACATCAGTTTAGGAGCCTTATGGTTGGACCTTTCAGCTAGACATTAATTAAGAGCAAGGTAATTAAGCTAACACCTGAAATTCCTCTACAAAAGCACAACAACAAATCAGACCGCTTTTGAACCGGATGTTATTCTATATGTAGCGGATTTTATTAAAACAGAAATATTACGAATATTACCCAAACACAGCTGCTGCCATAGCATTTGGATACATAGCATATGTATATTTATACATATGCAAAGACTAGATGCCTTGTGACCTCTTGTATATACAGTTTATGCTCATGACGGAGTTTCGAAAGGGTCACTGGTTGGCCATCTTGCCACAGGCTGACTCCTATGTGATGTGCTGTGCATTGGCGGATTTAAAATTTGGAGCCCTAGGCAAAAGCAGGCACGGGGCCCATTGAAACAGGAAGACAACAAATAAAACAATAGGTCAAATAGACAGATACATCCTTTTTAACAGAATACACTTTAACTGTTTCTTACCAGTAGGTTCTCTGTCAGAATACTTAGGGTGGATCTCACACATTGAACTGATTTCACTGTAGAAGTTTTAATTTCATGACTGTACATGCTGACAGAGATAATTTACCATTATACAGCTCAAATTTGGGCCCAGCAGCAGCAAACCAGTAGGGCTGCTCTCTATTTTGTGGCGCTGAAATGAGAAGACTGTCATGAACTGGATCTTTGTTGTTGTGTCGGGTTTTTGGTTTAGTGTTAGGATTTCCTGTTTTATTTTGTAGTTTTTCCTGTTTTGCCAGGTGCTTTGGTTTGAGCTTCATGTTCTGTTCATTAGTTCACCTGGTTTGACTTTGTCATTGTTTTCACCTGTGTCTTGTTCTGTTTTCAGTGTATTTGTACCCTTGGTTTTCTTTTAATTTTAATTGTGGTTGAGTATACGTCTAGTTCTTTCAGGTTTCTGTAAATAAATTCTGTTAAGTTGCATCCTAGGTGCCTCCTGCTTTCGGGTCCACATCTTCCAGAGTTCCTGACAAAGACAACACATAAATAACAGGTAAATTAAATAGACATCTTCACAGAATTCACATGCATCTTTTTTTTTTTTTACCTTTTTGTCCATCTATTTCTATCATTTCAAATGTTCCTCTCCCTTTTTACTTGTCCCTCTTTAATTATTGTCTCACTCCCCCCTTTTCTTCCCCTCTTCTTTTGTCTTCTCTTTTGCTTATATTACTACTTATTTTTATTCTTTTCCTGTCTATCCGGTCTTGTTTTCACTGTTTATTTTCCTTTCCCTTTTTCTCTCTAAAATCTTATTTTGCGAGCCTTGGCCGCAGGAAATCTTGCAATGAGGAGATCCATGTTCACTAACCTTGTGATTTCTTGGTTGATGGAGAGAACAGACAGCTGTTTTGGCCAGGGTACTGGGTCATTGTCAAGAATTACAATGTGCTTCTTAACAGATTGGATGGTGCTGGACTAATAACAATCTGCTGGAACATCATCCTCAAAACCTGACTGGATAATTTTGAAACTCTTGCTCTGACAGCACATTCCTGTCTCATTTTGAAAACAAAATATACAAAACACAGTTTAAGGCTCTTACTCGGTAGTGAATTGTAAGTTTACTTAGGTGTCAACTTAGAAATTTGAGGATTTCAGGCAGCTTAACTTTTGTCTGCGCCGCTGTATCTCAGAGGCAAAAAGTTTCTACTCCACTGCTGTATGTTATTCACATTGCTGATTACATATTCAAACCTGCCTTCTAAAGTGCACCCCCCAAAATGATGATTTTAATGGTAATGTTTTTATGATAAACTCAAAGTCTTCCTTTGAGATTTCTCAGGCCCAAACTCTTAAAATCAACTCCGGCCAGCTGGAAAATGTATCATGACAAGAGTGAAAACAGGCTGCATGTCACAGGAAAGACTAGCAATGCTGCAAATATGACAGCTACTTAAACTGCCCAACAGTGAATGAATTAATTTAAAATTAGCTCAACTTTAAACCTCTACAGCAGTAAATAATAACATGCATTAAAGCAATATTAATACAATCCTTTAAAACTGACAGGGATCATTGTAAAAGTTGTAGTTAACTTCCTTAAGTTACATAGGTTGTGCATTCAAAACAACAGAGCAAAACGCATTAAGGACTAAAGACACCTGCAAAAATTACCTGTAAAACTATGAATGATATAAGAGACACTAAGACTTAAAGGTTCAAGCTCTTGTCCTCACCACAATGTGGATGAGCTAGTGACCTTATACTTTAGAGTGGGCTTCAGCATCAAGGACATTCCTTTCCGTTTAGCACATAAACGCAGCATTATAATAAATTAACTAGGCCTATTCGTACTTTCAAGTGACTGTATTTCAATTTTATTCTTGACATTTCAAGTTTATTCTTACTCTGTCGTATAATCACCATATGTCTGCATTATAACTTATAATTCCAGCGAGGAAAGAGACTTTTTTTTTTTTTTTCCAGGGGCTGTCATGGTGAGTCGTTGTTTCTGGGTTCCATTAATGATGGCTTTTGAAAGTCTTGTCGTTCATGGTTAACTCGGGGTGAACTCATTCGGTTTTAATAAAACCAACTCAGAACAGCTGTTGTGAAACTGAAAACTGAGTTTCTCATCGCAGGGTTTGTCAACTCAAGAGTTTTTATGGCACTCAAGAGTGCCATTAAAATAGGCACAGCCTAAACTGGAACCTATAAGTCACACCGTATTTTAATTTTAAACTTATCAACATATTTATTTGTCTTTTTTAGTTACGTCCCACTCTGAGACCGTAACCAAGAGGAGGTGGACACAAGTGGTAAGTTTACCAAAACAACTTTATTTTAATCAACCAGATCCTGTCCACAGAAAACTTCAGCTCAGCGGCTGCTCCGATGACCTCCCAGCTCATATCCTGGGAGATCCAGCTCTGGCTGGCTGGATATGTTTTATACTCTAGGCCTGAATTAAGGCCCAGGTGCAGCCACTTTCATAATTAGACAGCATCTGCAGACCACTTCCTGCAGGGGCCGTCACATTTTATTTTTCTACAGCTTTTAAATTCTCAAATTTGAATTCATTTCATTCCTAATTTATCTTATTTGCTAATTCCTGAAGACGTCTGAAGTAGTAAGGAAGAATCTACACTTTGCTGTGTGCATGTCTGGGTTTTGCTTTGTAGTTTCTCCCAGATGCACACTTCAATACTGCAGCTCTGGACAGACATAAATCTACAACTATGTTGACTTCTACATCAAATGTGCAAACATTTCACTGACCACTACTAGGTCTTCTCACTCACACATCAATCCAAAACTGCAACCTGGTGATGACGCTCCAGATTTTTGTGCGGACATTTAATGTTCAAGTTTGGCAAGAGACAGTTAAACATGTTGGGGCAGCCAGACGTCGATCTTTTAACTCTTTAGACTGTGTGTTGTCTACCAGTCTCTCAGTGCGTCTGGCACACCTGTGCACCTCCAAGAGGTGTGGTGTAGTGTCCAGGGCTGGACTGGCCATAGGGCATACCGGGTACTTTCACAGTGGGCCGATGGTGATTCTGGGCCGGCGGATTGTTGTTTTGTTTTGGGTTTTTTTTTTTTTTTAAGTTTGCAAGTCTGACTGCATCAAACTTAACCATTTGCATTTTGAGTGGCAGTGTTAAACTAATAATGAAAATGTTTTTAGGGACCATAATAATTTACTAAGCCACAATGACTGGCCGATACGCTAAATTAGATTTCAGAGAGCAGTGCTCCTACAGTATGCCGAACTTGAGTGTCACGCAGCAACGCACCTGCAGCTATTGCGCTCTGTTGTGGAGCGGCCCCGCTTCCTCAAAGACCGGTGGAGATGTTTAGATACATTAGGGGTTAGATTGCTGTACCATTTGAACAAAGTGTGTCGTGTGTATGTCGTGGTGCCCTGCACGTTCCCTCAACACCATTCCAGAGGATATTTTGCACGTTCACTTTTATGTAAACAAAACGAGGAGCACAGTCATATGAACACCGGTGCAGTAGAACACGGCCTGTTCTGTGGCAGGATTTTTTTATCTTATGAATCGATGAACATATTTATTTTGGTCGGCTCTAATTTTCTTACTAAACTTTACTTGGAGTTCACTGCGTCTAGTAAGCAGCGCGGTGTATATAATCAACTTGTTGCTGGGGAGGAGCAGGCACAGGCTGTTACGCGCATTTAATTATCATTTTTCCCGACTTTAAATTAAGCCACAAACATTAAGTTTAAGCCTCCATTGGAATTTGAAAAATAAAAATCAAATAAAAAATTGTTCTAATGACCTACCATGTCATTATTAAATACTGAGCCTATATTATAAGGACCTTCTACATTTAAATGGAGCTTACATGCACATTTTAAACAACCTTATCAGTGATATAAGAAAAAGAGGCTGAAGACTGTTTTATTATTATCTGATGCCAAATGAAGAAGTAAATTTGTTAATGGGTCGTTTCAGCTCTTTTCTCTGGAGCTGTAAAAGAAGCAAATAAGATTATTTGCATCAATGAGGGAAAAACATGATTCGTTTACGAAAGACGAGATCTGACAAATCAGATTTGACTATGAAAATCCTTAGTGGAGGAAACCCCTAGGGTACATACTTATGAAAACATCACTCACTTTTAGTAATATCTGTCTAGTCTTGCTCTGTCATATTTTGTCATAATTTTAAGGATCCAAGAATATGTTCATTTGTTCAGGAGATTCAGTACACCATGCACCATCTTTTTGGTTTTCTCATACTGCATGGAACTGATTATTCAACTATTTCTCTGGAGTACATAGACCAGTACTGTGATCACCAAAGTAAGTCCATCTAGTCTTATTCTTTCTCACCTTTTTCTGTTTATCACTTTTTAAAGGGTTTTATATTGGAGCAAATATTCTGTGCTGCTCTGCTGTTTGCGTGGAATCAATCTATAAAAATACTGCTAAATCTCCCATTTATTAATGATATTAATCAGCGAACATGTTCCATTATTTCCTTGTCTTGATTTTGGCTATCCTATTATATCCTGTCTAGATCAAGCAGCCTTTCGGTTTCTACTAAAAATTGCAGAATAACTGACAGAGGATGGTGTGGGTTTAAATTTATTAGGCAAGCACTATTACAAGAAATTTATTTTTCACCTTACTTACTACCAAGGGAACTTACTCCCTTGGCTTTACCCTCTGGAGTCTTCACAACTGGATTGGTTCCCCTGCAGCGGCCCAGCTTCCCCATGTCTCTTGGGGAGGGGGTGGGAGGTCAGAGTGATCTCCTGTAATATTTGCTGTGGTGGTGGAGGAAAGATCCTGTTAGGGTTAAAGGAGACCTTTGGACATGGCCAATCTGTATAAATGGGTGTTATGAATTTACTTGGACATGTGGAAAGCAGGAGAAGACATCGTCAGTCCTAATTCTTTCAGGACACTATAATCAGGAGCAACCTTTCGAAGCTCTTGGGAGGTCTCCATAAATGCACATCTGCAGCAAGAGTCAGCTTTTCCATCTGGTAAATTCCGTTCACAATATTTACCCACCCACCAATTGGTTCAGGTAGGAACCAGCGTCTTGTCATAGATTTTTTTTTTTTTTTTTTTTTTTTTGGCACCTGTTATTAAAAGTATTTGTTGCTCTGTTTTTTCCATTTTGCCTATAAGAAAAGCAGTAAATTCAAAAGGTACATTTTATAAGTTTAGTTATTTTTTGGAAATAAAGTTAATGTTGTTAAGCAGGTTTGTTCAGTCGGCCTTTTCTTGTTCCTGTAGCCATATGTAAAAAGGAGCATTTTTCTAAAAATACATTTTAAAGCAAAAGTGTACGCATCCTAAAATCAAATGACTAATCTTCTCCAAAATTATTTAAAAAATGTACAAGGCGAGCCTTAATTTTATCATCCCAGGAGACAAAACCGAATCTGGAAAGTAGTGCTATTGCATGTGTGGTGAGCACCTATGAGTGTCATGTGGCTCCTCCTCCTTATTAGCAGGCACTTGTATAAGACACCTGTTGACGTGCTTCCACCTCTTTGGAAGCTGATGGTGGTGGCAGCTGCGGGTCTTCCTGGTGTCTCTTCTCTCAGGGTGGTGAGTAGCACAGCAGGGGTCATATGTGGAAAAAACTAGTATATTTACTAATGTTTTCCTTTCTGTTTATAGGTCCACCTGCTGTTTTGGCTTAGTCTTATGATATTCATGTCTTTAGTTTGGTTTAATTTTTCTTTTTGTTACAGGCAGCTGGGAACCATTAGTTGGTGGGCTTGGCACTCATCGTTGGGAACCCCTCACTTTATACACTCGGTGCATGATTGCTCCACATTTTTCAGCTTGCAGTGAAGTGAGTGTTCACAACGTAAGAGGTTTTGGCACACCTGGGCACTCCTTCTCTGTAGGCTGTCCTCCACTGGTGGTCCTAGATGACCCATTTATCTTCTTGTGTAGTTTAACTTTTAAATATTTGAGACCATTAGTCGTTTTAACTTTTTAGACAACATTTTATAAAAATAGTTTTAATTGCCTCACACGTCTCCACTTATTCCACAGGAACAAGCCTGCAATGATTTCCTAGAGCTTTGTGCTCTAGGTGGCGTTGTCCGGCTTTGTGTAATAAAATAGTTAATCAGATCTTTTTTTTTTTTTTTTTTTGTTCGTTCATTATTTTTAATACCTTGCCACTCCACCACACATGCAGAACCTTATAAAATGAAGAAAAGATGTCGAAGAAGGGTCAATCTAGTTGTCAAAACAACTGGTCATTCACCACTTAAATTTAGTAGGCGGTCTTACTGATTATGGGAAAAATTGCAATATCGGCACAAAGAAGAATCATGTTCAGTGGTCGGAGCTCAAAGCGTTTAACCCCGCCCACATTGAGGCACACCAATCTGCATACTGCAACCAGGGGTACTTGGTGCTGCGCTCATGAACAGACACATGTGCAACTGCATGCTGACTACAAATGGTGCCTCTCTGGCTGCTCAGTGCAGAGCAGCAGACACACAGAGAAGAAGGGAACAGACCTGAGTGTTCAGTTCCAGCCAGAAATCTCTCAGCAACAAATGAATGGTATGGCAAAACTATAGCATTGTGCATGTTTTTTCATTGGAATTAAATTACTTTCCTATTTCCTTACCATTAACTTCCTTGACTTATTTATGTTGTTCACAATAAAACTTATTTTCAAGAACAAAGGCACAACATTCATTTGGGGAGTCAGGTGTTTGGTAAGGTGTCAGATGAAAACAGACTCTGTTTTTGTTTAATTTTTATGTATTTAATCTGGCTCAGTTTTGCTTCTGCGTAAGCGGACAGTATGTTTGATTTGTATATTTCTGTCTGCCTATTGTATGGTTTTGTTTTTGTGTGCCTAATTGGCAGCTAGAGATTGCCGCCTAATGCACACACTCCTATCCAATCCCGCCCACACCCACCCACCTATCCTCATGCACTCACATATACGCATACACCCTCAAGGCCCTACACAACCCCCACCAGAAAAACCAGCACGAACCCCAGGTCCACAGGTCCAAACAGTCCCTCAGACCAGGGCTTTGGTCTTTGAAAAATTAGGGCTTTGAATTGTGGCTTTGAAAAATTAATAAGTACAAGATCATTTAAAGATCATGAGATGGTGCACAATTTACCCTGACTTTAAACCTAATGGAACAACACATTTTGCGGCTGAATACCTAAGGGTAAGGTGTTTTAAAGGACTTTTAAACCCTTAAGAAGAATCATAATTGAGAAAAACAAGATATTTTTAAATATTTACAAATACGCCAGTACATTAATCAGGAAAGTCACTTTCCTCTGGATGTACAGGAACCAGTGCTAAGGGAAATACTCACCTCATAGTGCAAAGTCCAAAAACAGGGATAAAATATCTACTATATAAAGGATTTCTCCTCACAAAATCACATTCAACACAGTATATAAAAATTACGGGAAAAAGAAGGTACTATTACAATAAATGAGGAAGAATGGTGGGGTTGCTGTGCATCTGTGTTGAAATGTTCAAATTCACATTTATAGAAAGACTTCAGCTGGAAATGCTTAATCAGATATTTCACTACTCCAAAGAAATAGGAGAGAAGAGGAGCAGACATGCTGGAGACAGTGTGGAAGTGATCACACTTCCACAATCACACATATTTCCAGTAATATGACAATTTTGGAAGGATATACACAAAAAAAATTGAATTTATACTTAATACTAAGTGGCAAGTAAAACCCCTCACACCATGTAATGTCCCATGGTCCCAGAGGAACATCTGAAAAGCTGCCAGAGATTTTAAAATGAGTGTAATATTGTAATGTAACACACATAATAGACACAAAAAATCTTCAAGCAACATTAACGGCAAACACTAGATTCATTGGTCCTCATCACACACACCCCTTCAAGTTATAAACATTGCTAATTTCTACACAAAATGCATCATAATTTTTTTTTTTTTTTTTTTTTTAAACACCTTCAGCTTCATGACTCTTAACTCATAAAGTGACAGATTTGGAGTTCTTTGATCATTTTCTTTTGTCCTCTTTGCCCATCTCTACAACAACAGAGAATATCTTCCTTGAAATGACTGTTTTACACCGTTTGGCTGCCTTTATGGTGTCATGGAGCAAAGCATCTTCTTCCTGTGTAAATGAAAAAAGGTTATTCTCAAAGTAGATACTTGGGATGGCAACAAAACAGTGAGGTCAGAAGGCTACATACTGTACATTGATCTCTGTCCCACTGTTGGTCTTTATTTCACCTGCAGAGGGAATAGAATGAAAACAAAAATTACACCAAAAGAAAAAAAAAATCTTGGACATCCCATCTCTTAAACTCATCTCAGGTCACCCAGGGTAATCTAATACATAAAAGCATGCAGGGAAAAAACAATTTATGTATGTGTGTACAATAATTCTGCCTTCAATAGTACCCAATGAGATTGATTCAGAACACATCTTTTTTCAGCGAAGCATCTTCTATATACTTAACTTTGCAGAGGGATTAACAATACTCTACAAACAAGTGCTTAAAAACATGACTTGCTCTTATCTGTAGTTTCCCCTTATTCAATATAATATATTCAATAAAACTAATGTGTCTCCGTATACAAAAACTGCCAATTAGAGACTCAATATCAACAACAATGTCTATCTAACCCCCCATACACACACACCTACACACGCTCACAAACCCCAAAAGTTTAACTGGTATTGGTAGACTAAAAATAGCCGAAAAACAAGCTCCATGTAAGATACATTTAAAATTACAAATAATACCCTCTGTAAGGTGAAAATGCAGGAAAGCAGGCAGTAATCACAATAAAATTTTTATTGCCATGTATTTACTGTTTTTTTTGTTGATACTTACCTCCATTTTGCACTTGTAAAATGTGAAGAAGAGTGCAGTTGCAGTCACAAAGAAGAATCACGTTATGTGGGCGGATCTCAATGCTTTTAACCCCGCCAACGTTGAGTCTTGCCTTGATCTGCATACTGCAGTCAGGTGCTTCTCCAGCACACTTCTTGGAGAAGATGGCACTAAAATTTTCACGTAGGGGAGGGGGGGAGTTGCTGCGCTGCATGGTGGTGTCATCCATTTGCTCTGCTTAAGCTGCACTCTTCTTTTTAAAGCAATACAACTAGAAAAACACATGGATAAAAAAAAACTACTTGCGGGATCGTTTTAAGGGACAATTAGAGGGTTAAAAGTTAATAAAAGTCAATCTTGCATAATATGGCCCCTTTAACTGCAGCACAATGCTACGTGTTGCGAGGGCAGCACAACGGTATAAGGGACAATAAAACAAAGTGCATCTTATTTTCAAAATCATTCAGATAACACAGACAACATTTATGCTCTTCCACTAAAACCACAGGGAATCGGCCCATCTCCAAGGCCAGCGGAAGACAACCGAACCTTAACTTTGCACACACTGACCTCTGAAGTTTCAATGGTATCAAAGTTACATGGTGTCAAGATCACGGGAGGGTGTGGACCCAAATGCAGGCAAGGAGGGCAGCAGGTGAACTTGATTTAATAGTCAAACTGAACTGACGTGAACACAGACTATGCAAGAAACGCAGACTACGAAAAACACAGACTAAACACATATTTGGAAAACGCAATGAACCAGCAATTAGAACAAAAACCAGCAGACTTATATACTACACAGGTGAACACAATGACCAGTGTAGAGGAATTTCATGTATTAGATTAATTTCCTTGCTCCTAATTAATGTCTAGCTGAAAGGTCTGACCATAAGGCTCCTAAACTGATGTCATTCTGACCTTTAGTAAACCATCTGCTAAGACCTTGGTTGTTGTAGCCGAAGCAAGACCGGCGTCCTTCCATCAGGGAAATGTTTAGAAAACAGATTGGCGCATGTGACCAGAGTCTTTAAACAAAGCTCCCCTATCTGACTAGGGCAGAATAGCTCCAGACATCTGTGGGATCCACAGATCTTTGGCGAATATTCTCCCCGGGTTATGACCTTGTACCATGTCTGTATGTCTTAATATTTTATCCTTTTCATGTTTCAATGTTTAATCCATGTTCAACTTATTTTATCTTCATTATTAAATGTATATTCTCAATCTAAATAAAACCAGTGTCCTTGACAGGAATAATGGTCTCCTACAGTTGGTGTCAGAAGTGTCTCCTGTGAGAGCACAGACCGGACCATGCGAAGAGCGAATGGCCAAAACCTGTATAACATCCAGCCTCTGTTCAGGAGGGCCTTCGCCTGATCTGTGCTCTGCTCTGCCAGGATTGTTCCGGCGTCTCATCCTGTCAAGTTTGACTGGTAAGCGAAGCACATCTCTTTTTCTCTCCTTGCTGAAGATTGGGGACTAACACAGCCTGAGGGTGTGAGCAAAGATGAGGTTCTATCTAAGAAAGTAAATAGAAGGCCGGGATTCTCACTTTTAGTCGGACCGGTCAGAGAACAGAGGTGTTTCACTGAAAGGACAGTGAAATTGTAGGTTAAATTCTTTTTCCCTGAGATTTTGACAAAGGTTCTCCACAACAGGATAGTGGAGTGAGGCTTTGGTCCACCAGAGAACAGATCAGCTCTGCCAGAGACGTCCAGCAGTTCTAAGATTGAGGGAATTCCCTCCCAGTGTCTACATAGGGTCAGACATGGGTCTTTAGCAGAACCGGCTCAAGACACCAGGCTATTTCCCCTGACACAAGGAAAAAAAAAATCTTTAACTTTATGTTAAAGAAAGAATGGCTGAGAGCATGCAGATGTTCGTCAAACTGGATTGAGTAAAGATTGTTTGTTTTCCTGCTGAGGGCATTTTCAGTCCGACAGCATAAAAAACTACTAGAAAAGAGTTGATTAAGATGAAAAGAAGAATTATACTCATACAAAAAAGAGTGAAATATAAAGTCTCAAAACAAAACAAAAAGAGTGAGATATAGAGTAAAGTCTAAAATGGAGACAAAATTATTAAAATGCTGAGTGTGAGAAAATACTAAAACATTTGACTTGCTCAAAGATTTAAGAAGAAGCTCATAATAAAGCAGGTTTTCCAAGAGCCCGAAGGTCACACACGACTGATAACGGTAAGGAC
>JBAMHX010000015.1:26394570-26405356 GCA_037177515.1 Pseudomugil tenellus
CGCTCTGTTCATATCCTCATTTGGTACTAGATCTTCTTGACTTGGTCCCTTTATAGGTAGCTTGCTGAAAGTGTGAGCACCCTTCACTCAATCATTTGTACAATCATCGGTGTATACATGAGTTTTGGTGTGTGCATTACAGGTGATTCGGGTAGAATAATAATTTCTCTGCATATATTCATCAGCTTTATGAGGTTGTAGGTAAAAAAAAAAAAAAAAGTGCAAAGTGTTGATGTTTTTGCACTTTTTGAAGTTTGTGCACGTTATTTGTGTGTGCATATCATCATACATTTGTAAGCATCCAAAGTTAAACACAAAATAATTTATACAGTTTACAAACCATATCTTACACATACAAGTACCCAAAGTTACACACAAATTAGTTTACACAGCTTGCAAGTCATGCATTACACACACACACACACACACACACACACACACACACACAATGTTATTGAGTCAATTTTCTCTCCATAATTTTTGCATATTTCTTCTTCAAATTCATTGTAACTCTTTAGCTCCATAGCACGCCATCTTAACTGGTAAAATGGCTTGTTACCAGCTAAGATGGTGTGGACACAGAAATGTGAAAAAAAGTTTCCATTATACAGAAAACATCTGAAAAAACAATTTATGAGAACGCAAAAACCTTTTAACAATAAGTGAGATTTGTACAAATGTAGGTGTTTCCATTACTGGATTTTTATTGCAAAAGTTAGATTTGCAGGTGTAATAGAAATGTACAGTTTTGGATTTTACTCCCTGCAACATCACGCGTCTACATGGTGTATGCTCTATGTAGCTACATGGTAAATTAAGAAACAGCAAAGTACAATAAGCAGTTAAGTTCCTCAAATACATTGACTATTAAAGTAATCTCATTACAATTTACAGAAGTAATGAGTGACTTATTACTACTTTTGAGTAACTACTCCAACAATGTTTCTCGCAAACTGAAGCCTTTCTCTCTAGGATAGCCTTATCAGTGGTTTTCTTCTGGCTACACAACTGTTCAGTTCCTTAACATTGTTCATGAGGAAATTCTTTTACTTTCACTATTAACATAATCCTGAGTTCAAAGATGCATGAAATCGCATTGACTGGATCCCCATAGATCAGCAACAGTCCTCATGCTCAGTTTGGTTTATTTCACTCGTCTTATTTTAACAGATGTCAGTGATTCTGTATATGTGAAGCAACATACCTGAACTTGTATACCTGAATTTCCGTGTTTTATCGTCTGATAACTACATCTAGTTCTGCATCCTGTCTCGTTTCAAAGCTCTCTTTGTTCAGTAAAGGTCAGTCTTATTGTGGCTTTTGGTCATCTCTTTTTTCCTTTCTTCCTTCGATGATGTCTTCCAGCATTTCTTTAAATAATCTACATGTCTGGCTTAAAATGGCCTGTGTATTGGACAAGAAGTCAGAAACAGTCTTTGTTGCAAAAAACTGGCATTGAGACTGAAGGTGAACTAGCGTATTGAAAATGCTAGTTTTTTTTTTAATTTCCCGGTGAGCTACTTTGAGGTTTTCATGCACAAACATGGATCAGCCGGTTTATTCTGAAACTCAGCAATCTGAACATTAAGCTGAACTAGGGGAGAGCCAATGACAGAATCCACTACCACGGGAAATGGTTATTTCCCTTTCTTTTTTTGCATAATATGAGATCTTTAATCTCCCCTGTAAGTGTCTCAGTTGCGTGTTTTTTCCCGTGACATCTGTACACTGCATTGATATCATTGCAGTCTGATTTAATTCTGTTAAATCTTTTTGAAGTGTTAGTATGGAGAACATTGTTACCTCCACTAAGAGATAATCTCCTCCAATAGATTGTCTGCATCAGAAGGAATTGAATCAGTTGATATGCATATGCAGAAAATTCTGTACATGGAAAATTAGAGCAACTCTTTATTTCTCACCCTCACTGGTGATCAGCACTGATCCAGATTTTCGACTCATTACATTATTTCAATGAGACAAGAAAATATAAAACTAGTAAATGGTATCAAAGTGATGGATTTATATAACTAAAAGTCACAGCTGCAGCAGTTTTTACATTTCAGTACAACATTTGCATTAATGTGTATTACTGGTGCTATCTCTGAAACGGCTTGGCTTCTCCATCAGCTCACCCCTCCACTCTCAACATCAACATCCATTCTTCCTTCTTTCCTCCCCATTCTGTCCTGAAGGAGAAACTTTCAGAATTAGATGCAGGTGTTTTCATGTCTGACTGTTAAAAGTTTATCATTTTATAATTTAAGTGTCCCAAGGTGATGAGGCTTCACCTTCAGCAGGAAAAGCTAAACTAAGGTTATTTCTTCAGTTAGACGTGTCAATACTGCCTTCTAGTGGCAGATTCCATTACTGCAGCACATTAGCTGACAAGCCCCTTTCTTTTCTGATAATGCTCTTCTTCCACCATCTTTTTTATTCCTTTGTCTTTGCTTTCTTCTTCTTGCACTTTCCCCTCTTCATCTCTGTATCTCTTGTCTGTTGGTCTGTCTCTCAGAGAGGAGGAAGATGACGACATCGCCCATCAGTTTTGTTGCCCAGCCTCTGAATGCAGTAGCCCCTCCTCTAGGTAACCACTTTTCTGCCCTTCCCAGCTCTGCCCGGGTACATCCAGGGGTGAATAGGAACCCCCATCCTCCCTTTGACATCGCTGTCTCTGTCTCCTCAAACAATAAGCAAAATAACACATATCCAGAAAATGGCAACAAAAGGAAGAAAAGTGTGGATTCTTCATGAACATTCTTCACACTGAAGATCTGTTTTGTGAGGAAGTAAAGTCCATCCATCAGTTCCGTGTGCCTCTTATTACAATGAATGAGCCTATTCTGCTGATGATCAGGCGAGAGGTGAGGTACACCCTGGACAGGTCCATCACAGGGCGACACAGAGAGACAAACAACCAGATGAACAATCACACACACACACACACACACATTCGCTCCTAAGGACAATTTCCAATAACCAATCAGCCTATCAGGCTTTGGATGGTGGGAGGAAGCCGGAGTATCCGGAGAGACCCCATGCTAACATGCAAACCCTGCTCAGAAAGGCCCCAACACCCCAAGCGATGCTTCAGCCAGCAACCATCTTGCTTTGAGGCTGCATTTTTTAACCACTACTAAGGAAAGTCTAGCTCTAAATGAAAATGATTAAGCTGACATTGCAATGTTGCTGCTGATCCACTTTTCCTTTTCTTTTAAACATGGTGATAACTTTTCATAAAGAAAAAGGAAACGTCACCCTGACATGGACAGTTTGCAGCAGCAAGCGATCATCACTATTGCAGTCTGACATAAATTGAGATGTTTGCATCAGTTGGTTCTCTCTGTGACTCAGCTGAATGTCTGTCCTTTGACCTCTATATGAGAACACATTCAGACCTTATCTCTACATTCATATTTTACTTTGGGGCCTGGCAAAGACTTGGATCAGTTTCTCTGTCCTGTTAAGAGCATGGAGCCATGGCCAAGCTCTGCCCAGAGCCCAAAGTAGACTGAGTTCAGTAATGGTTGGACTGCACTTCAGGCAACAAAATGTTCCAGTTCCACCATGATGGAAACAAAGCACCAGCAGACAGTGCTCATGGAGCAGCTGTGTCTATGCAGGGCTCTGGTCTGTTGTGCAGCCAGTTTTCACTACAACACCAAATGCTGAGGTATGCAAGGCTGAATACGTCTCTTGTTACTGTTAGTGGATTGATGAACAGGACAAGCCACTCTGCCAGGAAGCCACACATCATCTATGGTCAACACAACCTGGTCAGCTGGGAAAAAGTGTTACGTTTTAAAGATGCTCTGTCTTTTCTTAAGACATTATGGTCCCCTCATGTTGTGGCCTGGGTTCCCCTTAGAACTGCTTCTTATTTAACTTTTACCCAAATGTGAAAAGCAGCTGAGTGAAGTGATGCTCTGTGCCAGCCTGGAGCACAGCAGGGAGGGTTTATTCTGGCTGTGGTTGATGGAAACATTGTAAAATCGTGTAAACTAGCTTGCTGCTACGTTAACATGTCCATGACTGAAGGTCAAAGCAGCAGTCGGGCTGCCACTACTCTTTCTGATGAGGTTCAACGTGCTGTATGCACCCCCCCATTTACAGTTATAGGGAGAACTCTGGTGTCTGATGTGTACAGTGTGCACACACACACACACATAGAAGCTGCAGGAGTCCCCAGTGATAATAAACGGCAAATCAAATCTGGACAACATTCAGTTTGAATGAGTTTACATGCACAGCGAGAGTTATTACATTTTAGGCAATATCCTGAGGATGTTCAAACCACCATGGCTATATCTTCACCGTGTTTGGTGCGTAAACATGCGGCTGCCATCACATCCTACACAACACCAAGCAGCAAGAGTCCATCTGTTACCTCAACACAAGCACTGATCTTTCTCTAGTATTTCTGTCTGATGGACATATTAGAGCTTGAAGCTAAGGACTGAATATATCAGTCACTACTGGCTACAAGTCCTCCGTTTGGTGACAGCTTAAAGTGAAGCTGCTCGATCGGGTCAAACATTTTTGAATTCATCTTTAATTGTAACTTCCTGCTTGGTGAGTATAAGACCACAGTGGCTTGCTACCTGGTATATTGTCACCTCTTTGCTTCACATTATATGATTGTAATGGATCATGTGCAGAGTAATTTATTTACACCAAGATACAATTATCAACTTTTGAAGTTGATCAAGAACTTCCATCAGAGCCATTCTGACAGCCATTGTTGTTACTGCACAATTTTGGTATAAAATGTTAACTTGATGTCTTGGCAATATCTTTGACCAAGATGCTTCAATAACTGTGATGGACACCAGGCACGATTCTTTAAATAGAGGTGAAAAATGACTTGTAAGTTACATGATGCTTTTAATTCTACATTATTAATTCCGAATGAACAAATCCGAATTAAATTCTTCTCCTTTGAGTTTACATGGAACATTTAATTGCGAATAAAGGTTTACATGGCATGACATTTATTTGCATTCTCTTAAGCGCAGAAGGGACATAATCACACAGCCAGAAATGCACAAATCTCTTCCTGTTTTTAGCCTTATCTGCTACATGGAAAACAATTTAAGAAAAACTATTTTAGCTTCAATTCTGATTCAATTTTTGAAGTACTAGCTTGTCACAAGTATACTACTTCACATTTTTAAACAGCTGAGGAGAAGAAGAAAAATATTGGGACTGCATACATGGAAGACTGGAGGCGAATGTTTTTTTAAGCTTTATTATATTTACAAAACAGCAAGACAGGAAGGAGAAGATGACGCATGTGCGACACAGCGGGAAAAGTAAGCATGCGCAGAATTAACTCAGAGTAGAATTAAGGTTTACACAAGAGAGGAATTATTTAATTTCGGTTTTAAAATGAGAATAAACCAGCCAGTTTATTCAGAATTAGGCTTAATTCCAAATTGTCAATTCCATTCGGAAGTAAAGTGGAATTATTTTTTTTTAATTAAAAGTCTCATGTAAATATGGCCGCTCTGGAACCAAATAAGAGGCTAATTCAGAGCTTTGGTGATTCAAACAACATCAGAATAAACTGAAAATGCATGTGTCCAATGCGCAATTCAATGTAGTGTGAACATTACTGTGGAGTGTCCCAAGCAGTCACCAAGGTGCCATGTTGATGAACTAATGTTGCTCTACCATTTGTAAAATTGGGAATCCAAAATTGAGCTATATGCTGTAACAACAATATATGTCAGAACTGCTGTGATGGAACATCTCGATAAACTTCAAAAGATGACCACTGTACTAACGCACATACAACATTGCTTTACAAAAGAGTCCAAAAGTTTCTACATATTTTTTTGCTGAGATTCGGCCCACTCAGCGTGCCAGATGAATTACAGCCATTGTGAGGATAAGATTGGGGATAATATGAAGTTTATACCCCAAAAAATCTTAATGTAGAGGTTAAAGAAGCCAGGGATGAAATCTTTGTACAGCCTCTTTATATCTGAATTAACTGCTTAGTAAAATTCATTCCACGCTATCCATTCGACGAAAACCAGGATGTTCAACTGGGATTATATGTGAACATATCTGCAGCTTTAATGTTCTGGCAGCTCATTCAAGCTGTCAGTCATCAGATGAAGCCATTTCTGCTTTCTGGTTGGAAAATAAACATTAAACATTAAAACATTAAAAAACATTAAAACATTAAAAACATTAGAAATTAACTCTCTCTTTTAGAGAGTGTTAATTTCTAATTATTTATCCTGTTGCTGGTGGAAATTGTCACTCCATCAGACTGTAGCAGCAATGATATGGAAGCAATTTTGTACCGTATGGTTTTCTGATGAATCCCATGGTCTGACAAAAAGACAGAGAGACATAAAATCAAACAGTATCATTTAAAAGCAGCAATAGGCAGATTTACATTTAGATGGTCACGCATGCAGACAAACCGAATGAGGAGCACTCCCAGACAATCAGGAACAGCTGTGTCCATAACGGAGAGCTTGGAGAGTCAAAACAGAAACCTGAAAGATCCCAACTGTACACATGCAAACAATGTTGAAGTCTTGAGGCCAAGATATCCACTCACAGACAAAAACATCTTTATGTCTGAAAAAATAGCGCCCATCATACATTCACAACTGTGGTGTAACTTTAATCTGCTTGTACCATCTGCTGCTTAAAGCCTGGTTATAAAACATAGGTATTTTTTTATTTGGAAATATTTCCATCATCACACAGATCTGTTTAAAAATGTGGTGGCTGTGGAGGCTTTTTTGGCCCCAGACGTCATATCTCTGGTGTTTTTGATAAGCCATGCAAAACTAAAGTCTACAGTTTAGCATGAGGGCAGATTGAATCTCCGATTGTTGAAAACATTGTTAAATAGAATTCATTAGAAAGAACTTTACTGTCTTTCAATCACACATTGAAAGAAAAGTGTTTGTAGCACTGGGTCCATGTTAGTGGAGAGAAGTCCAAAGAAATATCCAGAAATATCCCATCACCAACCCAGCAGTCCAGTTTACTTTGATGAATGAGAAAAAGTGGAAAATCTTCTCTCTGATGCTTGATCTGCACTCACTCAGATAAAGATTAAATTGAATTTTATGTTGTAGCATTGTTGAGTGCATGCAGACATATTCATTGAGTTCCCATCAGAGAGAGGGGGGAAGCTGGAAGGTGGTACAGAAAGGAGCAACAGGAGAGCCCATTGTGTGTTTTCTCATTTCATAGATCTTTTTTCTCATTCCGCCACCTGTCTTTTGTTTTTCTCTCCTCACTTCTTCCCTCCAGAATAAATAAACATCCCTCTGATTCAGTGCCAAGTTAATCAACTTAAAAATGAAAAAACTGTCTCATTCTCAAGTATGACAGTAGGAGGTTTCATCCTCCTGGTAATGGCAGATTAAAAGTCTCTGCCATCCATGCCCTCCAGTACGCCGTACAAACAAAAAGCATCGGACAAATCCTGTCACATTTCTGCTCTAAGGTCCTTTGAGCAGAAAACCTGCTGGCCTGCATATGTTGTAGGGCCAAATTGAGAAATATACTGTTGTTTTTAACTTTTTAAAGAACCCAAATAAATTTTCCACACTTGATTCGTCGCATTCAGACTAAGGACAGAACAGATGTCTGCTGCAGGCTTATTTAGGAAACATGATCACACACTGGCTTCCTGCAGGTTGGAGGATTGATTTTACGACTTTGTTTATTATTCTACCGGGTTCAGTGGTTCCTGTCTCTGTTCTGTCAATGACTTGTAAAGGACTCGTGAGCTTAACAAATGGAGGGTGGTGGGGGTGGGGGGGGGGGGTATAAGGTGAAAATTGCTTACTGACAAGCAACATTTGTGAATGTGAAACATGTTGTCGTACTTCAACCAGGTACGGAGGGTTTCATAGAGGGATCAGGCAGGACCTGAATTTATCTGGATCAGACTTGAGGTCCATCAAAAGATAATATTAGCTGTTCTGTTACCTTGTTTATAAAATAAGATAAGCTCTGAGTTGCATTTCTTTTATACAAAGTTAACAGCAAGATTTCTCTCAATTCAAGTAGAATCCTCTGACTTTTCATTCTGTCTCATCTGTCATGGAAAGCTTTGAAGATGTCAAAATTCCCTTCAACATCATAACCATCAAAAATTCTTGAATACAAGCAATCTGAGAGCATGATTCAAGAGTGCAACCTGAAAGCGCAACCAAAAGCACGATGTAAGATGATTATAGAACGCGATCCACACTGAAGGTGCACAATCCAGATGCAAATGTTCGCATCCCGTGTGTTGGGTTTGTGCCAATTGGAGAAAAGGTTCTGCTAAATGACTAGAACAGAATAGAATAAGCTTCTGAAAACATATTTTATCAGAGCACTTTTTATTGTCTTCATTTAACTTTTACTTGTGCCATTATTCTAGCTGATATTCTTTGTTACTGTTTCTTTTATTTGTTGCCTTGTAAATTACTTTGTACCTTAGTTTTTAAAGTGCTCTAATAATAAAGATGATTATAACTGATATTTGTAACTTGTTTAATTCTTCTGTACATAACATTCATATGACTAATTTTAGTTCATATTTAATTTTGCACTCTAGTCCTAATACCTGATTTTAAACCAATGTAGGTACAATCACTATCCTAAAGAGAGATTATAAATATTTCACAGATTTATTATGCTCATTTTCTTTAAGAGCATAATCCATGAAGAATATTATATTTACGTGTCTTGCTATGATAGCTTGATAAGTATCAATGAAAATATTTGTTTTTAGTTAAAGTTTATAGCTGTTAAACATAGGATACAGAAGCATATATGACTTTCTCTGATTACAAGGGTATGCTACAAGGTAATATAATGGTTTATTTTAATTCATGTAATATCACCAAGTATCATATTTTTACCTTATTATAAATTACAAGCTATGTATTGTTTAACCTTTATTTGTTAACATTGTAAGTATAAAATTATTTCTTTTATTTTTAATTATTGGACTGTATTTCATTAAGATACTTGCTGCTTTAATAAGAAACATCTTTTTTTTATTTTGATTCTGAAATGGAATGTATCATTTGATTATTACGGAGTAATTATTATTCTTACAATTTGCTTTAGTGAGACCTGTGCTATAATGCTAACAAAATATATGTTAGCATCTCGGAGCATGCTAACAAGGATTACTAGATATTTAGCTTTCTGTGACAACTTATAGCACAATAAATACACATATTTTATTCTTGCTAGTCTACCTTTTGAAGACATTTTTATAAAATTCCCAGACATAGTTATGAAAACACAATAACATGCTGTATAAATAGGCTTGTTTTCCTTTTGAATTAGCTTGCTCATCAGCATTATTACTCATTACTACAGCAAATCAATTGTATTTCTCTCAAAGAGGAGATCAAGTGACTGCAAGACAAGGTGATGCCAGGCATGTTAAACTTGAGTCTAGCTAACGTGCTGCATTCTAAGATTATGTATGACGAAATATCACATCATATGGATCACGCCGCTTCTTCTTGAATCGTTAACAATCCAATGCATTTGTGGGTGGTTTTCAATCAAATTGCTGTCACAAAAAAGGACGCTTCTAGCACC
Organism: Pseudomugil tenellus; assembly: GCA_037177515.1. Lineage (NCBI taxonomy): Eukaryota > Metazoa > Chordata > Actinopteri > Atheriniformes > Pseudomugilidae > Pseudomugil > Pseudomugil tenellus. Next base: position 26,404,159 of record JBAMHX010000015.1, read on the forward strand.
GCACTTAGCAAAACAATCCATGACCCTGATCCGATATATTCAGAGACAGCCATAATTAACTGTCCAGAACGAAGATTGTGGTTACAGCTAGTCACCTAGATGCTTTGGTGTGTGTCACTGTATATTATCCATATAGATAGGTAGACAGACAGACAGACAGACAGACAGACAGACAGTGTGAGTGTGTGTACGTTGGTTAAAACCTTGGAAGGGCTCTGAATATCTATGATGTAATAGTAGTAAAGAGTATCATGATGGCCAGATGCAAAGCGCTCTGCAACAGGATACATATTTACATGTAACTATACTGATTTTCTAACCCAAACCAAATGTTTTCAATGTCAAACAAAGGAGTATAGTGGAGGGGCACACAAGTCCGATCTTTGAGATCTACCACCCTGGAACTTTTAGATGTACCTTTCTCCAACACACCTGAATGAAATAGCTACATTTCCTTTTCTGCAGGGGCCTGGGAATGAGGCTGGCATTAGATTCAAGTGTGTTGGACAAGGGTTCCATCTAAAAGTTGCAGGATGATAAATCTCCAGGACCAGACTTGGGCACCCCATTTTAGCACAAAAAGGCCAAAATAATGAAATAAAGAGGAAGTTAAAAATCCACGGGACTCAAAAACAGCACGCTTGTTCTTCAAAGTGATAGTTATTGATAATCATTTATAACTGAGCACTTTGTTTTGCTGACTATGTTTACTTTTGGTGCAGCTGTATTAGTAGATATTATTACTGCTATTACTGCTGTTATTTACTGAAAATTAATGAGTTTTGATGTTAGTTTTTGGATAGTTTTTTTTTTAAGGCAGTCTCTTCATCCGATTTGTTCTACATTCTATTTGCAGTTCAATAAAACAGATTACATCCCATTTGCACTGTGCTTGTATGTACAGTGGATGGTGGATGACTCGTGTAACGTCAGAAGCATATGCATTATGAAAAGAGAGGTGGAGTTGTCTATATCTGCACTCATCAGGATTTAATAATTTAGTTCAACATTTCAGAACAAAATAATTTTATTGTTAATGAGTAAAAATGTAAATTATTCATACTGTATTTGCTAGCGGCCTCATTTGGTGCGTTTAACATGAGATTAAATGACAGCTCTGGTCAATTTAATTTAATTTAATTTAATTTAATTTAATTTAATTTAATTTAATTTAATTTAATTTAATTTAATTTAATTT
>JBAMHX010000015.1:26444408-26454572 GCA_037177515.1 Pseudomugil tenellus
GCCACGTTAGTTTTTATAAATCAGAAACTTTCCGTAGAAATCCACTTACACCGCTTTTTGTGCGTAAGCAAGCTTTAGAAATGAGCATCCTGATCTGATAGTGCTGATCTTACTTTTGAAGTGGTCTGCAAAGTCCTCAAATGCAGCGTCTGATGGCTCCTGTAACGATGGGGAGCCGGAGCCAATTTATAAGGATCAATGAGGAGTGATGAACAAAACCTGTATGGAAGTGGAAGAGTCCAGGAGGGATGCAGGGACCAGGAGCAGAAAGGCAGACTGTGGGATATCGGGATAACAGGGCAGGCAGGAGCAGCAGGAACAAACATATGTTTTACATTCATTCAATGTCCGACCAAGGAATGACTGTGAGCTGAGGGAGATAAAGCTGTGAGGGGAATCAGAAACAGGTGATAGGGGATAACAAGTCTGGTGGCAGGTGATGGTGATTGGGCTGGTAGGGTCTGGAGCAGGGCATGACAGCTCCATGGAGGACTTATTTTTATTTGTGTTTATTAAAATATCAATGGTTTTAAAAAGAAAACGAGGATTATCTTTGTTATCTGTAATAAGGTTGGATAAGTCGTGTGTTCTTACTTGTTTAATTGTATTATTACAAATTTTAATGTGTTCTCTTAAAATGTCATGGTGCACTGTAAGTTTTGTTTTTCTCCACCTTCTTTCTGCTCTCCCGCAGGTTCTTTTCATGATTTTATTTCCTCATTTCTCCATAGTGTTCTAACTTTCTTTTTTAATATTTTAGTTTTAATTGGAGCTGCTGAGTCCAGCGCTGTTTTTAGTTTACTGTTAAAATTGTCAACAATAAAATCACATGAAGCAGGTAAAATTAGAGCAGGAGTTTAATGTAAAATGTCACTAAAATTTGCAGCCACTTCAGAAGTAATATATCGTTTCCTCACAGTCCTCGCCAAGGCTTCCTGTTGAATATAACTGGTGATGTTAAAAAAATATGCAGTAATGGTCAGACACAGCCAGGTCAACAACAAATGGACATGCCGATGGACAAACCATAGGTACGACCAGGTCCAGGGTGTGTCCTCTGTTGTGAGTCGGCTGCCTGACATGCTGTTTAAAACCCAAACAGTCTAAAAGATCTAAAAATTTGTTTTGCAAGAAGATCAGAGTTATTATCAATGTGTATGTTAAAATCACCAGTTATTACCTGTTGTAATCACCTGTTGTATTTTGCATGTACGTCAGTTAAGAAGTCAGAAAATTCTTGCATAAAACAAGTAGGAGGTTTGGGAGGTCTGTAAACTGTGATGCATAAAATAGTTGGGTTGTTAAAAACAAAGGCCTGATTCTCAAAAGATGTAAATTTATCAAAAGAAATCTGTTTTGTTAAAATTAAACTTCTAGCAATAGATGCTGTACCTCCATCTTTTTTTCAACCCCTAATGAAAAATAAAAAATCAAATCTGGGAGGGGAAACCTCAGTCACAGTAACTGTTGCATCAGTGCCAGGTTTCAGTTAAAAAGAGATGATTTTATTATCTAAAATCATATCATTGATGATAAAAGATTTGTTTAAAAGTGAGCAAACATTTAAAAGAGCCATGTTCAGAGTTGTGGATGTTTTCTGCCTAGAGTGTGTAGGGACTATGGGATGTAGATATTTAATGGTCGAGGTTAGTGACTGTGGGTTTTTGTGATGTCTATGGGAGATGTGTACTGGGATGCAATGGTATGTAAGAGGGATGGGTTTGACTGGAGATGTGTACTGGCTGTGAAACCGTCAATCTGTGGGTGATTTGCAGGAACTGAGAGAGAGATTAATGTTCATGGAAAAGAGTTTTGAACCTGTTTGGTTTGGGTGTATGCCATCTGGTTTGAAGAGGGATGGTCTATTGAAATTGAAATTGTCCACATATGGAATATTTCTGGAATTGCAACGTCCTTTAGGCCAGATATGGAGCTATTGCAGTCGGCTGAATGTAATGTCGCCAAACCAGGTTGATGGCAGGGGCGCTCTGTCGGTGTCGCCACAGATGAAAGTGGAGGCCACTGTCGAGCCTTTCTTGCTGGTAGCTCCCGGGTCCCTACCTGGAGCGGTCTGCCCTTCATCAGGTGTCTGTGCTGACAGGACCTCGAAGCGGTTGGAGAGGACGAGGGGTTTGGAGACACTCTTCCAAAGGCACTCCACCCTTTTCCGGCTGAGGACCATGGTCTCAGATTTTGAGTTCCTCATTCTTATCCCAGCCACTTCACACTCCATTGGGGGTCTGGTACCCCATACTTCTAGAGCACCCCCCACAGGAGTTCCAGAGAATACGGTCAAATGCCTGCTCCAAGTCCATAAAACACATGCAGAATGGTTGGGTGAATTCCCATGCCCCCTCCAGGATGCTAACGAAGTTATAGAGCTGATCCACTGTTCCACTGCCTGGACAAGCTGCTCCTCCTCAAGCTGAGGTTCGACTATCCGGCAGACCTTCCTTTTCAGGACCCCTAAATAGACTTCCAGGGATGCTGAGGACGGTGATCCCCCTGTAGTTGGAACACACCCTCCAATCCCCCATTTTGAATTTGGGGGCCACAACCCCTGCCAGCCAGCCTAGGTACACTGTCCCCGATGTCCACACAATGCTGATGAGACCATATGAGGGGGACCTATGTAAACATTTCGGACTGAGTCCAACCTAGCCCTATGGGCAAAAGCCTGGCCACCAGATGCTCACCTTTATGGCCCACCCACGGGCCTGGCTCCAGAGGGGGGGCCCAGGTTACCCGCAGCATGCCAAGAAAACCTTTTCTCCAGTCAATAAAAGATAAGACAAACCAAATTTTCTTACTACTGCAAAAAAATGTCCAGTTTTCTCTGTTAAATACTTTTTCTATATCTAGAGAAATTATTGTACTTTTTAAGTTGTATATGGTATAGTCTTAGATTTATTAGTCTACGTCAGGGGTTCTCAAACTTTTTACAGTGAGTAGGCCTACCACCTGAGAAAATAGAGAGCTCTCAAAGTACCACCACCATGACCGACCTGAACATACAGTAGTAAATATACAATGCCATAACATACAGTGCTATTAGCTATAAGCAGTTATGAAAGCAAGCTTGTTAACTTCTTATTAGGATTAATTAGTGGGTGGACTCAAGTGCATCGACCTCACGAAGAAGCAGGCTGATGTTAAAATAAAAACAAAGGGAAGACAACACTTATTTTAAATATAAATGTAACATATTTTGTGTATTGTAAACATTATATTTGAAAATTAATACCCTTCAGAGTCTAAAAGGGTGTTTGGGAGTAATCCTCACCTGGAATTGTTTGTGTATTATAGCTCATAAAATAGTCATCTTGTAACTCATTCATAATATCCATGTTATTATTGGGTCAAATGAATTTTCAAAAAATGTTTGGACTCATAAAGAGAAAGAACACATAAATAAACTCAGCCTAAGGGAGTTGGGCCATCTGTGAGTTGAGGAACTTTAGCCACTGCCACTCTTAAGGTGGTGATGGGGGGGCAACACACACAAGTCAGAAGAGAGAGAACAGTTAGGACCAGGCCAGTACCAATAACAACCATAATCGACAAGGATTTCCAAATTTCAACCATTTCATTAAACCAATTAAACATCCATCATTACCAACATTTTTCCAAATTTCTTACCCACCTTTCTCGTTCCTTGCATAGCTGCCATGAAGGAACCGTCAATTGCCTTGTTTCCGGGGATAAACATGCAACAATTATCAGAAAACATTTTTTAATTTTAATTTTTCACAATCCAAGGCTTCTCTGTTCTGCAACGTCATTTGACTGGTTTCATGAAGGGGTTCTTCCAACTCCCCCAGACTCCATATAATCAAATTTTAAAGAGGCTGCTGATATTGATACAAATAATTAATCCAACCAACACTTTTATTAATTGTACCCCAAGGAAGTATGGGCTCTATACGTGTAGCAACTTCATCCCTAGCCTTAAACTCAGCTGGGACTCCCTGAGGCTGACCTATAGAGTCCATATTAACTGACTGATCCCCAATGTACTGCCTTTTTACTCTATGCCTGATGTAAGGATTTTTTAAATCCCACAGTATCATCAACAACTCCATACACAACCACAGTCAACACCTTTAGCTGCCCTAGTGCACACAGTCCCACCAAGGAGGCAGGATATTCCTCAACACATCACCTCCACACATCCAAAAACTATCCGCAATGACCTGTGTCTGCTCACCCAATATATGTAGGGAAGGTATAGTAACCGCTATGGTGCTGCAGGTCTGATATAGCAGATCCAAGTTTTCAAACCAATGAGAAACAGTGTAAAAAAGAGAAGACATGCCAGACACAGGAAACCACGATATTACCCATGCCATGTTCCACTTTACTGAAGTATTTCCTACCCGATTACCCTCAAAAATGGTGAAGCCTCCATTGACACATTACTTATACTGACCCTCATGATCTATATCAAATGCAGTGGAAGGGTCCACCATTGCAGATAAATCCACATATTCATAAACTGCACATTTTTCCTGAGTATTTTTCCCCATACTTTAGGCCACACATGGAAAGATCATACAATGCGGAATTCACTTCAGGGGAGACAAAGGCCCCTCCAGGCACTGCTTGCACTGGACATTAGCACACTCTCAAGAGCTATGTTGGTAGGGAACTAAAAGCTAATAGCCTACTTACCTTAGCCCTGGATATCGACAGATCAATTGATCTTATAAGAGTAGGCAGTCAGCTCTAAAGACTGGAAGGTCTCAACCACTACATGTGATTGTTTTGAATGCTTTACACCCTGTTGGACACTTACTCATCCAGAGATACCACAACAACCTACATTATCCTAGCCCAGAACGTGTCTTTGATGAACTGCATAGATTATTCTATGTACTGCGGGGGCGGGAGACCATCCGCTAACATTAGCATTCTTGTACAGAATACCAGCAATGGGGAGCCCAGCCTTCTGTTCCCAAAATGGCTGATCTTCCTGCTGCCAGGCTCAGATTGTACAAGCCAGCTATCTATTCACTGCCAGATATCTATTCACTGGCATTGATTGTTTTGGGACCATGATGGTAAAGGTTTGCCCCACACTTCACCGGTGTATTGGGAGAGGGAAATCCAAAAAGTCTGCTTGCATACCTGTGGGTGCCCAGCGCTTTACGCTTTCCTGCAAGAAGTCAAAGCAATCCTTAGCCCAAAACTATTATTACATTTCCAATGATGTTGCAGATACAGATCTTGTGACTCCAAACAGTCTGGACCCCTTTATCGGGAGATCCAGAAGTAGATCTTTATATCCATATAAGTGGTATGAGCATTCACAGATTCATGCAGACCAATTCTGGGCAAGATTCATCAGAATATACCTACCTGGCCTGCAGAGCAGACAGAAATGGCACTCTTTACCCCTTTAACTTCTGGAACCACAGCTTCTTCTGGATTTTTGGGTCACTGGAGATATAACCCAGGTGTATTGTAGTGATAAAAGGTACATCAGGTCTGCTGATATGAACATCAATGGACATGTGTACTCAAGACCTGTTGCTCAGCTAGTATTCTTACCATCAGTCGCATCCCAAAAGGAAGATGCTAATGAGAACCCAAATGCCTGACACTGATTTAATATCCTTTTTAAGGTGCAAATCTGCCTTACACATTTTGGGGGCGGCAATATTAAAGACAGAGATTGATCATTTTCATGATTATATTGCTATGTTTAAGGGAAGTTATTGATGAAGCGTTTGTCTTTTTTCCAGTTGACAAGTAAAAGCGTATGTGCTTAGTCTATCATTATCTTTGGAGATGGGTCCTTACAATGTTTCAAGGCAGTTTCTATAATTCCAGTGTTACGTCAATGACGGGAAGTAAGTCTGTTCATTTATATATGCTTATCATATTAATTTATCACAAGTGTCCAGCACAGTTTATTGTACTCTGGAGGGAGAAACTACAGTAATGTTCATGGGGTAGATATACTGTCTCTAAAAGCTATGCCATTTTTCACCACTGGGCTGTGCTGTTATCACCATTATGTTAGTTTTATCTAATCAGGGTTTTATCTGAGGAAAACTGCCAGACACTGATTTGACCTGGATTGTTTAGTTCAAACTTATTTATTTTATATACAAATAAATCTTCCAATTTAGGCAGTGGGATTGTTTGCTTTTGTCAGTATCTCATGGAGATTTATCTGTTATTTCAGACTTTAGTAACACTGCAGAGTTTGAACTGCTGCAATAAACAGAACTGAGACAGCTCAACAAGAGACATGCATCAGCCTCCCATCCTGTATCCTCACCGATATACCATCTTATCTACTGTGACAACCTACACTAACTAGTTCCTTTATTATCGACAAGCTAATAGGGAAGCCTGAGTGTTTCACCTTAATCACCTGTATGCATAACTGACCCAAAATAAGCAGAACTGGACCGATGAATGGATTGACTGTCAAAATTTAAGCAACTGGCCATATCTATTTGTAAAAAAATATTTTGTAAACTGCTCTTGCATCTTTTCTCTATTTAGAAATGCAGCCCTTTGGTTCTGCTTCCATGAACACTTCCATTGTTTTCACCTTCAGAAATCTGTAATCCTCCCAATTACAGAAGAGAAAATTACAGGGAAACAATCTGCTTTGCAAATGACAATTTTTTAATGATTTTTTGCACTTTACAGACATACACACAAGATGCTCAGCGTGTTACTAAAAGGAGAGCCAATAAAAAGAGATACATTTCTGACCTGACTTGGACTTGAATCCCTAGTCTTCAGTTTGCAAAAGTCAGTCTGATGTCAACTCTTGTCTAATGTCTGTTCTTGCTCTGGTTTTTCTCTTATGAATGACGTCCTCTTGAGTGTCTTTGCTAAGGTTGGAAACTTCTGTTTTAACGTTTTAAGATCTGGCTTTATGGGCGAGTTTTTTCAGCCACATTGTCATGGTTGATGATTACACACAGTGTACAGAGCAAAACAAGGCCAGCTGGGGCCTTAAATACCTTCTCCTCTGTTTCCCAGCACACTTGTATTTAAATCCGACTGTCTCTGTGTATTTGACCTGGACCACTACTCTGCCCTACTTTCTTTTTTCACATAATTGTGTGATCCACATCTTTATTTACTGACATGTTAATTGCCCCGCCAAATCTTGCCAATCCAAATAATGGTCCAGTAAGCAAAAAAAAAAAAAATATGCAAATCATTTTCAATCAATCTTTAGAGAACATTATTTTACATGTTTATTGTTTTTCATATATCTTGTGACAAACTTTCTCTGTTTATCTTTGCATCTTGAAGACTTAGAAGATCTTTTATGTATGGACCAAATCGTTAAAATCTCTCATGGATATCTTCTGTTTTATCAGATTGACATCAGTAAGTTAAACTGACTGAACCAAATAGACAAAGATACTGGAGTAAACTAGCTGATTTGAATAGTTTGCTGACAATTAAGATAAAAGTAAAACCTGCAGACATCCATTTTGACTGATGGCTTTATATTCTGTTAGACTGCATTACATTAAAATATCAAAATCTTGGCATTTTATTAACTTGAGGGATCCGAAGCATAATCTGAGAGATTGTTCAGTTGGTTAGTTATTGTTGTTGCTGACGTTTCCTGTTCAGCAGTTGGAGCTAAATGGGACTTGGCAGGCTGCTGATGACTGTGACCGGAACAGATTGTCCCACATGATTCATCAGCATAATCATATATATCAGCTGTGTGGGTGGGTGCATCATGTGGGAAGCAGGTAAGATGATGTGTGTGTGTGCTTCCTGCTCTCGGTAGCTGATAGGAGGTCAGTGTGGGAAGTATTAATTGGATTTTTGCCCCAGCTGGCCTTGTTTTGCTCTGTACACTGTGTGCAATCATCAACCATGACGATGTGACTGAAAAAGCTCGCCCATAAAGACAGATCTTAAAACGTTAAAACAGAAGTTTCCAATCCAACATCAGAGAAAAAAACAGAGAAAGAATAGACATTAGCCTGACTGAAACATAGCCTCATGTAAGCTTGTTTGAAAAAAAAACCTTTTTGTTTTACGACCCAGGTCGGGGGTGTGTAGAAAACATTTTCTCAAGCTAAATCAACTTCCCTTCACTTTTAATCTTGTTCTCATTCTAAATTTTGATCTAGTTTAAGAACTTTTTTACAACTAGAAACAACTCCATCAACTTGGCTTCATCCAGTTACAGGAGATGCTCAAGGTTTACACGTCTGTTTGGGCTGTCTTCACAAATTTGGCTTATTTCACATGGATTTTGTTTTTGCTGTGTTCAGTTCTGTCAATGGTGTGCAAAATACACCCTCACTACTGTTTGGGGCCAAAACCTCCTCAGCCCAGTCTTCAGTTTTCACTCACAGTGAAATTACTAATGCTTCCATTTGTCTCTTTGAGGAAGACAAGCTGGAAATAAATGTACTGCGATGTTTCCCTGACAGTCATGACAGACTCCCAATCTCCTCTCATCTTTTTCTAAGCTCTACATGACTAGCTGTTTAACATTTAACACAGTGCATAAGGTTTGCAGATATCCAGAGTTCACTTATTCTATACTTTTAAAAAATATTATTAGATATCAGTAACAATAAATGATTCTGGATTTATCTCTTCTAAATACCTTTTTTACCCCAGTAGGAAGCTCTTAGCAGAGTTTACAGAGCTTGTACCATCTTAATCTGGGTTAAAATCTGTTAAGAAGGGGTTTCTGAATACTGACAGGTATGGATGACTGACGGTTCAATTCAATCCACCTTTATTTCCAACGCATCAATTTACAACAAATTCAAGGCCCTTTTGCAGACTCTGTTCAATTAATTGAATTCCAATTAAAATCTGGTTAAAACAAATCCATCGTAGCCACATTAATCCAATTTACAAAAGCTACGTTCATAAAAACTGATTGATGAAAATTAATTAGGCTGCTAAGGGACCAAAAGCTTTCATTATATCTTCTCTTTTTTTTCAATCCTCCTTCCTGAGCTGCATGAGGAGATGAAACACCTCCACGTGAACAGATGGGAACATGATTGGTTTTTACTCTTGGAGATTTTATGATTTAATGGGGTCTGCATTTGTTTTTCTAGATAAAACAAGGCAATGTGTGTTTAAAACTACCACAAGAAACACAAGTAAATGTATAAACCCTCTAAGAACTGCAGCTTGGTATCAAAGTGAAAGTAGATTTTTGTGTGCGTGTGTCTTTTTTAAAAAAAGCTAGCTTTATTTTTTGCAGTAATATCCATCACTGAGGTTTGCAGACTTTCATTTTGACTGATGGTTTCATCTGCATCACCTTAAATCTGAAATGCAGACGTTATATATTTTGTTTGTTGTGTCACTCAGACTACCCTCATGGTATCCGGCTGACGTCTGCCAACCCTGGTGGAGAGAGGAAGGTGCTGATAGTCTTCACAGCTCCGAGCCAGCAGGATAGAGCACGCTTCACTTCTGACCTCCGAGAGAGTATTGCAGAGGTCCAGGAGATGGAAAAGTACAGGGTGGAGTGTAAGTGTTCTCACAAAATTAGACAGCAGCTGTAGCGGAAGCTGCACTTGATAGAACATCCCAGATTCAATACATGACGAGACACAGAGTAAAATATGTCTAACCGGGGGCACTAGTGAGCAGGCGATGGCGTAGGTAGCACAAGCAACATGCTCTGCTGAGTTAAAAGTTCTTTTTTAGGCACCTTATACCAACAAAAACTACGACACTTAGTTCTAAGCCAAGCCCTTCTCTGTACATGTCGTTTTCGTGGTGACATCTTGGTGCGAATGGCCTACAATCTGCGGAAATTCGAGTTCAACGGACGTGCCGTTACACGTAGGGCCCAAGCCTCAGTCTCAAGTGATCCATTACCGAGGAACAACACACCTGAGCCAGCACGACAAATGGATGCCACAGACCTGAAGACCAAAATCCTTGCGGAGTTGAAGGCAGACATAACTATGATGCTCAGGTCGGAACTGAAGGCCGCTCTGGTCGAAGATTTTGACAGCATTAAATCAGAACTACAAGCTGTAAAAACGGAGCTAGCAGACTTCCGGTCTGGCGAGTTCGGAGATGGCAGCTTAGTGTGCACGCTCCCAACTGTTTGACTCTCTAACCCAACTAAACTAACTCGATATTTGGGGAATATTGTTTAAAAAGTGTTGGGAACATTACTTATAA
>JBAMHX010000015.1:26460548-26470586 GCA_037177515.1 Pseudomugil tenellus
ATATATATATATATATATATATATACACCTAGCTTACATACTTACTTTTATGGTTGATAAAATTAACTGAAACCAAACGTTTATGTTTAATAAAACATTGTAGAGACTTACTGGGTTTCAATTAAATCAGCTTTCTTCTCTGCTTCATTCTGTCCTTTGTGCATCCTCAAATCGTTTCTTCTCTTATGTTCTTCTCAGGGTTCCATTATTAGCAGTCCTCGACCTCATCAGCAGCGCCCCCTGCCTGCCGGAGGACTGTCTTACAGCCCCATGATCCCTTCGTCTCCAGCGGCTTACCGGCCACACCGCCCTACTCAGAGCCCCGGTACAGGGGTAGGGGGTGGGCCGGGGCTCTGTCACAACCAGGGAGGGGTTACTACATCCCCACTCGTGAGCGGGGTAGGGGCTGGAGTCGGCGTAGGGATGGTGAGTGGGGGTGTTCAGACTGGAGGCGGTCGGATGGGAAATTTCTTAGCCGGTCGAAGAGGCAAAGTTCCTGGTCCTCTAACAATGACGTCACCCCCTCCTCAGGGTCCCCCGAGTCCCCTGATGATATCATCCCCTCCCCACTACCCCGCCCCCGCACCTCCTATCCCCCACCCATCCTCCCCTTCCCCATGCCCCTCCCCATCACCCAACCTCGTGCAATCGGACCCGGGAGACGGTCCGGGAGGAGGACCATCCAAACTCCAAGCTTTGCATGCCCAGTATTGCCACAGCAACAGTGGACGAGGCAGCGTCAGTGTTACAGGCCACCAGCAGCAAACCCCGCCCCCACCATACCACCATCATCACCGCTACCACATGCAGAGTGTTCCACAGCACCATGTCCTGTCGCAAAGGTTCTCCGCCCCCCGGCGGCAGGTTCCCCCCAGCGGCGTTCCCTCTCTTACCCAGCAGCATCAGAGGCTGCAACATGGCGCCACCCAGCACCCGCGCTGCAACATGGCGCCAGGCTTCACCACCCCCCCGCCACTGTCCCCACACTCCCCCATCACCCCTACTACCCCACACGGACTTTACCACTCGCACCCCATGGTAGGGAGGCCAGGTGGGGGCACCAAGCTCCCACTAACCATCTCACATTCGCAGCCCCACCCCCATGCTCACACACACTCTCACAACCACGTCGTGCTCACACACTCCCCACTCAGCCCTTCCCCCTCCGCCTCCCCCTCCACCCACTTCATCTTCTCCACCCCACCACCGCAGACTCCATCAGCTCGCCTCGTCACCCAGACTCCTCAACAACCCTATACACCCCAGTACCCACCCCTCTCTTCTATTCCGCCTCCCCCGCCACATTCACCCTTACCTCCCCCATCAACCGCCCCACTCACCCCTCACCCACCAGGGGTGGGACAAAGCAGCGGTCCCAAATCCAAACCCATCAGTCGGATCAGCACAGTCGTATGAGGAAGCAGCGAAGAAGAGTGCAGTATCCTGCTGTGAGCCGCCAGGGGGCGCTAGCAAGAGGAAGGAGGAGAAGAGGGGGGAGGCAAATACCAGTGTATCAAAACAGCCGCCTGGTGAGGAGGAGAGCCCTGAGAGTAGGGAAGAGGAAACTACTCAGCCTGTGTTACTTTCACATCCACTTTCCTCACAAGTAGAAAGACGCTCACACTCCAAGCTGTTAATTGGCCAACTAGGTTCCTGCTGCGAAAATCCTCCTAAAGAAGTCGCCAGAACTGCAGTAGCAGTCACATGACAAGGAGGGAAAACATCCACACTGTCCAGTCTTTATCTTCCCTTCATACAGCCTTTCAGGGTGTGCTGGGACTGCAGAGGACATGTTTGTAGTTCTACGCTGACAGTGTTCGTGCCATCTTATGACTTTTATCTCGCTGTAGAGGACAAATGGTTCAGGGACCAGTTGTGAAGCGATTAGTGCCTGAGAGGTTAGCACAAGGATTAGCGCTGGATGCTATGTACAGGGTTGTTTGAGGGGCAGTTAAGATTTTGCAGATGTCCTGTAATTATATTTGCACCACCTCAATGGCAAAAAGAAGCAGTTGTTTTGGTAACTGACACAGTTACAAGCCATGAGGCAGAAAGAGACGTGGTTAGCATTAGAATGGTGCAATTTCTGTCTTAGACAGGCACGCATGACCTTTATGCAGGGGGAGGGATTCGTCACCCCAATCCAGTTTATTTAGCCACCAGAAGTGAAGTTAATTGGATTTTACTTGGTGTGGAATATACATTTCTAACATCTTTTAAATAAGCCATCTAAACAAAATCTACAGGTGTCTTTTATCTCTGTGTTTGCAAAAATGACTAAAAACCTTTGTGGATAACAGGGTTTCAGCAGGGGGCGCTATACTGTTGTTTTGGATTAGGACTTCAATTTATGCCTGTAAATTTGAGCTTTATTTGACTGACTGTGAATGCTCTTCCCCCTTTAACAGCTATCCTAGTCTATATGAAAGTGTAAGTCTGGAATAATAATATCTGTCCTCTGTATTTTAGGCTCCATATGGTAAATGATTTTCTATGTTGCCAGAGAAGGAGATTATACAGAAAGGTGCCAAACAGGGAATTCAAATCTTTATTTTGACACACTTGCCAACCACAGATGAAGATGAGGAGCTGCAAGAACTAAACTCATTTTTAATTAAGATTACTTTAAAGAAAATGTAACTCATACGTTAACAGGTTTTTAAAGTGAACTGGGTGGGAAATTAGGAGTTAAAAAAATGAATATTATGTTTATTAAGTTAAAATTGTGACCAAGAAAAAAGAAAATTAGGAGAACCAATTGATTAGGGACAACTTTTCAAGAAATGCTTCTAGGTTGTTTTTTATTATTATTGTTTTGTGTTATATATTGATCCTAATATTCAAATAATAAAATATCCTTTCATATATAGTATATTGTGGGCTTGTTGGATTAGTTTACCGCCCCTTTCTGGACTATCTGTAGGGTTCCACTGGGTGTCTTTGACCTGCTTACCAATTTAACACAAAAAGAAAAAACAGTATATGAGTGTTTGGTAGATTATTGCTTCGCTGCAACAGTGCTTCTTGGCAATAAATCATAAGCAGTTGGGAAATCTGTTTATTTCTCTTATAAGTGGAACCATGTTTGGAGGAAAAATGCAGTTTAGTAAGCGGGTTTAACCAATGAAAAAATGTTCTTTGCCAATGCTAAGCAGCTGATTCTGCTATAGACATATATATTTAGCATTTGGTTCCCCAAGTGCTGGTAATCCAACCCAATAAACTAGCTGGTAAAGAGTTTGACCAATAAACCCCTATACAGGTGGTTTTTATAAAGTTTCACTGCCTACTGCAAGTCTGCCATACAGATAGTTTCCAGTTCTACGTCTATTTCATTTTATCTCGAAATGATGCCAGCGTCATAAATGTTCTTCCACCAGAAACAGCCTTTATTTCCACAGACTGAAATGATAAAAGAAGATGCAACAACACAAACAATTCGAAGCTCCATCAATGTTGTTGTGCTTTTTTCTGGGCTGTGATGTTGCAATCCAGTTGTCTCCGGATTCCAAGGATAACTGCAGCGTACAAATGCAAGACAGCATAAAATGCGTCAGTATTGCTAAAAAAATGACTGTTGGAGTTGACAGCAAACATGGTCTTCCTGATTCCAGCCCTTCCTCAACCATGAGTTGAATTAAGCAGTATGGAAAATGAATGAATTTACACTGACGTGATGCCTTGCATTGTATAAAAATTTCAGCTGGACGCTGTTATTAATCTTTGCAGTTTTATTCACTTGAAATTCTGTTGCGATGAAAGCGATAGACCACAACATAACCGCACATACTGCCTCAACACATGGTGGAAACACAACCTCAGTGCGTATGGGTGTAGTTTGAATTTCGCTGTTGTGTAAATATATTTCTTTTTTCAAATATGGCAAGGGACAATGGGGGGGATGCATGAAAATGACATCTAAACAACGCCTAAGGGACGTCAAGCACATGTGACTTCAGCGACCCTCGAGTGGAAACTAGGAAGTTTAGAGCCAAAGAAGTGCTTTGGATGAGATGAGCAATATTTCTAAAAAACAACAACAACTTTAATTGTTTAAAACAACAACCATGAGTAAATCTCAGAATCAGCTGTTGGCAGAGAAACAATCCACAAACTCAAATATTCTGCTCAGTCAATTCAACTTTCAATTCAACTTTATTTGTATAGCGCCATTTCACGACAATGTTGTCTCAAGGTGCTTCACAGAGATCAGCCAATTCAGAAAATAGCCGTATATACACGTCCATTTCAATCACAAATATGATTTGATGTGGCAGAAAAATAAACAGACTTCCTAACGGTATAAGAAGTATTGTTACAACAAAGAAATAGTCATTTACTGACTTTCTGTGCTAAGTTCACAAAAAATGAAAAGTACTGTACTCAATCTTTAATCAAATGAAAAGAAGAGGGTTTTATGTTTCTAAATACAGGTTCAGGTCTCACATCATTCATTCTTCTTTTTGTTTAACAAATTGTAAGAATGTATTAATTTCCTACCCAGTCCAAACTACATTTGTGTTCCTGCTGCACATGAGGGTGAATGAAGTTTGATTTGCAGCGTGATGTTTCAAAAGGGAGAACAAGGTGCCTTCTGACACAAAGATGGTAAAATATGATTATAACGAGATGTAATTTTCAACTAAGATCACCTTTGATTATAAAGATAGTTCAGTATTTAAGCACTTTTGTTGATTAAAAACTGGAAGAAGCAAGCCATTACTGCAGCTTTTAAAAATACAGGTGAAGGCCCCGTCATCAACCTTTTCATCCCACAAAGGCTCATAGAAAGCTGAAACCTGCTGGGCAGACATGCTACCACCTCATAGGGCTGGAGCGTAAATGATGTTTCACAACTCATTTTACATGTTTCTTCATTTACTTTCGCACTTGGCAATCAGAACAACCATGTAAGTATTATAGTCTTTTCCTGTTTCTCCAACTTTGTTTCCATTTTCTGCAAACGCAGCATGTCTGGGAAGGAATGCCACAAAGCAGGTTCTGAACGACTTTACTAACAGGTTTGCAGGGCTGGCTGCTCTACCGCCGATCAGGATGTTTATTTAACCATTGGATGCAGATATTACCAACACATTTTTAGTTTCCCTGTGATCACCTGAATGCACCACCTGTAGATACAAACTGTACAGTGTGTTCTGTTTTCAGTGGGGCCAACAGCATTGATTTGTAACTGAGGTTCAGAATTGCTTGAATTTACTATATTTCTGGTCTAGAAACCAAATGTTCATCTGGGTTCTGCAGAACCCGTTGACTTATAGAGTTGAGCTACTGATATAATTATCAATATTGTTGTGTGACAAGCTTCAACTAACATAACATACTCCTTGGGCTGTTTTTGCATTTTGATTTTGTTTTGTGCTTGAAATGTGAGATATTTCTTTTGTCTGATTTGGGAATCTTATTAAAGTCAAAAGTTCATTTTTTATCTTTATAACTAAATCGTCAGTTTTCTATGACCAACACACATCTGGTTCTGATACTAGAATAGACTTTAATAATTCCTTTCACTCAACTCACAGCATGTTCACACACACGATGCATCCAACCTCTTGCCAACTGCAACAGCAAATAACAAACAAGTAATGGCTTCATGATGGGCTGCAGGGCTACTGAATCTGCACCATATATTTACAACTGCAGTACTTCGCCTCTTTGCAAGGGCCTTAAAGATACCACCACCATCCAGACCAGTAAATTAAATACAAGTTTTCAAGGAGTACTGGGTCAAACCTACCTCATAAGGAGTACACATCTGAATTAGTTTCAGTGCACGCCCAACACAAGTCAAGTTCATCCTTAATATAGTTAAACACCAATGTTTTTACTGGTCCATAAAATGTTAAATCAGGCAAATCTTGAGTTTTTATTTAATCTCCATTTCAGGCTTTGGTTTCAGTTTCACTTGCAGAGAACTTGAAAGATCCTCTTCAGCCTTCACAATCCCCTGTAATTAGTCCAAACACCAGCAGTACTGGAACTTTATTTGGTTTTTAATAATATTATTTGAACCTTTATGGCCTATAAAGGTTCATATAATATTATGAAAAGCTTTACGTTCCATGATTTCCTAATATCACAGTGCTCATTCCAGGAGGAGCAAATATACGTTCAGCCTTAACTTTGGCTTCTTGCTGAGTCATAAAACATCTGTCTTCAGTTTGTGTGGTCTTTAGAAAATCAGGGATCATTTAGCAGGCTGTTAAATAATCATTTCAGTTAAGTGGTCCTAAAGAGTATTCAAGTTGAATAAAGGATTGTGGGAACATGAAGGCCCTTAAAAAGTGTTATTCATGATTATATGAGGTATCACATTTTTATTTGTTCTGGCCAAATAGTGTGACTCCAAAATGTCTTCCTGGTGATAAAAGAAAAGTTGCCCTGGTATGGTTGGCCTGCCAGTGTCTCAGATCGCACACATTGTTACATTACGGATCTTGCGATAGCGAATGCCCTACTGGTCAGACATGCCTGATTAACCGTGGTTAAAAGCTGTTGCTTAGACTGACTGTACAGCTCACCAAACATTTCGCCAAACAAAGGTTAGCGTAGCCTCAACAGGTAGTAATGCGGTCATGTGATTGTGGGTCATCACATGGCCGCTGGCTACTGAGAGCAGCTGCAGCTAACCGCGGTGGTTAGCGCTGTAGCCTTACAGCAAGAAGGTTGCTGGTTCGAGCCCCGGCACGGACGTGAGCCACCTGTGTAGAGTTTGCATGTTTTCCTCGTGTTAGTGGGGGTTCTCTCCAGGTTCTCCGGCTTCCTCCCACAGTCCAAAGACTGCTTAGAAGTGAACATGTGTCTGGTTGTTTGTTGGGCCTGTCCAGGGTGTACCCCGCCTCTTGTCCAATGATTGCTGGGATACAGCTAACCGCATACCTTCAGTCCAATAAAGATATTAGATGGATGCTTTGGCTATTTGCAGCCATTGTAATGGTCTCTCTTGTGCATGTGTGTCTGTAGACATATTGGGTTGGGCTTCGTTCCCATTCCTGATTTCAGATCTGGTTCCTAGTGATTTTCAATTCCCAGTTTTTAAGAGGCAGTGTCAAAAACGTTAGTGGTCACTTGGAGAAAAATTCAGATATTCATGATTCTATTATTGAAATGTTTAAGCAAATCATAGGAATAAATATAACCTTATTTATATTTAACTACAAGGGTTAATGTTAGCTGGATGTTTGCATTTGTCTGTTTATTTCAGGCTGTGATATTTACAGTGAAATAAAACAGATGCAAATCTTTCTTCCAACAAAAAACATGTCGTGAAAAAAAAGAAAAAATGTGAAAAGCCGTGGGAAGAAGAAAAATGTATTTTATCCAATCACACAAAGCAATTCCACTGCCTTGCTACAAATGACAACATAAGATCATAGAGAATAAATAAAAAAAAACCATTTGCCACTGAGCAACACAAGTGCTTCGTTCCAGTGGTGTCAGCAGTCAGCTACCAAACTAAAATAGCTATTTTATACTAATTCTCTTCTGCGCAGTGCAATGGAAAGGTACTTACTTTGTTCTTGTGGCCTCAAAAGCAACAGGATGTTCTCTTTTCTTGAGGAAAGAAGAACCTTCCAGAAAGAAGCGTAGCAAAAAGGTGCCAAACAGTTTGCAGAGTAGAGAACATCTGGCTCATTAATGGCCCGACTGATCAGCAACACCCTGAGAAGCTCCATGAGCTGGTGGGATGCAGAGCTAATGACCAGAGTTTTTAGTGGTTCTGATGTTTTCATCACTTTGTCCTTGTGAGTAGCTGCTAGCTTGAGCATTTGTTGCGACCTACAGTATATCTTAATATTTTTTTCTTTTAGTGTAAATGATTCTTTCATGGCTTATTACTTTCCAGCTTGTCTGAATTTTGTTGCATGCTTTTTTTATGAAGTCCTGACTACAACGGATAAGTTTACGATGTGGCTGAATATTGTTGCTGATTAAGACGACAGGTACTCTGCACGTATCTCTCTAATCCCAGGTGCTCATGGAACAGTATGCTTGAGCATAAAAAGGGAGGATAAATTACTAAAATGGCGAAAACTCCAGGTCCAGGCACTTAAAGTGATTATAAGGTAAAAGGCTAAGAAACATTACACCAATCCAAACAACATAATGTTATTGGCCTCAAGGGGGCACCATAAAATACCAATGAATATGCAAAATAATAATATGTTGTTTGGATGACCTGCATAATTAATCTGACCTTTCCTGTGTGTTGCTGCACCGTGAGGAAGATGTTTCTTAGCCCATCACAATAAAAGCCTTTTACCTTATAATCACTTTGAGTGCCTGGACCTGGAGTGTTCTTGCCAATGTCTTAAAGTTATTTGAAAGACCTTTAAAAAGTCTTAAAAATGTATTGAAATGAACTTCAGGATTCCTGCATGTACCCTGTTTGAGGTTTTATTTATTTATTTGCAGAATAAAGAGACTTTTATTGTCAAACATTGAGATTTCTATTTTTGTTGTTTGTTAATTTGTTTAGTTTTTTAAAAGTTTCACCTGTTTTGTTTCCTACTAGCTCATCAGTGCAACATTTATGATTTTATAATGTCATATTTTATTCAGAATTTATGTGTGATATGTCAGACTCAAGGCTCTGCAAGTGTATTTTCAAAAGACATAAACTGAAACCAGCAGCTGAAAATCATTTTACAATATATTGGGTAGCCAGTAAAAGTTATTCTCATTATATCCAGTTTAGGAACATGCAAAAACATGATCCTTTGGTATGATCCTTTAAATACTTAATCAAAATTTGAATTCCTTCCGTTTTCCTGCCCGGGTCTGCTCTCCACTATCAGCTTGCATGTGGTATTTATTACAGTATGTAAACTGAATGAACTGTATGATAAACATGAATGTACATAATCGTTGTTTAGTGAAAAATCAACAAAGGGATTACTCACTTTGCTCGGCCGTGGGCACTATGTGGCTGGTTTGCTTCCAGAATGCAAGACATTTTTTCACCGCCAACAGGAACATATCTGCTTAGATGGTAAAACAGAGAAAAAAAGATTCAATTAATCAGATCTGATTCAAAAAGAGTGAAAGATGTCAGTGTAAACACAGTCTGTTTTGTTTCTCTATACAAAGGAAAAAATGGATGGTTCTGGAAAAACATGACAGAGCAGGAAAAGATTTTCTGTTGAGCAAAGAGAGACTGCAATATTCCTTGTAAAATTGTACGAGTAAAGTGTCAAATATGTGTGAACAGAGATATTATTTTAAAAATTATGTATGAAATATTTTAGCTGTGTATATAAATATATATTACTTGTACCTTGTTTTTGAAATGACAGACATGAAAAAGTGGAAATATTTAATGCTCTAAAATATAAAATCTGTTCATGTGGATGAAATGTGTCCTGTTTGTTTTTTGTTTGGGTGATCGCACACTGCTGTATTTCAACACTATAAATATATTATTTTATTTGTTTAAAGACGTTTGTTAGAAACGATTCTCATACAGTCACCCCCCAGCTGGGAGAGTCATCGTCTCATTGTAACATAAAGAGAAAATAAAAATTCAGTGTGGAGTGCTGTCTGCGACCAAATCAGTCTGAAACACACATTCCCAAAAACAAACCAAGTCATCTCAATATAATGTAATTATTCTAGTAAAAAGAAATGCAAAAATAGCACATCATGCATGTTCACTCAGACCACTCTAAATACATCCTCCATGAGAAGCTTATTGCTGTGTAGAACAGGGGGGTGGGGGTCCAGTCCTCTGACACATGTAGTCTAGAAGCAGCATTCATTCTGCACGAGAAGCTGTGTTTGCAGCGGGTGGGACGGCAAAACACAATTATTAACCCTAACCCTTATTCTTGAAACTATATTTCAACTTTAATCTCAACATTTCAGGTTTATTCTCAAAGTGACAAAGGTAGAAAATAATTAATCCTCCACAATTTTTTTGTCAGTGTGGCCCTAAAACTCCGTCGTAGTGATTATGAACCTTTTCAGGATAAAAGTAAATGACAGACAGGCAGTATGAGAATTGCAGAGAGAGTGAATGTG
>JBAMHX010000015.1:26470686-26482500 GCA_037177515.1 Pseudomugil tenellus
TGCAGGACACCCCTACTACTTGGAAGCAGTGAGAGGTGCAGTTGGACCTTAGAAACATTTCTGGCTTATCTTTCATCACTCCTTTCTCCGCCTGCCAGGGCGAATGCATCTGGAATCAGGCTGTCTTTGCGGTTGGGCTGCTGGTGGTGGTGGGGTGGGGTTGAGGGGAAGGGAGAGGGGGGTGGGGGGTTGGGGCGGATAAGATCTAGGTCAAAGGTCGCGAGAGACTTTCACCAGCACCTGCTCCGGGTTTGTCTTCACTGGGTGTACCGGCGTTCTCTAAAACTATTGATATATCGCTCAAATCTTCACTAAAATCACCTGCAAGTTTCTCAGCTTCACTATACTAAACCATGCTTGTTTACATTTGCGGGTTCCTCTCGTTACATCACAACAAGGCACTGGCTTTGGACCCAAATACAACCTGCGAGCATCGCAAAATGAGATATTTTCAGGTTGTGTGTTGAAATGATGCATTCTTCCCATATAATTTTTGCATGGTTAACAGTCTGGAAAATCTTTGTTGCTTTTTGTTATAGAGATGCATAGGATGTCGTAGAAATGTCCTGTTTCATACCAGTGTTACCCTAGTTTAGCATGGGTGTTGTATATGTGCGTAGGTCTCTCCTGGCCAAAGTAGAGTAAGGCCCAGGCTTTATCCCAGGTAACTGTGGAGGTAGACCAGGTAGCTGCAGTGATAGCCCAGGCTGTATCCCAAGTAGCTGAGGTAGTAGCCTAAGTTGCTGTGGCAGTTGCCCAGCAAGCCACAGAGGATGCCTAGGTAGCTGTAGTGATAGCCCAGGTAGCCATGGTGGAGGCTCAGTTCGCTGTGGTGGTAGCCCAGCATGAGGCTTGATTAACTATAATGGTGGCCCAATTCAATTCAATTCAACTTTATTTGTATAGCACCATTTCACGACAATGTTGTGTCAAGGCGCTTCACAGAGATCAGCCAATTAAAAAATAGCCTTATATAGGGAACCAGCAACATTGCATCGAATCTTTATTTTAAAAAAGATTTGATGCAATCTCCCATCCTGAGCTGCATGAGGCGACAGTGGGAAGGAAAACTCCCTTTTAACAGGGAGGCAAAACCTCCGGCAGAACCCGACTCAGGTAAGGCAGCCATCTGCCTCGACTCGCTGGGGTTACAGGGACATGAAAGACAGATTAATATACATTGCAGCTGCTATCCAGGAAGACCTGCAGATAAAGGAAAATAAGATATAAAACCTGCAGAAATAGAGCAATAGGGTAATGATGCCAGTTCTGTCCAATACAAGGAAAATAAGCAGCAGAGATAATAATTGGAAGTCCTCAGTGCATCATGGGATGTCCGGCTAGACTATCCCTAACTGTAAGATTTGTTGAAAAAAAGCAGCCTGTAGTCCAGGTAGCTGTAGTGGTAGCCCAGGTAGCCATGATGGAAGCTTGGTTAGTTGTGGTGGTAACCTAGCCTTTAGCCCGTAGTGGTGGTAATCCAGGTAGCATTGGTAGTCCAGATAGCAGTAACTCAGATATGTGCTGTGGCCTAGTTATTATGTATACTTGTGCTGTTTGTATTAGCAGTGATTGTGGTCCAGGGTTTACTTCTACATCACCAGCCAAAATCAATGTTATGAAAAAATACAAAATTCCCAGAGAAGACTTAGTTTCATCAGTTTGTTCATGATTACATGAAGGTGGCCTGGCACAACCATAATCCAGTAGTCTTGAGAAGAGAAGATGTTGACTGCAGGATTTGGTTATTCCTTTTTTGTGGAAGTGTGAGACTCCTAAGAAGGTAAAAACTGAGGCTGTTTAATGTTATTAAATGACTTTTTGAAACAAGACACAGAGCCCGCCAAACTGTGTGCCTGCACCTTGGTGGGTGGACCTGTCAGCTGCCAGATTCTCCTCCACACTCTCTGAGCTTATGATCTCAGGTTCTGTCCTCTTGTGGTTCATGTCCTACATCACAGGTAGATCCTTTAAAGTATCTTGGCAAGGTGAAGTGTCCAAATCGCATGTGTTGAACACAGGGGTTCCTCGGGACTTGATGCTCAGCCCTCTTCTCAGCTCTTCTCTTTTCGCTATACACCTCCCCTACCAAATCCCACCAAACTAGTGGTTTGGTGGGATTTGGTAGGGTGAAGCTCCACCATAATGGTCCTTAGTGCTGTTGAGGGGGTTGAGGACAAAGAAAGATTGTTCCTCTTGTCCCTGTCAATATTTCTCCTCATTGAAGCTCCCACCGGTTGGGAGCAGATGCAGCTCATCCTCTGGGTTTCAGTTTGGTTTCATTTGGTCTACCCTGCTTCGTCTACTACAGTCATAATTATTATTAATGTATTTATATGTTTATTCATTAAGGTCACTAGTCCATTAGAGATGTTTGTATTAATTTACATGGTATTCCACATCATTCAGATCAAAACCCCATTGCATATGTTGCACATCTTCTGTAAATGCATGTATAATGAACAGATTTCTGGAAATGAGAAAATGATCAAAAGGGTGGCTGAGTAATATTTTAAGAGGCACTCAAATGGAGGGGAAAGCAAGGATGCTTTCTTGTAGGCAGATGTTTCCTCGTTGTCCAATGAATCCACAGCAATGGACCCTTCTGCAACACCTACAAACAATACCTGGAAGAACTCACATGACCATTTAAATAGCTGTTATTAGGCAAGCTAACAGCTTAGAGTTTCCTAACAATCATTTCAGTTAGCTTTTTTTTCCTTGATGGAACACATTACTTAAATCAAAACTTTCTCGCAACTAGGAAAACATTTCAATGGATGTGGTGCAAATGTCAATTTGTCTCCGCTATTTTACTTGCACAAAGGTTGCAGAAGCATCTTTAAAATGTAACCAAATGAGAGCACTAAGGTTCCTTGACACTGGAAAGGTCAGAACCGGCATCCCTAACAAAGCGGGTTAGTAGCTATATAACTACTAACCTGCTTTGGTGACTTAAGGTTAGCACCTGTGATGAAGTGTTCCATCTTTCATGGTGATTAATCAATATTTGCTGCAAGCAAACAGTGTGTAATAAATCATTACATATAAGCCCTTTTCAGACATGGTAACTGGGTAATATCCGGACATTTACCACCTACACTTTACCCGGACATGCCTGTTCAGACATGCAACAACATTACCGGAGATTACACTAGTGGAACTACAGCTTTTCTGTTGTTTTCACTATTAGTGAAAGTTATTCATTTGTTTTATGAAAGTGCTAGTGAGTCAAATAATATTAAGAATAATTAAGCTGAGAGGCCCTGAAAATAAAAACAGCTGACTGCTCAATGCAACAGCATGTTCCACACATTCTAGAGACGGGTTTTGATCTGTACGGATAAGCACAACCCGGGGAGGAAAACAAAACATTCAACTGATTATGAAAAGAGAAGATAAAAGCAAATCAGAGGAAATGCATCACATACAGGATGGGAGAAAAGAAATTCTGCTCAGGAGGAAGAGAAGCTAGAAGAGTTTGAAAATAGGACAAAATAAAATACAAAGCAGGCTGCTTTGGAGGGGGAATATGGAGGACAAAGGATTGCAGAAGAGCAGGAAAGGAGATTTGATAAGTGAAGAAACATGGAAGCAAAAAAGCATGTGTAGGATAATCTGCTGCAGATGGAGTCCACAGCGTTTATCACCTGCAGTCGGATTGCAGCCCAAAGTTCAACCACACCTGTCTCTAGATTAGCTTATGCTCATGCATGTTAATCCTCCCACTGCACAAACCTCAAACAAGCTCATTCGTTTGGAGCTTTTAACAACTTTTTTGCTAAATGTCTGTGAGTTGGAGACATTGGATAATGCAGAGCCGTCATCTGACAAATGTTTGTCAAGGAAAAATGAGTGCTCACATGCTGCTGGAATGAATATTGCTGTGTGGAAATGGCTGAGTGCACATAAATGTGACTGAGTGTGTGCACTGAAGGGTGAAACACACATATTCATATAGGCAGACATGTGGAGGGGAGGCTGTCAGGGAAGCAACCATATTGTCCACGGAGGATACACCCAGAAAGAGAGAGAGAGAGAGAGAGAGAGAGAGAGAGAGAGAGAGGAAGGAAAGGAGGAAAGAGGGGAGGGAGCGATGCAGGAGGAGCTGGGCGAGTGGCTTGGTGAGAGAGGTAGACAAAGCTAGAGGGGAAGTTAGAGAGAGGGAGGAAAGGCTAAGCGAAAGAAGCAGAAGGAGGAGGAGGAGAAAGAGCAAGTGAAAAAGGTGTGTGTCTGAAGGTGTGTGTGTGTGTGTGTTTTCTCTCCGGTGTAAATGAATTGTCTCCATTGTCATCAGAACGGTAAGAAGCTCTGCTCCTGCACCGCATCTGTCTGCTAATAACAGGCTTGACGTGCGTGTGTGTGTGGTGTGTGTGTGTGCTCATAACTTCATCATACATGTAATACCTGCATCCTGCTGTCATTTCAGAGCGTAAATGCACATTCAGTGTAAATCTGTGCAGCTTGTATGTGTTAAGCTTGAGGTTTTACTGTAGCAGTGATCTGGAAATGTGTGTGCACATATGTGTGTATACGTGTGTGTGTGTGTGTGAGACAGAGAGTGTATTTGCCTTGCACTCTAACTCATATTGTGGGGACAAATGTCTTGAACCAGTGACATTGTGGGGACATTGCAGCCCCTTTGGAAGCAGATAGAAGTGTTCACTGCTTTACTTCTCATGTGGTTGAATGAAAACCCGGTTGGAGGTTAGAAGAGTTTTGTGAAGACCGCTTTGAGTTGTAAAGCTGAGGAATTTCTTTGTAAAATGAGGACATTAATTCTTCTCTTGGACGCAGACTTTCAGAAAGACTATTTGATGTCCCAAGATGTGACTATGATTTGCTTTTTGCATTTTAAATGTTTTTACTGAACCTGCATTTGTCTAAATTAAAGTTGTTTTTTTAATTTCCATTTTAACATTTTTAAAAAAACCTTAACCAGGTATTTTAAATGGAGCCTTGACGATGGTGACCATAGTGTGATGAGTACTGCAAACATTTTGTTTTTTTTATTTATTCATTTTTCTCCTTGCATCATCCAAACTGAATTTTCTTTCTTAATTATACGGCAAGATGTAAGAAAAATAATAGAAAACATATTTTCTGTATTGAGAATAAATGTATGCATATTGAGGTAGCCAACCAAACTGGGCTGCTGTTTACGTTTTTGTAATTGTTCTAGTAATAAATCGAGCAATCAATCAATAAAAAAATTAATTCAATCTAATAACGTTAAATGAAATACGTAGAAATTAAAATGTATTTAAATTGATTTATTTCAGCGGAAAATAACCTACTCGCATGTGCTAAAAATGTAACTGAATTAAGCTATTAATTAATTAAATTAATCAGTCAAATGTTGGCTGGGTTTTTGGGTGAAGCCAGACTATCCTTATCCAGACCAGTGTCCAGTGCCTCTCGGCAGCATGTGATCAGGGTCCCTCACCGTGGCCAATTGTCCCATGAGGCACCTTAACGGACAGTGGTGAGTTGCAGGGTTTTTACTGTGGAAGATTTGAATATGGATGAAAAAGACAGCAAGTTAACACATAGCAAAACAATACAGGTTGTTTTTGTCTTTCTAACATGCAAAATCTAACATGCTAAGTATGTCCAGCTCCAGTCCTCAAGAACTGTCATAATGCAGGTTTTAGATATGTACTTGCTGTAACGCATCCTGCTGAAACTCCTTCCTAAAGTTCCTAAAGTTCTGCCCAAGCATGCTAACCTATAAGTCCGACTCCGATGCTGCAGCAGGAAGTATCTGAGACCTGCAGGGACCTATGGGACCATTTGTGGAAACCCCTGATGCAGATCATAAATCTCTTCATATCTAACTTGAATAGCTTTTCACTCAGCTTTAACCTCAGGCGTATTTAGAAGTGATGCTAACTGTGTTGTTTAAATCACAGTCTCCAAGTAAAGATGGATTACCAAAGATCCATTGCTTATAACTTGCAGCAAGAGTCTGCAGAGTAGACTAAGTGGCGGGTAGACCACAGCCCTTGCCTTGCCAAAAACACCATGCTCCATCATCCTGAGTTGAGAGCTATTAGCAGAGTCACTACCAGAAAGATTTAGTTTCACAGAGAGTTGTGCATTGGCTAGCAGCTTGGGCCAAAGCAGGAAGTATAGGAGGGTTAGTTTGTCATGGTACATGTGCAACTGACATCACACAGTGATCAACTTAAATCAACCTATCAGTGATCAGTCATTAACGATCCAGATTACAGTAATAACTACAAAACACCCCAAGAATGCAAGATGGCCTTTTTCATTTCTACTACTATAGCTTTGTGATCGTACAGGAGAATGGTGTAGAGAGTCTTCATCTATCGTCATCAGGTTTTCTAGGATCAACATTAGAATTGCTGAATGTCAGGTTTTGTATTTGGTTTGGAATTACCATCTAGATTTACTGAGAAGCTATTTATCAAAGGCTTACATAGAAACAGAACTTAGATGAGGCTGAAATGGATGTGTAGTTGTGATAACCAGGTGCTAAGG
Source organism: Pseudomugil tenellus (assembly GCA_037177515.1). Classification (NCBI taxonomy): domain Eukaryota; kingdom Metazoa; phylum Chordata; class Actinopteri; order Atheriniformes; family Pseudomugilidae; genus Pseudomugil; species Pseudomugil tenellus. Next base: position 26,477,194 of record JBAMHX010000015.1, read on the forward strand.
AATGCATATTCCCTACAGGGCCTTCAGAAATAGGGTAATGGAGGGTACTCTCCCTCCTCTTCCTCATCACTGGAGTGAAGCAGTGGCTGAATAAATTAGCAAGTCATTTTAAATCAAACATGAATTTATGTAAGAGCGCACACAAACACACAGTGGAGCAGCTTTTCTTCAATGTCTGCTGAGGAAGGCTTGGTTGAGCTGGAGCTCCTGAGAGAAACCAGTAATACCAGTACTCTGAAGCAACTGGGGCATGAAAGTGGCATGAAAGTCTTTGTTCCAGCATCGGGCATTTTTAAGATTTCTCTGGATGTTTTTAGATGCAGGCAGAAATTTAAGGAAGCTCCAAGCCTTGACAGGATTATAGTCTGAGTAGCTTAGATTTTTACTAACTCACTCAAACATCCATTATTGTTTTATGTCTGCATTAAGATCATCCATTTTTACTTCTCAGTTATGATAAACAATCAATTACTTTATTTTCAGTCTACCTACAAAGGTGCGAATTAGAAAGAAAGCCACTAAATTATGAGAAATTTCCATCTTAATTTCTCAGAGCAATATTGCTTTGTTGCTTTTGATCACTAAGTTCATTATTCGAAGTTCAAAATGTTTTTCAAATTAATGCTTTGTTTAATGCAAGCGATCTAATTAATAAATCCACTTATTCATACAGCCAAATGTAAAATAAAATACTATAAAACAATCTTTAGCCATGGTTTGGGGGAATTTACTAATAGCATGAACTCTGACAGCAGGAGAAAAGTTTATTGCTGTGACATGATTGGTCAAAATGTGCCGTCTTTAGAACTAAGAGGAAATTAGAACAATAAATAAGTATTCATGGTTTAGGTTCAGTTTAATTTATGTGTCCTATTATTTACTTTTGCACATATATATACTATTTATGTAAATTAAATTTATTACAATTGGAAAATAGTAAATGTAAGCAATTCTTTTCCAGTAATAAATGAACCTGATCATGAATAAGATTTAGCAGATGGTTTCGTAAGTTATAAAATGAGTTCTTTCAGTCCCCACTGAGCAGCATTTGTCACTAAAAGTTATCAAAAGGAAGCCAAAGTCACAATCTGTCTTAAAATACAGCAGTTTCCACTGAAAGTAGAAGGAATTTCTACCATGTTATTTGTTCACACTGGAAATAATCTCAACCGTGACATGACCAAATGTATACCCATAGAAATGATGAGGAAAATGAAACCTGGTCATGATATAATTTCAGAACCTATTATGTGAAATAACCATGTTTTGCACAGTAGACAAATGTTACAAAATTTGGAATGAGATGGATTGTTGAAAAAAACAAGGACACAGCGTCAGTCCCCACATACACTAAACACATTTAAATAAGAGATAACCAATATAATGCTACATCCACTCTCAGTTTTTGCTACTCATTAGATTCTTTTTCCTCAGTTTTACATGACCACCTTATCGGGAGCTGGATTAATAATCAAACAAAGAAGAAAACACAGCTTCATGGAACTTAGCTTGGAGCAGGTGTTGAATGTTTCATTGATGTGAATTTTAAAGACATGGCTACGTTGAAAATAAGCAGCTTCCTAAAATAAAAGACATCAGGGCCACAATGAAGTGAAGTGTTAAGGAATTCAAATGCACTACCACTCAATTATTTAGCAAGCAGTTGGGTTATTTGCTAGCCTCTGTAGCTAACGAGGCATTAGGAACAGAAAGGGATCTAGTGACAAAACCAATAAAAAACAGTCTTTAGCAAAAGACAGAGATGTTTCACATTTCTTGCAAAATGCCTACTCAGGTGTTTGTTAGAGATCTGTTCTGTGGATAAAGCATATGTTAGCATCCTGCCTGCAGCAGAGAGCACAATATCTGCCTGAAACAGCCTACTGTAAAATTAAAATGTCCTCTTGACCGTTTCCTGAACCATATATTGTATTTTCAGTAAAACATATTTGTATTTGCTGCCTTCTATCAAATCAACTTTTAATTCCTCACACTAATCTAATTTTCATTTCATGCATTTGATCTGCTTTACTGTAGCTTTTTCCTCTTTCATTTAATTGCTTTTTAGGGTTTGTTTTTAATGTACTTCCCAATGCTTCCTGGAACCTGCTATAGTGCTTATAATGTTTTATGTAAATGTAAATTATATGTAAAGAACTTTGAGTTGTCTATGTGTGAAATGCTATGCTGTGCCTCGCCTTGCTGATGTGAAATCCAGGCAGGATAGTCTTCTTTGACTAGTGGTATCTCTATTGGTTGCTAATAAATTTAGCATCAAACTTCAATTTAACTTACTTTTTAGACAAAATTTCTCTAAACCCAGAATTATTGAGGTATAATCAAAAGTGTAAAAAGTATTTATCTTTATTACTCATGTGAAAATGACTTGTGTTGGAGTTGCAATATTAGCTCAGGCTTTTTACACAAGTATAAAATGTAGAAGTACTGGTTTCAAAACCGCTTTATGTATAAAATCTAAACTAATGTAATGTAGAAAAAGTCACTATGGCTCAAACCTGGGGCTGCCCTACAACAGCACTACCCCACTGCTCCCATAAAGAACTTTTTTAAAGGACTGTATTTTTTATATATTTAGATATAAATAGTGAAAACTTTGGGATCCTATAGGCTACCTGTTCTCTTGACTGTCTTCCACATCTTTGTACCAAGCTACATACAGCATGTCTGCTATGTCTTTGCTGTTTTGTGTTGTGGAGGTTTGATAGATCATGCAACAAACCAATAGGATGTCAAAATGGTGAATTTTTATACTTCTCATCCAAACACAATGAAATTCACTCTATCTAGAAGATGCAACCCATCTGTGTGGTAGAAATTTCACATCTTTGCTTATTTACTCTCATTAAATAATTATATAATGAATTCTTTTCTTGTGTATCAGGTACCATCTTGCTGAAAGGCCTGAACATCCTTTAATCTTGTACATTCTTAAGATAATGACAACCAAACTCGGTGTACATCCTTTATCTGTTATGTTTTCTCTGACATAAATAATGTTTAGGTATTCTCTAGATAACCAGCAACTAGCTCATGAGAGATAATGATAAAGTTTCATGCCATGCTATCTGTGACTTATTTGGAGTTGTGCTGCCTTCAAGTGCTGTGGGAAAGATGATATTTCCCACTTGCAAATAGGAAATTAAGAGTTGTTCTGTTCAAGTGCTGTTGTGGTCGTAGTATAATAAAAAATAGCGGACAGAATCTTTATGATAAGCTGGTACACGGGCAAAACAGACCTGGATTAATGAATTCATCTGCTACATCAAGAACAAGATGTATCAAAACTCAAACCATAGATGTGCAGTATTTTGTATGGATTATGAATAATATAGTAGCCAAATTTATTGGACAGAAGCATTTTTATTTACCATGAAGGGGAAATGCACAAGTTGTTTATGCTCCATATTAATCAGTGAGTTAAAACATTTATTAGCCTGCACATTTCTTCGCTGCTTGCCGCCATTTTGAAAGGTTAAAACTTCTTCTCAGCAACTCGGGTATGAAAATAATCTTTGAGTTCTCCACTGAAAATGAGGACAAAACGGGATGTTGGTGTGAAAATTTCACCTGAGCAAATTCCCACAGCACATGAAGGCAGCATGTCCTCCTCATAAAGACAGAAAGTAATTTACACATTTAGCCATAAAGAACAGAGACGAGGCCAACGTTTCGTCTTGTTCCTTCTTATCGCGGCCCATCTCTATTAACTGGTGTATAAAGCAGAGTGTACTGGAAAGACTGGGATCATCCTTACAGAATGATGGGCAACCCGGAGCTGCTGCTGGACTCCAACATTCGGATGTGGGTAGTCCTCCCCATCGTCTTCATCACCTTTTTTGTTGGGGTCATTCGTCATTACGTCACGCAGCTTCTCCACAGTGACAAGAAGGTGGGAGTGGAGCAGGTCTCTGACAGGTGAGCCCACTTTTCTTTCAACACAATCTCTGTGACCCTACACAGGTGATTTTCACCAGGTGGAGCCACAGCGTTTAGGCCGTTACTTCTCTGTTTTTACCTGGATGAAGCCTAAAATATGACTGGAAAGGTTATTTACCTGCGCAAGCTTCTATTTAATGTTTCTATTAGTAGAAAACGCTGTTGCTGCTCTAACAAGCCGCTTTTTACCAACCATATGCCGGCTGGAAAGTTGCATCTGTTTTACAGAAACCGGGGAGTTTCACCAGAAACGCTTCTGTTAGAGTTTCCGACACCAGAACGGCGCCGAGTCATATGATGCAAATGTTTGTAGAGCCGCTTGCAGCCTGGATTTCTTTAACCGCAACCTCTTTTAGGTCTGGAACAAAGCAGATAAATGAAACGTCGTGTTATTTTTACATCTCACACAGATTACTAAGTTTCCTTGGACTGGCGCCACAACCCACCCAAACCTTCCTACGTACAGATGTGCAAACACTAACCCCCCCCCACACAACCCCAGCCTGTATGGCCCTGGTTCCCACCCTCCACCTTTCTTTATCCTACCCCAACCCTGTGACCCCTATCCCCCCCCCATTGGCCACCCCGTTGCCTTTTTTCCATTGCCAGAGAGGATTCGATGTGCGTTTATGTGACCTATCTGACAGGAGGTCTACTGGCTTCAGATGCATTTTTACTAAATATGTGTTGCTGCTTATTTCATAATGTCAAGTCAGAATAGCAAAGCATATAAATGTTTTTTGATATGTTCCAAGTACTTTATTTCTTGGTTGCTTCATGATGGTGTGGTGCCCCCTCGCAGCGAGGTTGCTGGGGAGGAGCAGGTACAAGTTGAACAGGAAGAACTGACCCGAGGTTCTCCACAAGCCACTCGCTCAGATTCATAGCTGCCGATCGTAACTACATAACTCCCACCTTCTAAATAGGACCTGAACCAGTTACGGACCTTTCCAGAAGGATTCTGTGATCCACAGTATCAAACGCAGCACTGAGATCCAACAGAACCAGAACTGATACTGGACCAGAACCAGTATTAAGCCTAATGTCATTTAGGACTTTGACCAGAGCTGTTTCAGTGCCGTGATGACGTCCGACTGGAATTTATCCAGATTCCAGTCATTAAACTGGTTAAATGAAGACTTGTGAATTTCAAAACATTTGTGTCAACTTAATTTATACGACACATCTAAAGGTCAAAATAAGGTACAAATAATTATTAGCAATGATTGATCACGCTTGATTAAGCTTAAGCAGGTTCTCATTATAACAGTCACACAACCTGTCAGTATGCATCTTTAATAAACATTACTGCCGCATGACGGAAAAGCCGCACTGAGCTCCGTTACTGCC
>JBAMHX010000015.1:26583025-26614133 GCA_037177515.1 Pseudomugil tenellus
TGGCTCCCTGTTAAATTTAGGATAGAGTTTAAAATCCTTCTCCTTACATATAAAGCTCTTCATGACCAAGCTCCATTATATATCAGAGATCTCATAGTTCCATATATTCCAAAAAGAGCACTTCGCTTTCAGATTGCAGATCTACTTGTGGTTCCCAGAGAACAATGGGAGGAAGAGCCTTCAGCTATCAGACCCCCTCTTACAGAACTCAAACAACCACCATCTAAACTACAACTAATGGACCAGCAACACGGAACAGACTAAACAAGGACCTAAATACAGTAAACTAAATGAGATGCAGGTGAAAACAATGACTAACTAAACACAGGTGAACCAATAAACAGAAACAAAACAGGTAAAGTTGATACAAAACCAAAAGCCTAAACAGGAATAACTACAAAATAAAACAGGAAACCAAAAACAACCACCTTCAGTCCAAAACTATGACAGAGATGTAACAACGCACTCAGTTCACGATTTGATTCGATTCACGATTCTAAAGTCACGATTTCGACTTTTCTTTTTTCCGATTTTATTCTCAACAAAATTGACATTAGCTTTTTCACCGCCAAGTTATTTTGGTATTTTTTTATTTGAACATCTGGCTTTTTGTTTTTTAAACTGTCTTGTTTAACTAATAGAACCTAACACCAAACAAAGTCAATTTAATATAGAAATTACTATAAATCCTTTTATGACTTAAAGATGTTTTATTTTGTTTTAAAAATATATTTTGCATTTATGTCTATGTATCGAGGAGAACTTTTATGAATGAAATAACTCACCTCATCTCCGTCTGACTGAAGTGTGGCCATGAAGGGATGAAGTACTTCAGCTCTAAAGTTCTACTCCTTTATTAGTCTTTATTCTCCACAGGTGAAAATGTCCTCATGTCTTTTGCTATATTAACAGCGATGGACCGAGTTCTTTTGTGTAGTTTGTCCCTTTATTTTTCTTCGCTCTTGCGATGATGTGTGTAGCTAGGCTAGCTCAGTGTGGTAACACATTGGTTGTACTGGTTGTGTATGTTATCAGTCTCTTACAATGCCTACACGTCGTTTTTGTCTCGTCTGTAGTTTCATCGCCGTTTTCACTTGTGAACACAGGAAAGCCACAATGCTGCCACAATGCTGACTTCAAATAGCAGGGGCATCTTCTATTTCAAAGTTGATTGATGTCGCCATGCTCCTTAGTGGTGCTGTTGCAATTCACAAATACAAAACGCAAGAATGATGTCCGGGTCAAGCGTGCCAGATTACATGTTTTACATACTTTGCGTACTTTGCGTACTCTGCATCTGGGAGTTTATTTACAGGTCTTTGGTTGTCGAATCATTTATTTTCTACATCGATTAACGATTTAATAGGGTTTAATCGATTTTCAACCGATTCACGAAGCACCGATACATTCCTAATGCTCAGCATGGGAGATTGGATCGAAGTCAAGATTTGATGCAATCTTTTTGGTTCCCTTAAATATGAATTGGCTGATCTCTGTGAAGCGCCCTTGAGACAACATTGTTGTGAAATGGCGCTATACAAATAAGCTGAATTGAATTGAATTGTGAGGCTATATGCAAGTGCGGTTGCCCCTGGGTTCCTCCTAAATATAATGCTAGACCTCATGTGGCTGGAATCTGTCAGCAGTTCCTGCGACACGAGCACTTTGCAACACTGTGACTTGTTTAAAGTATATTACATCAAAGGTGGATCGGCCTGTAGTGAGTTTTTCCACATTATTTTTGAGTATAACTCCAAATCCAGACATCCATGGGTTGATACATTTGATTTTGTTGTCACCACATTCCACTATGGAAAGAACAAAGTATTGAATAAAAATATTTCATTCATTTAGATCTAAAATGTGTTACTTTACTCCCTTTATTTTTTGAGCAGTGTATATAAAGGGCATCAGGCGTGGAACATCCATTTGCACCATTTTATGAATCAGAATGTTTTTCTGCGCTGCATTTCCTGTGTTCCCTTCATAAACCACCTGTAGTTATCTTTGCTATGCACAGTTTTATAAATGAGCCACTTGAACTGTGACATAAAATTAAACAAGAGCACTGTAAACACATGAAAACACATATTAACCACCTCATTGAAGATTTTGCTCATCATCTTGCTCATCTCTTTTCTCTCCGAGACATCGTGAACTGGCTTTTGTTTGTGTATTGTATCATACAGCAGTGGCTCCCACATCTTTAAGTCTTCGAGCTCAAACATCAAATCCTAGACAGACACAAGACATATCACATCAGAAGCATGTTTTTAGAGGACTACATATCCTGACAGATTAATCTGAAGAAACTTTGTGTTTATGCTGCTTCTGTCTGTGTGGGGGTGTTGAGGACTCACCGTGCAGCTGTTCTTGCAGTCCTGCATGTTAACGTAATAGTTGAAGTTGTTCCAAACACTCTCGATACCCAGAAAGTATTCACTGTTTGTGGGGTAGCTGTTTCCGGTCAGTGGGTCAATAAAGAAGTTCTTTAGTATGCTGCGGCTCCCAGACAGAACCAGCACCCAGCAGTGGACCCTCAACCCTCGCAGGGGGTCAGCAGGCCGCTGCTCACCCTCCAGCTCATAAAAGAAAATAAAAGTTTGATCATAGTCTGCAACTCAGAGTTACAAGGCAATAAATTCTTCATTGGTTTTAATAAACTACTTAAAGGAATACCATATAACTTTTGACCCAAACATTGGCCTAACGGGAGTAATAATGGTCAATTTCAGGGGTCAGTTGGGTTGGGGTGTGGACCCCGAGTACACTTCAATTTGGGACAGCAGATGACACCCAGCTCTATATTTCCAGTAAGTCCAACACCTCTCTCCCACCTTCCTCCCTCACCCACTGCCTTTGAGAAATAAAAACATGGTTCACTTCCAACTTCCTCAAACTTAACAGAAAAAAAAACTGAAATTCTTCTTGTCAACACTAAATCTGCAATCTCCAAAACTATCAGTTGTTCTGTAACTATCGACAAAGACACAGTCTCCCCCTCCTCTAAGGGCAATTTAGAGTCTCCAATCAGCCTAAACCCAAGGTGCATGTCTTTGGACTGTGGGAGGAAGCTGGAGTACCGGGGATCGAACTGGCAACCTTCTTGCTGTGAGGCCACAGCGCTAACCACCACGCCACCGTGCAGCCCCTTGTTTGTATCCAATAAGTGCATTTCAAATAATTCATGTAAATATCAAGGCTCCAGCTTCCAGTTATTATTTTGATATAATCTATCTAAACAGTAATAGTTGTGATATTTTCCTACCTAAAGTAAACTAGAAGATAATTGTCTGTTATATTTGGTGTTTTTTTCATCAACTGTATAAATACTGGACAGCGCGTACGTCACGTGATCCATAGGTTTCTGAAGAGCGGATTAATAGCCAATAGGCGGGTCCTACCATCGCCATCTTGGTTTTTCGTCATTATCGGAAAATCCCAAAATGGATGAAAAGGTAGAGCTGAGAGGCTCCGTCACGGTGGCGCCAGCAGGAAGTACGCAGCTGTAACCAGTGATAGCGCTCTTACACACATCAATCAAAAGGACACGCCCTTTTGATGTTAGTTAATATTTATATTTATAGCTTTAAGTCACCGAATCAAGTGAAATTGTCCTCTCACTGCTTCAACACATCTCAGTAGTTTTAGGTTTCCATGTTACTGTGGGGGGTGAGGTGAATGCTCAAGGTGTTACGAATCATCAGCTGCAGAGTTTCTTTATTACAGTGATAATATCACATTACCTCCTTTAGTTTCTGTTTCAGAAGCAACGCAGCTTCAGCCTCCCGCTTCCTCTTTTCCTGCTGGATTAGAAAACGACTCTTTATCTCCCTCAGACGCTTGGTTGAGTATTTATTCTCCTGCTGATGTTGTTCGGGTATGTCACTCTGCTGATTCCACACACACAAGCTTAAATCAGTGAGTTGCTGGACACACATGACATGAAGAGTCCCACCTACAGCACGTACCTGAACCTCCAGCAGAGGGCACTGCTGCAGGCTCTGATCCAGGAGGCACATCTCTCTGACAGCGTAGCCGCTGACACAGTAGGCATCATAGTTAACACCGAGGAGCAGGTTGCACAACAGGGTAGCAAATTCAAAACAGGTTGCTCTCTGACTCTGCAGCACCAAGGTGGAAGAGAACAGATGCTTGGGCTGCAACAAGACATATACATTAAAGATAAGTAATTATTTCAGAATAATGGAAAAGAGTCCAGATTACACTCCTGTCTTTCTTTAAAAGGCAGCTGATGTCCATCAAACCCTCATTATGAGCTGTCAAAATTATTTTAATAAGGGATTCATTTCATCATGGTTCCTTCCAACTTGTTGCCTTTTGGCCGCCACTACACATGTCATAAAACCTGGTCAAGGAGACAGTTTTGTGCAATCTGTGCAATAACTTTATCATGCAAAGACTGGTTTTAACTAATATCTATGTAAATATTTTTCCAGTGTATTTCAAAGACATTTGGTTTTATTTTCTATATATTGTGTTATCTATTACTGTTAATATACTCTTGCCTCTGTTATATTCTTTTTAATTATTTTTGTAAATGCAGCACTTGTTACTCAAAACTATAAAGACTTTGACTTCACTAACCAGATCCACAGGTGGTTCCAAAGGGTCCAAAGACAGGAAGTCCGCCACAAACGAGGCACAGCCTTGCCAGGTTTGAAGTTCATAGTGATTCGTTGCCGTCGGACGAAGACTTGTAGATACGAACTTCTGATTATGTGAACAAAAAACAACACGCAGTTCTTTTGCGCACAAAGAGGTTTGCAGATTTTCATTTCCTCAGAAAAACAAAGCTTTTCAGATGACTGAGTATTACCCTGACTCCACATTCATTCAGAGGGCAAAGCAGCAGTGGTTTGCGGTCAGGATGAAGGATCGAATACTGACGCTGAAAGCTGTCTGCTATGGCCAACAGTTGGGTCTCATGGGGAGAGTTTATTCTGTAGGACTCAGGAACGCTGAGGAAAGAGAGTAAAGCACCAAAGTTTTACATCAATCACTCACCTTCTGTAATGTTTTCATAAGATCTTTAATTTTAAACATGTAGAAGGTGTCACAGTGTCCACACATCTGTACACTGAGAAACTACAGAAACAGACCAAATTAATGAGTCCCATTATTTTATCTGTTAGTTCGCCATTATAAAATCATTTATGTTCTCATGCATGATGCTCTATCTTTTTCATCTATCAGTTAATAAATAACTGAAAACTTGATGACAGATGCTACAGAAGATACCAGGTAAATAAGAGTCTTTGTGTATTTTCAGACATTTATTTGTTTAAAGCAAAAACAAACAACCTAAACAAAATAAACAAAAATACCAGAGAAATAGCTTGTTTGTAAAGTATTCTGGTTTCCTCAACCATATTAAAAAATAGATACCTTAGTAGAGGTAATAAACAATTATGTTTCTTTATTTGTGCTGAGAAAAAAGAAGATTGGTTTAGCAAGCTAAAGTGTTACGAAGTGAACTCAGTTTGAACTAGATCACGTAGCCTGATATGAAGCAGTTTCTGTTAGTTAGACATAATTTTTTTACAGTTTTGTTCCAGATTATCTTTTAGATATAAAATATCAGACAGAAACAAAGACAAACTGAAAAAAAACCATTTTGTCATCTTTGTCTCAAAACTTGTGATGAAAAGATCAGAACAAGTATAATGTTGGATAGTGGAAAAGTAACCGTGCTAATCTGAAAATAAATATGTGCGTATTTATTAGACTCAGTCTATGCAGCTCAGTGTTTTTATTTCCAAACACTTCATGAAACTTTGTGATGAGGCGCAGCACAACAGGGTCATTCATGTGGATCACTTCACAACTGAGTCTGAGAGTTACCTTTCCTTTCACTGTTAAACCAAAGAGCTTCCCTTGGGCTTTCTGACATTTCTGATTAAGGTGTGTTAAGTGAAAAAACTGTTTAATCTGTTCATCCTATTGTTGATCTACTTGTTTAGAAGAAATTTTTAGACTGTAACATTATAAAACCAGACGTATCATATTTTACACATACAGTTTCTAAGATATTTTGCTTCACTTTAAGGTTGAAACTTTACTCAAAGGGCTGTTTTTCACCATATCATACTGGTCTCCTGCACCCCAATGAATAACAGAAAGCAGAACATTACAGTAGAAAAAAAAATTGGCTTACATTGTAAAAAATAGGAAAAATAGCCAAAAAACAAACAATTCCTTTTTTTTAAAAAAGATTTTGTTAAATGACTAAATAAAGATTACAGAAATGAAAAACTGAACTTTTCTCCCCAGTTGTTCATAGGTTGGACTTGAATGGGTTCAGGTATGTTTTTCTCCTCCTGTGTGAGTGTGTGTGAATTGAGACATGGATGCTCACCAAAGCTTCTGAGGTTCTGAAATGTTATTCTCTTCTTCTTTACTTCTCATTTGCTCACTAAAAACAAACTGCAGCTCAGATTCCATCTTCCCAGAAGGACTAAATCTGTCTGTAGGTATCTGAAAACACACGCTGCACAGAGAAAAACTGGATTATTTAGTGCGCACAGCATATTAACTGACTAACCCGATATGACTAAAATATAAATATGGAGAAGGGGCATAAAATCTTCACTTGCTGTTAAATAAAATGGGTTAGCAGTGGCAGGTATATAAAAGCTGTACTCTATTTTCAGACCAAATAATAATCTAACATTAGGGGTGGGGTGCTTATCTTCAGAGACTCTTATAGTTCTACATACTGATGAGACATAGCTTCTGTCTTACAGCCATTTCCACTTTGCCTATTTTCCTCTTTTACAAATAGGATAAAGGTTTCACAAATCAGAAACTATGTGTTTATACATCTACATAGACTGTAGTGTACAGTATTTCTTTCCGGGTTTTAAGAGTGTACATGTTGTAGTTTTTTGTCAGGACCTGATTTAGTTTGATCTAGTGCCGAAAAAATCAGTGGAATCGCCCTTTACAGTTTTGGCGAATGAAAGCTAACTTGAGCCTCGTATTTGAAGTCACGAGTAAAACATATTTCAAATAAAAATTAAAGTTTTACACCTTTGAATAAATATCTCCTTTTAAAATTAGCTGATTTTGGTTAAGGTTAAAGGTATGTTTTTGTTTCCATTAGGTTCCATTGTTAGGTGTTTTCCACTATTGGAGGAATAAGTAATGTTCACCAGACAGACGAGTAAAAGCTTCGAAACTGCCAATTTTGTCTTCAACTATGGAAGCTACCTGGCGGTTAACTCAGAATGGCTTCTTAGTGGGATTTGGTTAATTTCATATTAACGAGTTATCGTCCTTAATACACAGGGTTAAATTCTCATCTGAAAAACAAAACTTTACTCACCCTGTATGACAAAAGGGGAACTTTTAGTGGGAGAAGCGCTTTTCTGTTGACTCAACCGAACGTTTACGAACCTTCTTTTCACCTCAATGCGTTTCCATGGTAACAACAAGCTGAGCCAGAGTGGCCATAGACAATACGTTCACGCCTCATGGAGCGACGATTGCTATGGTAGCCGAGCGTCAAGCGGCCGCCATCTTGGCTGGGTCTCTCATGCGCCTACAATGCATCATTTGTAAAGTCTATGTCCAACAAAAATCATTATAACATCAAATGTTTTTACCAGTTTTTCTTGCGTTTTGGTTTGTTACAAAAGGAAGAGATGTAGTACTTGTTTGATTTGCTTATGATTTGAGAAAATATTATTTACACAACACAATTTGTCTCTGTATTTCTTGCAATAAATATAGTACGATAATATTCACAGCATGTACACAATTTGCTTTACTGACACCAATATACATATACATTCGATGTCCAAATCCTTAATTATGGTTCTGGAATGAGTAGACTATTACTATTTTACAATATACAGATTGACATTTATACAGACAGCTTACTTTTCCAATATTGTAGGGCAGTAGCTTATTAAGGTAGGTGAGACTGACTGGAAACCAGTATAAATTAGAAACCAGTTTAAATATGTTAAACTATTCTGATGTGATCAGAGATCTCTTAGTTCAGATTAAAGCTCCAGCAGCAGTAGCATGTGGATGAGCTGCAGATCTTTAATGCATTTAAGGGAAGACCAGTCCAGTAATCTTGATTGTTTATCTCTTCTATAATTTCTACTTACAGACATCTCCAAATCAAGAGCTGATGAACCAGCCCAACCGCGCCTGAAGCTCTTTCCAAGAACACTCCAGGGTGACAGGAAAAGAAACTTTCAGGCCTGATGGTACACCATACACCCATGGCTAGAATACTCACAGAGCCATGACTCTGTGTACTGTAATGCATGCTGACATTTTGGCCTCCCAAATACAGAGCCAGTGTTTACTTCAGTCTTAGGATACAAAAACTGGAAAAAGCAACATTTAAAAATGGAGGGTTTGCTGCAAACTTGCGTAACTTACGTAACTTTCATGTAAAGGTGAGGCTCACATAAATACAATGATAGCTTGGAAGGAGTATGAGCAAAGAAAAAAAATCAAATACAATTCTAATGAATACTTTAGTTAAAAATCACAGTAAGCAGGTACAGGAAAATGTACATATATAAAAACTGTAGCCGAGGTGTTGTTATTGACTGCAACCCAAAATATATCCCAAAGAGCTAATAGGGAAACAACTTCTTGGCTATATTGGAAGTGATTGGTGACCATGAACCAGTTGTTAAAAAGAAACTGACAGGTTCTCGCAAAGCAAAATACACAAGCCACCAAATTCAAAATGAAATTTTAGACACATTAGCAGAAATGGTGCGCTCCTCCATCATAAAGGAAAGCGTGGTGTTTTCCCTAATGGTGGACAAAACTAAAGACATAAAAGAGAAAGAACACATCTCTTTTGTGCTGAGGTGTTATTACAAAGGAGCTGTAAAGGAAAGCTTCCTGCACTCTGAGTCTGCGATTGCCTTGATGCGGCTGGACTGACGACAAAAATAATTCAAATACTTGAGAGATATGGCCTTCACTACAAAACTAATCTTGTTGGACAATCATATGCTGGTGCTTCTGTCATGAGTCGCAAGCATTCTAGTGTCCAAGCTCGAATTAAGGAGGTAGCAAAGCATGCCTTTTATGTCCATTGCAATGCTCATAGTCTCAATCTTGTTCTTGTTGATACTGTAAAAGCAGTCCCACAAGCTGAGTGCTTTTTGCATTGTTGCAAAGACTGTATGTGTTTATGTCTGGTTCTTATGTCCGCATCAAGTGGCTTGACACACAGAAAGAGATGTTTGCTGGAGCACCCAGTGAGCTTCAACGGTTAAGTGAGACAAGATGGGCATGTCGGCACAAGGCTTGCCAAACTGTACTCGATAGACTACCTGCTATTATACGTTTCCTTGAGGAATTTGTGGAAGAAAAAATTGTGGAGACAGAAGTGTTGATGCAAGGGGCCTGCTTGCTGAAATTCACCTGCAGTTCATTGGCCTTTTCTTAACATGCACAAAGGTTTTTTGATTCTCTGACATTTTGCAGTCTCCTTTGCTTGATTTATGTTCAGTAGTGGATCTAGTTGAAGCCCTTGTGCAAAGTTTTCAAGACTACAAGGATGAGACCTATTTTGAAGGACTCTGGAAAGAAGTCTTAGACACTGATAAAAAGTCCAATGTGGAGACAGATCCCAGTCCAAAAAGAAAGACTAAACAAAGCAGAATGTTGGATAGCCCAACCGTCATGTCCTCTGTAGGTGAGCGTTTTGAGCAGAGCAGGGACACTTTCCACACCAGCATATTTTACCCTGTGCTTGATAACATCCTCAGTTAGCTAAATAGACAATTCTCAAAACCAAACTGCAACATTATGATTGGAATTGAAGCCTTAAATCCTCAAGTGCCACATTGTGCCAAGAAAATTATTTACATCCATATGCTTTGATTTATGAAGGCAACATAGATCTTAAACATGAGGTGCACCAAATGAAAAGAATACTAAAAAGCAAAGCAGCATCTGGTATTCAGAGGCCATCTAACATCACAGAGCTCACTAAAATGATTGAGCTTTTTAAAGAGGTATTCCATGAGCTCTTCAAGTTATGCAAAATTGCCATTGCCATACTTGTGAGTACTGCTTCCTGTGAACGCAGCTCATTTTTAAGTGAGACATGTATGCTATCTTAGAAATTATTAGGTATCTGTCCTGGCCACTCCACTGAAAATTTCCTGGCTCCGCCACTGCATCTTAATATGCAGAGTCTTTTCAAATTGTATTTCTATCACTGAAACAACAATAAAGAGAGGCACACTGTATGCTGGACAAACAGAAGTAGCTTTATTTAAACAGTAATTAAAGCCATCAAACAGAAATCTTTCTGCTTGTTTTTGTTCCATGTAAGCACGGTTGTTGCTTTACACTGCTGTTGGGGTGAAAACACACAAAAAACAAGGATATTAAAGTAAATGTCCAGGAAACAGTTCATTGTGAGTCTACAATAGGAAATATACCATTCACATATTCAGGTCCTTTGCCTGTAACACCACATGTAAGATTTGGAATAAACATAAAAATAATCACTTTAAATAACAGCTCAGCAGTTCCCCAACTAAAAACAAGAAGATCCTAAAAGTACAGCAGTGACTGAATTATTTACAACACTGGCAACATATTGTATAATTAAAACTGTATAAAAAAATACTCTTAAATGGACTATAAAAGCAAAGATGGAAATCAACTAAAGGAGAATTTCATCCACTTTTCCATACAGCTTAATCCAATTCTGTGGCGGAGCTGGAGTTTATTCTGGCAATTAGCAGGAAAGAGTCCATCACAGGACCAGCAGAGAGACAAAAAAACCATTCCTTCTAACACTAATGCCTGGGGACAATGCAGAGTGACCCATTAATCCAACATGCATGTTTTAGAAGGAGGGAGGAAGCCGGATTACCCATGGGTAATGCCAACATGGGTTAGTGTGGATTTGAGCCTTGGCTTGGGTACTTGCTATCCAAGGCTTGAACCAGTGACCTTCTTGGTGTGAGGCCACAATGCTAACCACTATTTCACTGTGCAGCCATGAGGAATATTTGAAGTAAATAAACATGTAACTAAAAGTTCTTGCAGATTCCACTAAGTTAACCTGATAAGTGAAATGTTAGATTAACAAGATGCATAACCAGAAACATTTAAATGGGGCAGCTGCAAATATGACAACAAACTAGACAACAAACTAGACAATCCCCATACCCCATCAGGGTATGGGGATTGTAAAGGGTGAGGAGGATTCTTTCAGGTTTTCTGTGAAAAAGTCCCCTAAAGTCCTCTGTCATGATCAAAGCTTGGTCAGCACAAACATAGTCCTGTCAGATTGTTTAAGACATTTAACACTGAACTGACATTTCAACAATTTCTACATTTCATTAGTGCAAAATAATACCCGTGAACATACCGGCTGCTGCTGGATGTGAAAACTGGAATTAACTGACTTGATTACTAAGTCAACTTTAAAAAATGACTGAGGTTTAGTTGAGGACCAGCTCGCACACAGAAGTCATTCTGCTCGTAGTGCATACATTCCAGCCAATTCCACACTGGAAATGAAAATGTATAGTGGCAAACAAAAAGTGCTGCAGTGACAATAATGTTAAAACAAAATTAAAAAAAAAAATCCAAGGTAAAGAAATAGTCTGCCATGAGTCCTTCACAGGTGGGAGTTCATTTCTGTGAAGGACTTGGTTTCAAACCAAGAGCATCAATGGAGGAAGATACCTGATCAGTCTGACGAAGCCTTTTGCTTCGCCAAGGTTCAGACTTAAATACACTGTGCAAAACAAGCTCTGTTTTCATTTTAACTTTACAATCAGGATTTATTAAACAGCACAAGCAGTCTGATCACAAACAGCATTTGTTTTTCCACAGCAAGGCATTTAGGTCTCATATTTTGCTGTGGACTTTCCACAGTGCCACGGCAGAGCGGTGAGGTCAGGCATTTTCTCTGCCTAATTCGAACCCCTCTTTTTAAAGCAATAAGGCTACAAAACACATGGATGAAAAATAAAAGTACTTCGGGGACCAGTTTAAGGTACAATTAACACTAAGAGAAGGTTAAAAACTAAGTCAATTTTGCATAATATGGAACCTTTAAAAGAATGATGCAGTTGGCTTTTTAAGGTTTGTTAGTACTGAATACTTCACTATTTACCTCCAAAAACCCAGCTTCAGTTTTATTCTTTTTGTGCATGGACAGAATTTCTTATTCATGTTCAGTTATTACATACTATCAAAGAGAAACATACAAACTGGTAAGACACTTAACTTCTTAAGCAATATTTGGTTAAAAAAAGAGAAAAAAAGATGGATAATTTGAAAATAATATGTAAAATTTTTAGCATCTTAATTGATGTATTTTCACATGTCCTGTCCATCCATCCGTCTTTTGTCCTGTCTGTCCTGCTGTCAATCTACTTGTCTCCTGTCTGTCTTCCTGTCTCCTGTCCTGTCCATCTTAAACCATAAGAAACATGATTTAAGTAAAAATCTGCAAAGCCAAACAGCTCAAGTATCATAGATTTCAGAAGTATTATCTTATTTCATATTTGTAGAAAAATTTTTTTTTCACCAGTTCTGATTATCAGATGATCCTCTTGCTTGTGTTGCTAGCGGACACCATGCTTGTTTCTGGCTAAGGTTGTATCAGATATTTCATTGAAGAAAGTGTATAGCTAACTTTGTGACACTGAACCTTCTTGCTTTTTCATTCAGATTTATTCAGATTTGATGGTTGTTTCAGTTTTGTTTTTGAACTTTGTCCATAGAAGTTATGAACCTATTGCAGCTGCAGGAAAGCTAAGACTGCTAGCTAACGATGTTGGTGTTTTAGATCAGTAACCCATCAGATCTGTTGCTCAGTCTGAACACACAGCAACCGATTTGATTATCTTCATCTATCCACTCCCAACAAGTGAAACTAGTGAAATCCATTGACAAGTGTCTGACAGGAGATCTGTGTGCCCTGCTGAACCACAAAAGTGTGTATTACTGTATCCTGATGAATGTGTTTAAGAATACAAGAATGCTTTTATAGTAAAGGAAAAAAAAGAAAAAAGTAAAGTCAGGCTGAGGGAAGCTGTGGAAGAGTTGGCTCAAATGGTGATGTAGTGCTGTCGTAGTTTGGCCACCAGAAACTCGCGGGTTAAATTATGCCTTGTGATTATTCCAACAATCTGAAGCGGAGATAAAAAAGTTTGGTCAGAAACAACACAAGTTCCAGAATTTAACAGTTAAAGCACGGTGAGCTAAAACCAGCTTGGACTTACTTCTCCAACAGCATTGACTACTGGCAAGTGTCTCAGTCCCATAGTCCTGAACAGGTTGAAGACCTGGGAGATCCGCGTGTTGGGTGAGACCGTGTAAGGACTTGTGTTCATATAGGGGGTCACATCCTGGAAACAGAGGGATCATTACCTCATCAACAGAAAATCTAGCAGAATATTTTCATTCTGTATTCTGACTTGGAAGTGAAACTGGTCGTACCACAATCATCCTGGGATTGAGCAGGGCGAGATCCAGGTCGTGGATGTCGGGGTAACGTGGGTAATCGTCGGTCATCTCTGCATATGACAACCTGGGCTGAGTGGCGCTCTGCATCAGAGTAAAAGACGTGTCAGACAAAGTCCTGGACAACCATAGCTGTCAAGTTATGCCTTGATTTGTGCAGCTTCCCTACTTGAAAATGGATGGATTCATCTGTGCACTGTTTTTGCTGGACTTAATTAAGAACCAATCAGTTTGCTTCTTTTAACTCCTTTATTCCCAAAGTGCCAAAGTCAATTCTGAATGGTACGCAGGTAAAAAAGCTTTAAACAAACCCACAGACAAAAACAACTATTAATCCTAACATAATTGTATTTCATAACAATCCTTAAACATGAAAAATTTACCCTTTAAAAGATATTTCAGCAATTATTTTTCCTCCCACAGACAAGGATAGCATTCCAGATCTTGAAGGTCAAGTTAAATACTTACTGTAAATATGTTACCAATATCAATACTATAATATTTTACTTTAAATACTATTATATTCAAACAATAGCTTATAATGTTCTTTTCAGGAAAACACTCTTACATTTTTCTCAATATTTCTAATCAATAATTAATGTTGGCGAATCTCAGCCAAACCCACTACAAAACAACATAGACAGAAGCAAAATCACCCCAATCACAGAACAACAAACGTCATCTGAATAGAACAAACAAATGAATGAGACCTGTCAAAGCAGCAGGTCTGGTAGCTAAGCTAACATTAGCATGCTATATTAAAACTACATGGACAGTTTTGATCACAGTTGTAAAAGAATTTCATGATTAGCTTAATTACCTTGCTCTTAATAAATGTCTAGCTAAAAGGTCTGACCATGAGGCTCCTAAACTGATGCCATTCTGACCTTTAGTAAATCATCTGCTAAGACCTTAGTTGTTGTAGCCTAAGCAAGGCCAGCGTCTTTCAATCAGGGAAATGTTTAGAAAACAGACTGTGACGCATGTGACCAAAGTCTTCAAACAAAGCTCCCTTATCTGACGGGGGCAGAATAGCTCCAGACATCTGTGGGATCTTTGGGGAATATTCTCCCCGGGTTATGACCTTGTACCATGTCTGTATGTCTTAATGTTTTGTCCTTTCATGTTTTAATGTTAACTGTATTTTAAACTTCTTTTATCTTCATTATTAAATTTATATTCTTTTCAATCTAAAGAAACCAGTGTCCTCGTCCTTGACAGGAAAAACAAGCTCCTACACAGTCTTTACATCTTACCAGCTGCCACTGCTACCTTTTCAGATGTCTCCAGATCTGCACAGGCTACTGGAAAGACCAAGTTTCTAACCGAAGGGAGTGTTTAGACTTCATTCATGGCGAGCTGTCAAAGATACTGTGCGTTGCCTTTTATTGTCCCTGTGCTACACCCACCCAATAATTGGTTCCAGAATGCATTACGAAGTTCGCTTCTGTTTCCCATTCAGTTTGACTTCACACCTCCCACTCGATCTTTCCATAAACTACTGGGAAAATCGCCTTCTTCGATGACAAACTTAATGCCTTTACTTGCTTCACTTCTACTGGATTTTCTACCTGTTACTCTTGATAGGACAACGAGCCGCCTGACGTCCCTTTGAAGAATAGTGGGTTTAAATTTCTCTTTGTTAGCAGGATAGGTTGACCCTTGCTTGGGAGTTCTTGTCTTAGGAGTGCAGTAACTTGGGACGACATGAATGGTGACATCCCTCACAATGCCTTTGCTATCAGGGTTAGTGCTGGTGACTTTTCCAAGCGTAAAGTGCCCTCTTAATGTGTTTTGATCACTCAACCAAACGATGTCTCCAACAGTAATATTCCTCTGTGCTGTGTGCGACTTATTTCTTATAAACAAGTTTGGACCAGCGAGTTTCCTCCAGATTCTCCAGAACCTGGTAACCACATCCTGCATTGCTCTGAGTCGTTTTAATGGGTAGCTGGAGAAATCCAAGGTTTTAAGGCTCCCGTTCTGCGATGCTCGGCCAAGTAACAGACTGTTAGGCGTTACATACTGGATGCAGTCCTCTCGACTCTGCACTCTGGCATCTATCGGTCTCTCATTAGCAATATTAGCTGCAAGGTAAAGAGCTGTGTGAAATTCACTGTAGCTGAGACCAGATTCTTGTCCAAGGCTCTGAAGTGCTCTCTTCACAATGCGAACAGTAGCTTCAGCAGCTCCATTTCTCTGTGGCAAGTCAGCAGGAAGAATTTTCCACATCCACTGTGTTCCATTTCTTGCAGCAGCTTCTTCAAGGCTGTCCTTGTATAGATTTTCTAAGTACTTGTACAGTTCCTCCAAAACTGCCTTGGCAACAACAAAGTTTGTTCCTGGATCAGACCTAATCTTCTTAGGGTGGCCCCGGATGGCCGTGAACCTCTGATACGCCATCAGGAAGCTCTCTGAAGACAATGAGTTTGCCAACTCTGTATGAATGGCTCGGCTAACCATGCAGCAAAAGACAATTCCCCAGACTTTTAGCGTCACCCTTTTCTTGATGTCATCTCTCACCCTACAAGGTCAGAAGAGATCCACTGATGTAAACTCATAGGACATTGCAGGTTTTCTCCTCACAGGTGGCAAGTCTCCCATTACTTGTTGACACTTTTCTGAATTTTTCTTTCTGATCCAAAGGGGTTAGTTTAGCTTTAGACTCCACCAACCTAATGATTGGTACCTGGATTGACTCCCCCCTTAGATACAGTACTACCCCATAAGCATGTTCACTTCCATCTGAAAATGTAATCCCCAACGGATCACTACTAATATCAAAAGGGGTCAGTGCTCTGGCAAACTTGATTTTACTAAGCTGGGAATATTCTTCAAAGAGTTTAATTGCATCCTCCCTCGGGTTTTCGGAGATTGCAGCATCCCAGGTGTCTTTCACTTGGGTACCAACATTCCTTGCCTCTTGAAACGGCTTTCTGACCAGGATAGGTCCTTTTTGCTTAGCAGGAGTCACCAAGCCCACTAGATCATACAAACTAGACACTTGACTAAGGAGGTCACGCTGCGTCAATGGGTTGGGAGTATGGGCTCTGATCTGTTCCAGCAGAAGGTCTTGTCCAATGCAATTTTTCTTTTTCCTCTTTAAAAAAAATTGATTGCAACCATGATATGCAATTTGTCCTCCTCCACTAGGTAACCCAGGCCAAGTGCTTTATTATCCTCCTCTCGCAGTTGGTTAGGTAAGACCAGGCTCTTCACCTTAGCTCCCTCCTTGTCATTCTTGTACTCTTCCCTTTCATTTTGCCCAAAAAGGTTTTTGATCCACGGTTTCAGTTGAAAATAATTGCTGAAATATCTTTTAAAGGTTAAATTTTTCATGTTTAATGATTGTTATGAAATACAATTATGTTAGGATTAATAGTTGTTTTTCTCTGTGGGTTTGTTTAAAGCTTTTTTAACTGCATACTATTCAGAATTGACTTTGACACTTTGGGAATAAAGGAGTTAAAAGAAGCAAATCGATTGGTTTGTGAGTAAAGTCCAGCAAAAACACTGCACAGATTAATCCATCCTTTTTCAAGTAGGGAAGCTGCACAAATCAAGGCATAACTTGACAGTAAAACCCCGGCTGCCACTGCTGCCTTTTCAGATGTCTCCAGATCTGCACAGGCTACTGGAAGGACCAAGTTTCTAACCGAAGGGAATGTTTAGACTTCACTCATGGCGAGCTGTCAAAGATACTGTGCGTCCCCTTTTATTGTCCCTGTGCTACACCCACCAGATAATTGGTTCCGGAATGCATTACGAAGTCCGCTTCTGCTTCCCATTCAGTTTGACTTCACAATAGCACACAGCTGGAGTTGCGACTCACCGACTGGTTTTCGGAGTAGCAGACCCCTCTGACAAGCAGGTTCACCAGCTGGGAGCGCAGGATGAGGCCATGGAAGGTGAGCGGTCGGAAGCGCTCCTCCATGGTCCACTCCTCACTGGGAGACTGGTCTGGGTAGAGGTTGGGGTAGGGAGCATGCCTGTGAGGCAGAAGGTTCCAGAGTTGATCATCTAACAAGTTTTTACTGCTGTAGATTATCCTGATTTAAGATTCTGCATTTATCTTTATCCAGAAATCTGGGATGGAAAGTAAAACACAGCTTAAAGTGCATGTTTGTCTCTTTAAGACTTTTAAAATCTCTCTGTGGGAGTAACAGTTTGGAAATGATTTAAGTGACTGCGACTTCAGATGTTGTATTAATGAGCCAGTTTCTGACAAAAGACATATTGAGGAGTCCTGAGAGTAGCTTTATTGGGACCTCAGTTAGATTAACATTCAAAAACAATAAAAGTGCAGAAAGATGGCCTGTGGAGGACATCCAGGACAGTTTATTTGTTAAAATGCTATCCGATCTAGCATAGGCCAAAGCCTGAATTGATATTTTTGTCATAGATTATTCGAATGTACTACATTGTTTAGTAAAACAGTTGTTGAAAACTAGCATTTAAACCCCAATGTCCATGACAGACAACTGTGCTGACTAGTCAGCTGGAGTTGAACAATGGGGCTGACCTCTCACACCACTTTTAGTAGAAAGCCAATCAGAAGCAACATAATAGATGACATGGGAATGCACAATGAACCCAGGGAGACAGAATATTAGGGATTTGCTTCTGCATGTTGGCCTGTAATTTAGTTATTGTGACTTTCCAGAAGGTCAATAATGTCACAAACCGCTTTAATAAATGTTGATTTGTAAATCTTATTACATGTTCAAGCTGAAGTATCTGGTCTGGCATCAGCTTCATTGGGCATTACTGTGTGTACTATACTGTGGGAACAGATTGGTTGTCAAAAATTTCTTTAGAAATCAACCCTCAAGACCAGGGTTGACCAGACTTGAACAACTAATGTACCTTTTGTTTGGCTGAATTTGGTAGGGATGATAGGGATGGAATTAGCATGCTGTGCAAATAGTACTTAAATATTTAATAGATGTATGCATGCATTCAAAATTGTAGAGATTTCAAATTAAGTTCACCAGTAAAAGTAATTTTACAAGTATGTTCAGAGATCATTACACAAGGGAAATCCATACGTTTTTTTTTTACGAGAAGTTAATTATTTTAATGGGATACAAGTTCGAATCTACTAAACCTTTAACATACAAGCACCTTCCTCCACTTGACGTGTCTGGCATGTCTGTCTGCAATGCTGGTGAATCTACCGGCCTAAACTCACTTCTACTTCCCAAAGAATCAACATCACCTCTCTTTAGAGTATGGTCTACTATTTATCAATGTGTCAAGACTTTTTGAATAAAATCACTGAATCAAGTTTAATGTGAGTGATAATGGTCACTACTTTGAGAGACACAGTATGCAATGTGTATGTTATTCAATAGCTATCCTTGATCTGTAACCATTAAAAAGAAAGAGTGAAAATGGGGAAATCCTCATAAAAGTTGACTGTTTGGGTTCTAGATAAAATCATCTCAAAAGAGGGTTCTCAATTTCTGTGTAGGACCTAGATGACACCCTTGGGATATTGGGATATCAAAATGTTCAGGCTATAACCCCCAGTAACTATAGTATATTAGTGGAATCACTGTTAAGTGATTCCACTAATAAACTATAGTTAAGTATAGAACCTCTAACTGAACTAGTAGAACCTTCTACTTATGGTTCTGGCTGTAACCATAGGTTCCAGTCAGAACACTCTGAGAAGGTTTCAAATAAAACACTTACAAAGGGTTCTAATAGGCCTTTTCCATTTGGTCCTACTCTCTCCGGCTCCACCAGGCTTAAAGATGTTTCCACTATAGATATTGTGCACCAAGTAGATACTTTTGCAGTACCTGCTTCCTTGAGGTTCAAGTGGGGAGAGTCGGGATGAAATCTTGACTACAGGCTGGAGTAGTGATTAGCCTGTAGCTTTGGTATAAATTCTGATCCGGGCAGTAGATTTAGAACCAACACTGACGTACTTGTTGCAGCTCTGATTATTGACAGCTTCATAGTATCTCCGATAGCTGCACATATTCAGAACCTACACATGCTGTGGACCAACTATTTTACTGGACTCTTCCTGATGTAATAGGAGACTTTCCACTGCAGCATCACCTTCAAATAAGTAAATGTAAGTGTTTACTGAATCTACAGCCGTGATTGTAGCGTGGAATGTTATATACATCATTCATGTCTCAAGAATCACAGCTTTCCAATGGAAGGCAGACACTGAGTAAAATACATATTAATTTCTCATGTCCCACCCATGGGATGTCTGTTAAACCCGACATGCTTACAAAAGCTTCTAGACCAGAATACACATTATTCTTACTGGACCAAGTTTCTACTTGACATTTCAGTGGTGTGTCAGTCCTACCTTCTCTCTAACATCTGCTGCAGAATGTCCTCCCCCTCCTCTGCAGGCTCTGCACCAACACTCTGCTCATCACAAACATTCCTCAGCTCGCTGGATGGATATGACTTCATGGATTGGCATCGCCGTTGCTGTTCACTTGCACGGGACACCACACTGGATTTCTAAATATGAGACGCATCCTTAACTTTAACCATGGCACAGGTTGCTACGGTGATGCATGTTTTTTGTGTGTCTACGATACACATTTATGTTAAAGCAAAAACATTGCCTTGTTATTACCAGGAAATGAATCCATAAACTAACAGAGTGCTGATCGTTTCTTCACATTGTGAGGTTCTTGCCTCCAGACTCATTTATTGTTAATGAACCATCATGCATCGCAAAGAAATGACACAAACTTAAACTTTTTCCCAGAACTGCATCCAGCATCCAAAACATTTATGTTAACTCCAAATACCACCAAAAAATAAATTCATCTGCTGGATGTTATTTATAAAGGTCACAACGTCACTGTAAAACAGGGCTGTCCAGCTCAGGGGGCTCATTTATAAAACTTTGCATAGTATCTCTACTAGAATTGTCCTTGTACTTCCTGTTTTATTGTGTTTATTGTGTGAATGCTGTCAAGCATTCAAGACCAGCACGTGTTCTTTGGTTGAAAGGTCCTAAAAGACCACAGTTATTCAGGGTGTAGATGTTTCCCTGCACAACACAACTTATTTAAATGAAATGGCTCCTCAGACTTTTGGCACGTTCTGCCAATCATTCTGACCTATTAATTCAATTTGGCGCTGCAGCTAAAACATTCAAAACCAGCAGGACAGCAGTTTCAAGCCTTTTTCCAACCTTGAAGCGGATGTTGTTGCTGATCAGGATGTTTCCCTTCATGAAATCACGCTCGTTCTGCCGGTTTTCTGTGACCACGGGGAAGGCGTGGTACACGGTGGTGCGCAGAATGCTGACCAGAGACTGGACACGGGTGTGGGGATAAACGTAGGTCAAGTTGGGCTCCATGATGTCACTGGCTGTCAGCCTTGAAGTAATAAACAGCACAAGCTTGTCAGAAACCACAGAAAGAAACACTGTAATTGTGCTTGTGATTTTGGGTGCAGAAATAGAGCTGCTTAAACATTTATACCAGTGCTGGATGATCCCACATTAGTCTTATTCATCACTAAATATTGATGACAGTATCCTCACTGAAGCATCAGGATGTCAGTAGTAAACATGTGAACAATGAAACTTTAGACTGTTAAAAACACATCTTACTTGTCCATCTCCACCTCAGTTTGCCACTCCAGCAGCGGGACTCCTCTCAGCTGGATGTGGATGTCATAGATGCCCTTATTGAAGAAATCTCCAGTCCATTTGGCAACCTGACAGCAAAAAACAAAACCCGAAACACAGAAGTGGGATTTAAATTGTGGCTTCTGACCTCATACAATTCTATTAATTCCATTTTCTCTTTTAGTTTTACACCATCAAAGTCTATTTCTGCATTTTTAACATTATTTAAACCTGGTAACAAACGCTTCTCATATTTTTACAGTCGCTGCTCAGACTGAAGTAAATGCATGCATTACCATGCTAACAGTGATGCTGTGGGTATGTTACAGTAATCCTTCATATTTCCTCTTCCATTTAGCTAAACTGTGTGTTAGTCTTTGAAGATGATTTAATGATAACATTCTTGGCTCCACAGCTAAATCAATGTAAATAATCTAGATCAGGTGTGTTCAAAGTTGGCTCTGGATGGCTGCTGTTCTGCAGCACCTGCACAAGATTAATGTTTGAATTTTACAACAAGTCTTTGAGGAGAGAGATTCCTTTAAATCAGGTGTGTTGGAAAAATGAAGCATCTAAACCCTGCAGGAATGGGGCCGCTGAAGGCTGAAGCTTTACACCCTTAATCTATACCAGTGCTTTAGAATCAACCCTACTTTAACACACCTTAATTAAATGAATAGCTCATTAAGAAGCTGCACAGAATGTGATGGGTATGCTCATAAATCTGAGTCAGGTGTGCTGGAGTAGGAACATGGATAAGACATGCAGATTAGGTGGTCCTGAGGACCGGAATTGAGAAACGCTGATCTATACTGATGTCTGCTTCATGACATAATCCAAGCAGTAATTGAGTAAATCTGGTTAAAATTTTGTCTTACTGTTACAGAACAACAGGAAAAGTAGTAGGCATTAACATTTTGGATGCTAGCTTAGCTAGCCAGCTAAATATTATCTGCAAAAAATAGTAAATAATGAATCCTGAATTACACAGTGAGGGTTTTATCATATGAAGTGATAACTTACCATTAATGTGATCATGATAGGCAGCCCGTATGTGATCTCATTGGTCGATTCGATGAGGATAACAGTAAGGCTGATGGTCATCCTGACCACGCCTCCGAGAAAGGCAGCAGCACCAATGAGTGCAAATGTCCCCGAGTAGATGTCCATCCCCAGTTCCCTGACAGAGGAGAGAAGAAGTAATGCGTTGTGGTGGGAGTAACTCCTCCCTCACCCACCCTTCCCATCCATGGGTAGAGCGGGTGGTTGTTCCTCTACCAGAGTCCAGGGAGCTTGAGGGTCCTACGCTTGCTCATCACCATTTCATCTGTCTGACTAATGCAAAAACTAAATCGGAAGTCCTACCACAAATGGAGCTTCTTAAATAGTAAACGCTTTTTAAAGGCTGAGTGGACAAAGGTGTGGTGAAAGCTCTACAATTACCTGTAGAATTATGCAGAACCTAAATATTGCAGCAAAAAAATAGAAAAACTACTCAAAAATTATCAAAAAGTTTTTATGTTTTCATGAGATGGTTATAAAAGTCTATTGCAAAAGTACAATGGAAACACTTATTTCACATTTAGCGGGTCACAAAACCAGTTCATTTCAACTAAAGATTGCTTTTGGATGACTTCTTTTTTTTAACTTTTAACAAGGACAGCAGCAACAGCGGTAGAAGCAACCAATATATCGGCTCCAAAATACAAACATTTTTTATCTCCATCCTCCTCAAAGTAGATTCTGGAGTGGAGGAGATTTTACGACAGAACACGTGCAACTTACAATTGTGCTTAGTCAAAATTTTAAAATGATTGTTTTTATTTTGTAAAAAACTGTAATGGAAAGGCAGCTAAAAATGCATCAGTAATCTTTGATCTTAGAATTTGACTGCACACTTCTAACTCTGCTGTGTTGTTTGTTCAAAAAGCCTCATAAACTCCTAACTCTAAAATATAAACACAGTTCTAAACAGTTTTATGGTCACATTTCCCAAAAGCCCCCTGTTGTAAAGAAGCAAAAAAATGGTCATTACAACACAGGAACTTGATCTTACACTTTAAGGATGTTTGCAACCAGACGCCCGAACGCCGCTCCACAGAGGAGCGAGGGGACGAAGAGACCGCTGGGAACAGACACCCCGTAAGTCCAACAGGCCAACAGGAAGTAAAGCAGGAAGAACACAGATAGAGTCACTGGGCTGAAGGTTCCTACAAAGAGAAGGCATAGATCAGCCATTATTTGTACTTATGTCCCTGAAACTTTAATTTCCCATTATGTAGACGATCAACTCTATTAAAATTGTGTTTTGATTTTGAACTACAGATGAAGAGAATATAATTACTGAAGAATTAAAGTCTGAATTCTCAGACTGTTCTGACAGAACAGAACCCACATTTAAGTTTGAATGGTAACAAAGCTGTAGGTACACTGAAGAAATTAAAGAAATCTATGATTACATTAAATAAAATTTTTAAAAGTTATCTAAAAATGTGAAACTTTCTAAAATGTGAAAATTAAAGCTAAAAGCATAAAGCAAATACAGGAATGGGAGGTCATTCTAGGCCACAGTGTTGCCCTGCAAGACAAACATTTTCATTATCTAATTTAAATTACCACAACACTATTTTTTTATTTTGGTGAAAAAGAAGATTATTTTTCATTTAATTTATTTCCATCACAGTAGGGTGAAATAGGTATGGGTGTAGGTTTTGTCTTAACATTGGTAGGGAAGACATAGCAGCATAACCGGCATGTATATTTTTTGCTGGGGACGGGACGTTAATAAGACCAAACAGATTGCATGAACAGGGGTCACGGCTACATTTCTCACGAATATGAACCTAATTAATTATTAGGCTAAATGATCAATGCAAAATAAATCTGTATTAACTTTCATGTGTATAGTTCACCTGATACACGATTCGATTCAAACCTTTGTTTTCAAAATCTACAAAAGAAACATTTGAAAAAGTTACAGAATAAGTGACTGGATTTTATTAGCAAATTTAAATTGCAATATTTAAACATAACTTAAATAATATTAAAATACACAATAAATACCAACTTGTTAATAATATCTTAACTATCCAGGAATGCAAAAAAAAACATTTGTCTTAACACCACTTAACATTGCCTTTACAAGTAAATAGGTCATTTACAATGAATCCATTTTAGCATCATGTTAAATGAGCTCGCATGACACCCAGATGTACCTGTTGCATCAGCCTGCTCTACATTTATCTCTCTAGGTTCCTGCTCTGTCCATCCTCTCTCTCTGCTGTGTCACTTCACTCTCTCTCCTTCTCTTAGTTGCTGATGTGTTTCCAATGCAAAAATGAAAAAAAGTTAAAATAGTTACTTTCATGTGAGAGTCATTTTTAAAAATGGTGGGATTCCCCCTATGCTTGATATACAGGTACATCTCATGAAATTAGAATATTCTTCAGTCATTTCAGAATGTGAAACCCATATATCATATAGATTCATTACACATAGAGTCAAACTTTTTAACCATTCATTCCTTGAAATATTGATAATTGTGGCTTTTAGATAATAAAAACCAAAATGAAAAAATTAGAATATTGTGGAAAACTTCAATGTTGGAGAGCCATAGTGCCAGACCCTGATTAACTAATTAACTAAAAACACCTGCAAAGGTATCCCCAGTCTTTAAATGCTCTCAGTCTGGTTCAGATGGCGACACAATCATGGGGGAGACTGATGACTGGCCAGATGTTCAGAAGACAATCATTGTCGCCCTCCACAAGGAGGGAATGCCACAAAAGGTCATTGAAGCTAAAGAAGCTGCTTGTTCACAGAGTGCTGTATCCAAGCATATTAATGGAAGGTTGAGTGGAAGGAAAAAGTGTGGTGGGAAAAGGTGCACCAGCAAAAGGGATGACCGCAGCCTGGAGACGATTGTCACGCCACATCCATTCAAGAATTTGGGGGATCTTCACATGGACTGAAGCTGGACATCAAGAGCCACTACAAAAGTCACATTCCTCGTGTCGAGCCATCCCTGAACCAGAGACAACGTCAGAAGCGCCTTACCCGGGCTAAGGAGAAAAAGAACTGGACTGTTGCTCAGTGGTCAAAATCATCTTTTCAGATGAAGCAAATTTAGCATTTAATTTGGAAATCAAGGTCCCAGAGTCTGGAGGAAGAGTGGAGAGACACAGAATACACATTGCTTGAAGTCCAGAGTGAAGTTTGCAGTCAGTGATGATTTGGGGAGCCGTGTCATCTGCTGGTGTTGGTCCATTGTGTTTTCTGAAGTGCACAGTCAACACATCCATCTAGCAGGACATTTTAGAGCACTTTATGCCACCTTCTGCTGACAAGCTCTATGGAGATGCCCATTTCATTTTCCATTCTGCCCACACTGCCAAAGGAACCAAAAGCTGCTTCAGTGACCATGGTGTTACTGTACAAACTCACCTGATAGAGAATCTGTGGGGTATTGTCAAGAGGAAGATGAGACACCAGACCCAACAATGTAGATGACCTGAAGGCTGCTATTAAAGTAACCTGGGCTTCCATTACACCTGAGCAGCGTCACACACTGATCGCTTCCTTGCCACAACCAAGTACTGAGTGCATGGAAAAGAAAATACTGTTCATTAGCCTGACATTTCTATTTAAAATTTTCTGTTTTTAAATTTATCTTATGCCACAATTTTATGCCACAATATTTCAAGGAATGAATGGTTAAAATGTTTAACTCTAAGTGTAACGAATCTATATGATATATGGGTTTCACATTCTGAAATGACTGATGAAGAATATTAAACTTTTTCCTGAGATGTCCCTCCATCCATCCATATTCTACCACTTATTCCCGAACAGGGTCGCGGGGGGTCTGGAGCTAATCCCAGCAGCCAACGGGCGAGAGGTGGGGTACACCCTGGACAGGTCGCCAGTCTATCACAGGGCCACACATATAGACAAACAACTATACCGCCCGAGCCGAGTGAGGCTACAGCGCTAACCACCTCGCCACAATGCAGCCCCCTGAGATGTACCTGTAGAGGAAATTCACAGTGGGGGAATACAACTTAACCTTTACATGGAACATGTTAGCCTACATTATTCTTCACCACAACAGTAATACATTTGTTTTATTGGTTGTCTCTTTCACCTTCTTCTCCTTTACTTTCTTCTCTAAAGTGCATCAGTGTGTTGAAAAAAATCTAAATCAAGATTAATTGAACTTTTTACCTCAATTATGATTAATGTATAATTATCTGAAAAATATCTGCATAGGCTGCAAAAATTCTTTTAAATAAATAATGTCGAAAATAAATAAATACATTGTAATTAGTAAATAAATGTACTAATAGGTATTTGTTTTGAAAAGTGTAAAGACACAACATGCTCTAGCCTTCTTTCCTTCTAAATCAGGCTGTTTACAAGAAGAAAAGCCGCAGCAACATGTGTTTTTGACTGTCAACACTTTCCTGTGAAACACAGACTGGGACCAGTCTCCCTAAAGCCGTTTTTCCATTATTACCTAGTCCCCTCTGCTCTACCGGCCGGGGAGCACTCTACTCCGCTGCAATGCTTTTCCATTGCAAATCCAGTCTATGTCCAAACGCTCTTTTGTGGGAGGGGTCTCCGGCGCATTCCTTCTAGAAAGTTACCGATGTAATCTGATAGCGAAACGACGCAACAAAACAACATGTTCTCCGGGATACCAAAGAAGAAGACATAGAAAGATGGAAGGAGGTGAAGCAGCCTTTTACCTGCTGCTCGGGTTATGGTTTATAATGAGTAATAAACTCACGGCACAAATCAGGAGACGTCATCATCGGGCAAGATAAGACAACCTGGAGAGGCAGTAATTATCATTACTGTGTACATCGCTGTGTAGTGACATCATTCGCTGCAAGTGTACCAGTACGGTACGACAAATCGTAATGGAAATGCTCTTGAGGCCGGGTGGACTGGTATAAGGTCGGGTAGACTAGATACGTGTGGAAACGCCTTAAGAAGCCTCTGGCTTACGTTTTTTCTGGTTTTATAGTTTCCAGCAGAGTTCTCTACATTTCTCAGTTTATTTAACATTGGTAGTAGAAAACACATACAGGTCACATCTCTGTAAGCTGCTTCCTACTCGACTTTGCAGTTTAGCAACTTCACACAGTTTAATGTTGTGTTAACCGTGATGTATGTTGGACTTTCAGTAGTAAAATTAGTAGTGTGTTCCCCACCTCCACAACATGGACATCTTTTTACATGCCTTACACTGGCTGCTGGACGAAAGAAACTTCTAATATCTCTCCTCTTCGAAGGGGGCGGCAATATTTTTCAATCCTGTTTCAGTCCTGTCAGGACTGTGTGTGTGTGTGTGTGTGTGTGTGTGTGAGTGTGTGTGTCTGTGTCATCACCCAACCAAAACGTGCGTTTGAGGGAAAAAGTGGCCTGGCACATTCAGCAAGTGAAAAGGGGTAAATGTAAGTCTGAACATAATGAAAATAATTCACTTAATAATGGTAGGGTCAATTCTATCCTTACAACATATGGGAAGACAATCTAAATTGCCTATATAACTGAACTGATTATATAACGCAAATCAGGTTGCTTAAAAGTTGGTGGGGACAAATTGAGCGTCCTGAAAAGTTGGTAGTTTCAATGTCCCCATTATAAACCTATGGCCAGCTGCTGTGAACAGAGCTGTAAAACAAAAGGAGCTAGTGTACTGCATCTCTGCTTTTTTCACCAAAGCTTATCAGTATATGTTGTTTCTCAATTATGAATACAACCCAACCCAACAGCTGTCAAAAGGGGAAATTAAAAAACAAAACATTTTCACTGCCACAGAGCTGGTCAGCTCACCATCCTGATGGAAAAGCTGGTGAATGGCAGCCTCCTGTGGGTTGAAGAACAACGTGGCCATGTCATTGTAGGTCTTGTTGGAGCAGAAGAATTGTCGAACGGTTGAGTTGATGTCTTCGCTGCCAGCCAGCTGAAAACAAAACACTCAGGTTTATACGAGGAAGTTGTACGGATGCTGAATGTAAAGATGAGCTTCACAGCTCCTGCTAGATCTATCATCTGTGTGAAATTAGGATGTGGCACCACATCTGATTGTTCATCTTTCCAGCCAAGGACTACATTTGGTCTCCTTCACATCCAGCATCTCAGCTTTTCAATGCTGTAGGAACAACAGTCCTACTTACTGTGGTGTTATGGGTTGTGGGGCTAGAAAGGTCACGGCATTCACCCAACAGAATTGAAGCTGCAAATATCACTAATGTTGTCACCATGGCAACGAGCAGACTCTCCAGAACTCTAGAAAAGAAGTGAGGATCAGATCAGTGGATGCTGGAAAGAATGCTTGTGAAGATGGGCTGTGATTGGCACACCTGATAAACTTAGCCTTGGGGTGGATGTGTCTCATACGATACTTGGCCAGGCACTTGTTCAAGCAGTTGAAGAGCGCCCCCAGCAGGCCCCCAACCAGACCCATCAGGACAAAGAAGGCCAGGTCCACCGCTGTCCACAGGTGGCAGTTCTTATCTCCGTCTGGACACTGATCAGCACAGGACATACACTGGCTGTCAAAAATTTGGACACACTTTCCAATAAGATTTAATTGAGGAAGTGTGTCCAAACTTTTGACTGGTAGTGTAGATAACAACTAAACACTGCAGATCAGAACTTGTGTTACACCTCATGGTTCCATTTGAGGCTGTGCTGGTCACACCACTCTCAAAAACCCCTTGAGCTCATAGACTGTATGCTTGAGATGCAGCATGTCGCTTTCAACACAAACAAACACATGGTAATCTTTCACACATAATAAAACAAGAATAAAATATAATTAAACACTATACACAGTGCATATTACAAGGACAATACATTTACGACAAACACTTAACATAAAACAAAGATGAAAAAGTACATTTTTTAAGTGATACATTTTATTGAGTTCACTTTTAGCCAGTTTTGAATTAAATTTAAATCCTTCTGTAATAGACTTTGTAGATGTGGTATATCTGAACATGGGATGAGACAACAAAAACACTATACAAAAAAAGCTGAATTGAAGAGTTAAATTGAGTAGAATCCACTGTAGTGGACACCTATCCGTTTTCTAATACAGGTGTGGATGTGGACGTTACACTTCAGTGGACATCAATTCAACTGATCTTGTTAAAGCAAAGGATCTGCGGCGGTCTGGGCGAAACCATAATAACCACCTCATATATTTTATCTAAATGTGTAAAGGCTTAAAAAGGTTTTAGGGGAATTTTTACAATAACATTCAGGTTGTTAAATAAGTGCTGAGATGTAGATGAATTCAAACTAAAGGAAAATGACTGAATGTTTCACAGGAAACATGACTATACCTTGAACTCTCCAAAGTTAAGCAGACCAGGAAGCTGGAATGAGCCCCACTTGTTGAAGTTTATTCCTGAGCGGAAGAAGTTTAGAGTAAAAGTGGCCGACATGGAGCAGAAGAGCTGAAACAGAAGATCAAACATGAAAAATGAAAAGTAAAGATAAGGTCCTAATGTTTTATAAATATACCATCTTTTATGATACAACTCAGTTTCTGGGCTGAAATATAACTGAAAACGTACCACTTTCCAAGTGAGAGCCTGGTTCCAGAAGGAGGAGCCCTCCTCCAGACTGAAAAGGGTACCACCTATTGGAGCACCGAAGGCAGCAGCAACTCCAGCAGCAGCTCCTGCAGAAACAAAGTCTCGCTTTTCCCTAAAGAATAGAAATCCCATTAGTATGGAATTTACTGGATTGAGCCTGCATGCTAATTGATTAACAGTTTGCAGGGTCATTGTTGAAATAATGGAATGCAGACATACCTGTCACTGCGGAAGTAGGGGAAATCAAACCTTATCCTTTTAAAAGTGATGCTCTGAAACTGATAAGAGGATGACATCTGATGAGTGCATAGCAGAAATGACTAAACTTTCATGTAACCAAGATACAGCATTTCAGATGTTGTGGTATCACACTGATCACAAACTTAATCATAATGTATCTTAACACACCTTCCTCAGTCACAAATGTGTCTGGTTTAGTTATTATAGCTGCCTGATTTGAAGTAACTTGTTTTAAATCCACAGAAGAAGCAAGTTCTCCAGGAATACAGGAAGAGCATTTGAAAGTGAGTTTAAACACAGTAAACTTTAAACAAGGTAAACATTGCAACAGCACTGGCCTGACAACTCACACAGAGGATACAGGTGTAAGGAGGAAAACTGGCTTTAAGATCTTAAAGAAAGAAGTTTTTCTGCTGTTGAAAAGTTACTTGAAAGCAAACCATGTTTCCATTTGAGGCCCCATTCCTATGATAGAGTGCATCCAAATCTAACTGCAGAATAGTTGGTGCGCATCTACATCATGCTGTTGGGAGCCTACCTCTCCCTCCTTATCAGACCCTCTTCTCTACATCACTTAAGGTCTCCAAAAGATGTGGGATTGTCACAAAGCGGCAGTAGAGTTCTAAACAAAGATAAGATGCCATGATGCGTTCAGGGTCCCTGCTGTTGTAAACCTACTACTGACAGCTGTTCCAATGGCTGAGGAAGAGTTTCAACTCCTACCTCTGGCAGAACTTCAACCATGTCCCGAGGGAGGCAGGGAATATTGAGTCCAAGTGGGCTGTGTTCCAAGCAGGCGACAATCTCTGGCTTCAGATTGTGACGCCAATAAGGAAATTGTAATACTTGAAGTTCACCCCTCACCGCTAGATGACTAGCTGCAATAGAGAGCAATGCCCATAGACTCCCATGTGAAAATGTCCCATTTCACAGCTGAAATAAACATGTTTATTGGCTCCAAAAACCTTTTTTGGTTTAATATGTCCAATTTTGCATCATGACAAATTTTTTTGGGGGTATTTTCTAACATTCCTGTTTTTATGTTATTTTAATCTTAAATTTAGAGGCGTGTCCTTTGGATTGATGTGTGTAAGAGTGCTATCACTGGTACTTCCTGCTGCCTCCATATATA
>JBAMHX010000015.1:26637016-26651230 GCA_037177515.1 Pseudomugil tenellus
TTGACCAGAATCAGTATTGAGCCTGATGTCATTTAGGACTTTGACCAGAGCTGTTTCAGTGCTGTGATGAGGTCGGAGGTGAACATTTAAGAAGTCATTAAGCTGCTTAAATACAACCTTCTCAATAATCTTGGATATAAAAACAGGTCAGTCAAAATCAGCCGTCGGGAAAAAGAGATAAACAAGAATAAGAGCAGCTTTGTTAAGAATTCCACTGCTTTAAAATCCACTTAGACTTCACAGTTTTTACAAAAAGATATATAATGATGGAGCAGTGGAGCGTGGGTGAAGAAGCAAAGCCAATTAGTGTCTAGTCAGGTGCATTTAACTGTAACTACACTCTAAACTACACCAAGTCTTTTCATCTGGCCTCGAGGATTTTATTCAGACAAGTATGTGTGACTTTACAAGGAAAAACAGAAAACCCGTTTTGGTTCAATGTCATGAAAATGTGTTCACTGAGCCTGAAGCAATCTGTGTCACATGTTTAGCATCAGCAGAGATCATTTATCAACAGACCACACATTTAAATCATGTGGTACAAACTTTTAAATCCCATTTAACTCTTTAAACAAACTGTGGTACAAGCTGCTCGTGTTTCTAAGATATAAAACATCTCTTGTAAATGTCATTAACATAATGACGCTTTTTTATTAGGATTCTGAAACAAACGTGCACAGATTTAATGCAAGCTAATAGTTTATATTAACATCAGGAATTTGTAGTGAAAAAGAAGAGAAAAGCAAACTTGAATAAGTGACATGCCCTTAACAACAGCTAACCCAGCGTCCATCTTCTATCCTACCAGGACTCTGAGACCACTCCAACCAGTAAAAGTCTGTCTGATGATGGCTTATCTTATCGCTTAATCTGTCTCTTTCACTCCTTTTTTTTCTTTGCTGAATCAGCCACACTGTATGTTCAAAACAGCCGCGTTATATCCGGATGCTGACATGTGTCGCAGTGCGTAAAGCGAAACTCAGCTGTAAAACCACACAGTACCCTGGAAACAAAAGTGGTGAAGTAGTTTCTCAGCCCAAGATACTGCTGGACACCAACGCCTCCAGAAACGTGAATAATAAATGCCACCGTCATTAAACGAGTCAGGAACAAGTCGGCTAGTGATGAGTACGCTGTGATGTAACTTGTCACAACAGGAAGTAGCCTGGCTTTAACTACATGATGGCATAAGCCACATCCTGACAAAAAGCATGTTCATGGGTGTGTATCTTTCTGTGTTAGGCTGTTCATATATTAAATCTTTGTTTCATTTCCTCTTTTATTTCCTCAGTTTCTTCCCCTGTTCACTATTAATTCTACGTTCTGCTCAAGCTGCCCACCTGGACTTGTTTAGACAAATACCACAAGCTCATTTGTGTTAATGATTAGCTTCAACGCTATAAATACTCAGTCGTTTTTGTAGTTTTGTCCAAGTTCTTTTTTCTCTTTAGTTCTGACATCTGCCACCTGTTTCTTACATTTTGCTTATTTTCTTACCTTCATGAACAGCGGCATTGAGCTTATAGATGCAATGAAATATTCAACGTGAGTGGAGCAGAAAATATGGATTTTACCTCTTCACTCTCTCATCGTGTTGGGCAATGAGGTTACTGTAGAAGTTTTCCAGGGTCACCTTGGCCATAGTGACCCGTTCCTTGGTGTGGTTACTCATAGAGGAGCATGAGCTTTGGCCAGTCATCGCCATGCTTTTCTTGAAAAGATACAAAAACTACAGTAAGCAGAGAAATCTATTAAGACACCTTTAAATATGTGGTTACATGCAGTAGACAGAATTTATTCAAGCTAAACACTGCAGGACTAGATGAGACCTCTTGAATGACACTTACTATACAATATAAGCTGCTGAGGTCCAATTCCACAGATACATAACCTGTAACTGAGTCAAAGTATTTTGCTGTAAAGAGTATTTTTAAACTGCTGGTTATTAATCTTAATTATGTTTGCTGATATAATTCTAAATATCAATTTAAATTGATACCTAGCTAACCAATTGATAAAATTGGCAAATAAAAAATAGTATTACTTTAACTTAAAAGGCAATTCTGAAAACATGGTGCAAAAAGATGAAAGTCGTGGTAAACAGCAAAAACATGAAAATACTGAACTGTTTAAAATGACAAGTATGAAATGAGGTGACTGCTAGCCCACAAAAAGAGGAAGGAAAACGGTTCATTGAACACAGTACTGTTGCAAACAATATGAATACCATTAAAAAGACATTAAGAAATGGGATTTACGCAACCACTGATACTGAAATCTTCCAGTGAACCAGAGCGGGTTCCAGCTTTACCCGTCTCTCTGAGTCCCAGATCAGTACAAACGCCCTTAATTAAACAGAAATGTCCAAACTAATTGTAGTTTCTGCTTATATATTGTGTTTGTTATTTGCCCAGGGTGGAAAGACAATACTCTTCATACCTGCAGTCTGTGAAGACACTTAAACAAATTGTGAAATGTGGTTAGCAGAATAATTGCTGATTATTTACAGTAAGGTAGCTGCTCAGACAATGCAACTGCTAAAACTCAGTATATGGCAACACACTATGTCAAAAAATACATTACATCACACTATAAACATTGATATTCCTCCTTTTTGTAGTTCTGCTCTGAATTATTAATTATAAGCGTAAAGATATTAATGGAAACTATAACACACATTACTTCACATCAGTTCTGACCAAAAATGAACCATAGCTAGCTTAAAGTGTCAGAAAAGTGATGTTTCTAAAACAAAGGCCGTCACATTAAGGTAATGGTGGAACTTGGATGTTGTTAAAATGACACAGGATTATGTACAGAATGTCACGTAAAAAGTTCAATTGTAAAGAACATGTTTTGTTCAGATTACATTCAGCTAGTTTTACTCAAACTGAGCCAGATAGTCGGAATAACACGTAGCTAGTTTCTGTCTGAACGTAATCACACGTACCGCAAACATTTTTAAAAAAGTACATTATTATATATAAATATTAATTTAAGCAACAAGTTGTACTATTCCAATATGGCTTCAGTTTACTTACAGATGATAAATTTTGGTTTTCGCAGTTCCCATTTACTTTCAACCTCGTAAACAATCACCTTAACCTGCTAGCATCAGTTAGCCAGCTAGTTAGCTACTAAAGTTCCTTGACAACATCAAGTCGGCTAGCGGGGCTATATATCAGCACCGGAAACTGCCTCCAAAATAAAATCAACTTGTTTGGGAGAACAACTCTCTCTACCAGTGTTCGGGATAAAAACCGTTGTTTTTAAAAGTACATACCGGAAATTCTAAATCTTCATCACCGCTAACCTCACTACTTGGAAGTTATTCTGGCAAATAGCTAAGTGAAAGTTAGCTAGTAAACGTTAGCTACTTATTTGTAGCTTAAGCCGTTTGTTTAAAAAAATAGCACTGTGAAACGGATAGCAGTCCCAGTTCATTACGTTCACATTTAACAGGCAAAGAGGTTGAACATACTAACAAGCAGTTTGATGTCTTTATAATTAGTCTTTGTTCACTTACCTTGATGAAAGGTGCGGTGTCTGCCCGACCGTCTCTTGCTCTACTTCCCAGAGGGCGTTGCGTCACCATGGTTATGACCTCACTAGACACCTAGTGGTTCCGATCTGTCCCCTCATTCATTTTTTAAAGCTGTTACTCCGTCTGCAGAGGCCCCAAAAAGGCCTGACTTGAGTTTGTAAACCTACATCTACCTCTACAAATAGGGATATAATTTTAGACTCTGGAAACATGTCTAAAAATTAGTTAAGACTGTTTTTAAACATAACTTACTAATGAAAAGTAGATACCTGTTACAAATAAAATAAGGTTTTATTAAACTACTACAAGATAATACTTGAACATGACAAAAGAAGTTGGTTGATCCCAGTCAGTAAATGTGGAGTAAGTACAAACAAGATGAGAAGGCTGAGGGGAAACATGCAGGCAGTAGTGTAAACTTTGACTGTAACTGGTGCAACTGCACAGGAGACCATTAAGAAAGGGGAAATGGAAGCTGTCTGTCAGGTTTAGAGAAGAGTTCAAAAATACACTCTGTCATCCCCATCTCTCAGGATATCATGTGCATTTATCTCATGCACACTGCTTTACACCAGTTTTTATCTAAAAGCGCAA
Organism: Pseudomugil tenellus; assembly: GCA_037177515.1. NCBI lineage: Eukaryota > Metazoa > Chordata > Actinopteri > Atheriniformes > Pseudomugilidae > Pseudomugil > Pseudomugil tenellus. The sequence goes on from JBAMHX010000015.1 coordinate 26,641,155, forward strand.
AAAGTCAGAAAGCCAAACAAATCTGGCATCGTCATTCATTAGAGATGCAGATAGTGTTCAAGATTATATTTTATTAGGCTACACATATGATTATTTCAATGCTTTAATGGATCGAAAGCACAACTGGGGGGGCTGTAGCTCAGAAACAGGCGGAAATGGAAATACTTGCAGTTTCCACCTCACCGCTAGATGACTGGATCCAAGAGAGAGCGATCCTCATAGACTCCCATGTTAAAATGTCCATTTTCACAGCTGAAATAAACATGTTTACAGAGTGGCTCCAAAACCTTTTTCGGTTTAATAGCTCCAACTTTCAGTCATGACAACTTTGCGGGGGGCAACGGTATGGACCCGCCTATGGGCTTCAAATCGGCTCTTCAGAAACGAGATGGTATGCGCTGTCCAGTATTTATATACAGTTAATGCTCAGGAGGTAAGAGCAGTTGTCTGCCTACCTGAAAGTTGGTGGTTTGATTCCAGGCTTCCCCTGACTACATGCTGAAGTGTCCTTAGGCAAGACACTGAACCCTGTGACCTGAAATGTAAGTCGCTTTGGAGAAAAGCGTCTGTTAAATGAATGTAATGCAGTGTAATTGAAAGGTAAAGCTGTGAACTATTAACCCCCCCCCAACACACACACACAAAACACAGTTTTCCATGGCATACCACATGGCTTGTGTAAAATCTCATATTGAGGGGCCTAACAGTGTTAACACCGTTGTTTGTACATGCGCAGTGAGAGATGTTGTCCATCAGGCCTATGGATAGTAGGAGGAAAAAAGTGTCAGAAGCTTAGAGGCAAGGTTGGACAACAGCTAATGAGTGACCTACCTGAACACAGACTTAAGGTGGTGGAACCCCTATTTACTTATGTGGCCATGGATGTGTTGTAGGAGGTGCCAGAAGCCTGGCCATTTTGCACGGGACTGTGATGGTGAGCGTGTTTCTTGATCATGCCCCCGTGCTAACTCTGTTGCTGGCTTAAACTCAAATATAGTTGCCCCCCTCTTCTCTGACGGAAAACTGATGCCCAGTGAGCTGCCACTCAGTCTGTGGTTTCAGCTCTTCCTTCCCACTCACCTGCTGATTTGTGGTCCTTACAGCAGGCTGATCCTCTTTTGAAGGAGGTCTTGCCATTTTGGCGACGGAAAGTTCCACTTACTTTTGTTGAAAGGCAAGAACCGTAAAAGTCGGCAAGTATACTCCGGGGCCAATGGGACTGCCTGATTGAGGAAGGGGGTGTTCTTTGTCGTCGGGTCTTTCGCTCAGATGGAGTGGATGGTCACCAAGCCATCGAACATACAACTGATTTGATCCAACAGCATTGCTATTGGCCAAGTATGGTAATGGATATTTAGCAGTGGGTTTTAGGATGTGAGCACTGCCAAATTGCAAAGGACTTGGGTCCCACAGCTTTATGGACCATTTACTGGCTTCCCGACCCAATGAGATCTTGGCTATGGATTTTACATTGTTGGAGCCATCCTGTAATGGGTATGAGAACATCTTGATCATGACTGATGTGTTTAGTAAATTTACATTGGCTGTTCCTACACTAGCTGTTCCTACACTACCGGAGTCGCAAGGTCTCGTACTACTCCATCCTGCAGATAATGGTCAGTGCGAGTGATTCAACCAAACCCTTCATAACCTTCTTAGTACACTTCCATCATCAAGTAAACAAGATTGGGCATTGTGTTTGCCACAAGTGGTGTTTTGTTATAACACAGCACCCCACCAGGGGACTGGAGAATCCCCCTATTATCTAATGTTTGGACAGGAACCTCGTCTCCCAGCAGACTTCCTTCTGGGTCGAGTGCTAGATCCAGTTCCTGGAGGGGTACAGCACTGGATTGTTGAACATCAAACCAGATTGCCATTGCTTTTGAAGGGGCTAGAGAGCGGTTATTGGAAGCAGCCGTGCAACGAAAGGAACGGTATGATCGACAAGGGGGAAATGCACCTCTTTTAGTGGGACAGCAGGTGTACATGAGGGACCACAGTGGGAGGGGCAGAAAAAAAATCCAAGACCACTGGAGTTCAGAGTTCTATCAAGTCCTCAAGACTTGATAGACCATAACTCCAGTTGGTGAAGGAGCTGTGTACACGGTGGCTTCTGTAACAGAACTACATAAGGTTAAGAAATTGCATAGAAATATGCTGAAGGCAGTAATCTCACCTAAAGATGTTCGTTCCTTGCCTAGGCTGCCCGCTCAGCCTGCAACTGTGGACGAGGAACACTCTTGTGATGATGATTTGTATCTTAGGGTCTCTGAAGCACCTGCTCCACTGTCTCCTGTCACAGGTAGTTCAGGTACAAGACCTCCCCCACAGTTTCTGGCTGACCAGTTAAGATATGGTCAACTAGTGGGTCCTGTTACAGAGGCCCTTGTAGTACCGGAACAGCCAGTTGTTGATGAACAGTGCAGCGATACTTTACCTACTTTATGGAGAACAGCTCATTCAACACCTGGCTATCATACCAATGTCCACCGTCTCCCTAGGTCCATCGATGATAGCAGGAATGCTGTAGGTGAGGCTTAGTATTCAGTAGATAGACATTACACTAGGTATTTGGAGTTAGTGTTGGAGTAACTTCAACGTCAGGTTGACAACGCAAAACTTGGGGGAAAATGTGTCCAGAGATTTCTCCTCCTGACCACTGTATGGCACTGCGCTGGGTTTAGCCACCACCTATAATTAGTAGGTGGCACAGTGCCCTTTAAACGCAGCTGTGTTTGACACACCAGGCATCTTCTCCGTCCATCTTCTGTGGTGTCTGCCTGACGTAGTCCCAGTGAGGTGTCAAATCTCCGTGCGGATGTCACTAATTTGTAGGCATTAGTGACATGACCGTTTAAACAGAACAGCTGGTGGTTGAACACTCATCTGATGGTCGGACGCTGCGTACACTGCGTTTTCTGCTCAGGCAAGGGTTTGGGCTGCATATTTCGGTCTAGCTCATGATCGGTTTTTAATCTGCGCTATTTGTGTAGGGTTTGGCGCTGGTGAGCCACGACCTTCTGACTTCTACCTCACATTGTGGAGGGTTATTCCACGTCAGTATTAAAGCCAGACCCTTGATCGCTCTGCTGCCACTGCACGGAAAACTGCTGTTTTGGCTCTTGCTGTCTTGTGTTTTTTTTTTTTTTACAAACATATGTGATGGCTGTTATTGCTGCTTGGAGCATATTTAATGAACGTAACTGCTGTGTGGCCAGACCACCACACGAAACTAAGCAATAACCTGGATGCCTCTAATTTTAAACTGCAACTATTGTTGTCCAAATTGTGTATTTTACTTTTGCATGTTTGTTTGATTTGTATGGTCTGCTTGGTCCATATTGTTGTCCTGTGCTAATTTTAATTTTGTTTTTTATATCAGGCGCTGCAAATTCCAGGTGGCAGTCCTACTCCAGTGGTGGTGACGTCACATACCTCCCCCTTCTTTTTGTTTGCTTTTAGTGTGAGTGTGTAACATTGGTGGTTTATGCGAGTGTCTCTCCACCCTCCTGTTTTATTTAGGAACCGCCACAAAGAGTCCCAGCTCTGTGACCTCCCCTTTCCCTTTGTCCTCCAAGGGTATGATTTCTTTGGATCCAGTGGGGTTAGTTTTTCCTAATGTGTTAAATAATTTGTTTTCTTTTATTAAACCCTAACCCATGGCATCATTTTAAATTTTCTGGTAATATTACTATAGGATTGAAAGAGAGGTGTTGTGGGTCGTATTGAGTTTGTATGTTATGGATGGTAGATTGTTGGAAGGTGTGAAGAGTTTATTTAGAAACAGTACAGCGTGTGTGAGAGTGGGAAATGAGTGAATGTGTGAATTTGCCAGTGTGAATGAGTGGTTTCCTGTGAGAGTTGGTTTGCGTCAGTAATGTGCGATGTCTCCGTGGTTGTTTAATGTGTATATGGATGGTGTGGTAAAAGAGGGGAATGCAAAAGTGTTGGGTAAGGGGGTGAGACTGGTGAATGTTGATGGCAGTGAATGGAGTATGAACCAATTGTTTGCAGATGATACTGCACTAGTGACTGATTCAGAGGAGAGCTTGGCACATTTGGTTGAGGAGTTTGGAAGAGTGTGTGACAGAAGGAAGTTGAGAGTGAAAGTGAATAAAAGTAAGGTGATGAGGTGCACGAGGGCAAAGGATGAACGTAGGTTGAATGTGGCATTAAATGGGGAGTTGCTGGAAGAGGTAGAGTGTTGTCAGTATCTGGGGTCGCATGTTGATGTGGATGGTGGAATTGGGGGAGAGGTGGAGTTTAGAATGAATGAAGTACAAAAGATAGTGGGGGGAGGAGGAGAGTGTTTGAGTGTAGTTTACTGGGGATGGATACGTAAAGGAGATTGTATGAGGGTGGTGCCTGCTGCGCTTGTATGATGCTGAAACATGGAGTCTGAAAGTTCCAGAGAAGAGGCAGCTGAATGTAGTTGAGATGAGATGTCTGAGGAGTATGTGTGGTGTGACGAGTATGAATCGTGTGAGAAATGAAAAAATCCGAGAGAGAACTGGTGTGTTAAGAGATCTTAAGAGATGGTCTTAGTTCCAGCCCTAAACCTTAAACCAACATCCTCACCTGGGACGTTTAGGTTGGTGCTGGAGTTGCCTTTGTGTCCATCGGAGTGCTGGGTGGTCTGGGGGATTGTTGGCGTGCTTGGGTGGCATCGCCGGGGCTGTTTTGGGGTGGAAAAAACCCTTGATAGAGAGAGAGAGCCCGAGCCAGCCAGCCAGCCAGCCGGGGTTTGGGGTTTTGTTGATTTAGCCTGCAACTCAGATCCAGCTGAAACGCCAGACCCACTTGATGGTCCCGCAAAGACGTCTCCCCGCTGGCTAGTGCGAGACGATCCCCTGAGGACACGCCGCACTCCACGAATACCAACACCGGCATGAGAGACCCATACAAGTGGATCCAACTCCTTTGCAACAGCACCAGCACAGCTTCCCAGTGTCCCACCAGCAGTAGCATTAGGCGAAGCAGACAGGCAGCAACACAGTGTAGCACATAACACAAAGGGCTCACGTGTAGGACTGTAGTAGCATCCTCCACAGGACTCACCTCCAGTGCAGCGCAGAGTGGAACTGGGCAAGGATGTATGTCCCCAGATAATAGCAAACAGATCGTGACAAATAAGGCGTTAGTCTATTTTCGACGTGAAGTTGTCTTGGTGTTTTTCCGATAATGTTTGTAGGTAGAAGGATAAACAAGAGTCATAGCCAGCAGATGTTTCCCATACTCTTTGCTTGGTTTGACGTAGGTACTCGTTTGACTGTCCAGACTGCTGAAATACGCATTTCCATTGATGAAAAGTTGTTGTGGTTTGCCAGCATTTTTTACATTCACATCTAAAATCAACAAGTGAACAGTAGAAGAGCTGTAACCACGCCTGGACCACCTGCGGCCATCTTTGATCTCAGTTGCAAGGTTTCCTCCAGGATTGTCATATTTTTGCCATTCAAATTTTATTTTACAGCAAAAGTTGTCTTTTGACTGTTGGTCTGCTCTCAGCAGGCAACATCCGGGAAGCATTTCCTTTCCCACTCATATCATTTATATCATATTTCCTTTTTCTAATTTTTCACAGGGTTTCCAAGAAAGCTGCAGTTGTTTACATTTTTCTTTTTTTGTTAGAAATAAAATGAGCCTGAAATTATATCCGACAACAAGACAACATGTAAATGTACTTACAGTCACTTTCAGGCAGCTGATTTTTTAACCTCAGCACCCTCACTGACAACATCTGTGAAGGGCTTAAGGGCACAACACTCCTGACGTTTGGATTTTTATCCTAACCCATTTTCCTGGAAAGTCCACTCTGTTTGGGGTGTTGTAAATGTGCAAACTTACACACATGCCAACAGCAAAGAGACACCCCAGGCCTAAGGCTCCCGCCCCCCGTCCATGAGGACGTGCCACAGTCCCTCCCTACCAGTAAACTAATCCATATCCGCCCCATCATGACATGCACACTCCTCATATCCAAAGATCCCACTCCCTCACTGAACACCCACCACACACCTACCCTCCAACCCCGAAAAAACACACAAACACCTGTTCCCACCTCCCCTCTCTCACACAAACACACACATTCACAGCCCCCCAACACACATGCCACCACACCCTTCCAACACCCAAACCCTGCCCCACAAGCACATACACCCTCCCACACATACAGACACATACCACCGTCTCAAAAACACCCACAAATTCGTGCATCCACCCAAGCTCATCACAGCACAGAGACAATACTGGTGAAAGTTACTAATAGATCCTCAGATAAGGGACTCCTGTCATTTCTTAGATCTTAGTGCTGCATTCAAAAATCATTGATCAGAACAAAAATCATTGATTCTGCTGCAGAGACTGGAACATGTTATTGGTATCAAAGGGCCTGCACTAAGCCGGTTTGTCATACTTATGTAATATATTTCAGTTTGTTAATGTAAATGACGAGTCTTCCTAGGGCTGGAGGATATTGCCAAAACTGATGTCACCATATGATTCTTAATGTTGAGTCAGTACAATAAAATTCTGATATAACTAATAATAATATATTTTTTAAAAACTATCACAGAGCAGTGCTATTTGCAGCATGTAAATATAATAGAAAGCAGGACAGCGTGCCACATGGAAACTGCTGCTGGGCTTGGTCAGGTTCCTGACTGTGGTGTTCATCACCACTAATGTATTTAATGTTATGCGGTTCTTTCTGTTTGGCTTGAATCAGCTGTATATTTTGCTTATTCATCTCTGATGCTCCTGGCATCTGCTGATTACATCTTCCTACAGGGGCCCATGAGATTTAACACTTTATGTTTATATTCAGGTGTGGTGGTTGTTGGTATTGTGTGTGTGTGTGTGGTCAGATTGTGGCGTTTCCCTGTTTTTGTTCTATTTGCTTTATCTTTTCTTTTCTCTTTTTTTCTGTCCTCTCCGGTTGGGACCAGCAAGACATGTAAATCCCAATAAATATTTAGTTAAAATAAATAAAGAATTGAATTTATCAAGAGGATCTTTGTATATACACAAAGCTCCTTCTGACAAAGCAAATTTTCTCAGCAACAACAAAACAACATCATTCTGCCTGCTTTAATGTTGGACATGACAAAAAAAATTATGTGTAAAAACTGCTTCTCCTTTTATGCTAGGTGATGTGTTTGCCATGGAACGATGAGCCTCTGGCCCCAGAGACCAACCTGATGAAGGATGAACTGGAGAAAGTGAACAGGCGAGGAGTCCTCACCATCAACTCTCAGCCCAATATCAATGGAAAACCATCCACAGACCCAGTGGTTGGCTGGGGTCCTCCAGGGGGCTACGTCTTCCAGAAGGTAGGAACCCTGCAGGTCTCGTTTGCATCCAGATGAAGAAATTATGGAGCAGGCTGGTGTTGTCTGATCTGTTGCTTCAGTCTTCATGTTTTTCACCAAACAGGCTTACCTGGAGTTTTTCACTTCTAGTGAAAATGTGATGGCTCTCCTCAAAGTGATGAAGAAATATGAGCCCCGTGTGAACTACCATATTGTTAACGTACATGTAAGTTTGAGTAGCAGCAGTTCTCAGTGTTGGAGTGAGAGAGTATGACCACAACATCAGCATGAATATTTGTGTGTAGGGTCGTAACATGACCAACGCCCACGAGATGCAGCCCAATGCTGTGACATGGGGGATCTTCCCAGGCAGAGAGATTGTTCAGCCAACTGTAGTGGATCCAGTCAGCTTCATGTACTGGAAGGTAAGATTGTACCGTCTTTCTGAAGAAAATTGTGAATATCCTGACAAACAACAAAAGGAATGTCTTGACATAAGTCTCCAGAACAGGATGCTCACAGTTTCAAAGGGTAAATATTTTATAAAATGTGGGGATCAAATGTTTATTTCTTAATGGATATGTTTTATGTTAAATATGAACGAGATGGCCGCATGTAGACGCAGCGACCCTGGCTTCCCACTCTTAAGAGGTAAACAGAGAGAAGCACTTATACCTGTACCGAAGTTATCAGCATCTAACTATACTGGACCGTCTGGTCCCTGAAATGGTTTGACTTGTTCCTGGTAAAGATATGCCGTCGAGAAAGGAAAAAGAGGAGGCGGCGACGGCTGCAATTTGAAATACGCCTAAAGCGAGACAAATGAGCTGGCGTCAGAGCAAGAATAGCCACAAATCCGCATAAACCAACAGTTCCAAGCATTCTATCTCAACCTTAACACCAAGTAGACAAAAGAACTCATCATTGACTTCCGTAAGCGAGAACCAGACTACAGTCAGGCCTGAGCATCAATGGGCAAGAAGTCGAATGGGTCAAGAGCTTCCAAGTTTCTCGGACAGCACATCTCAGAGAACCTAAGCCGGGCTGTGAATGCCACCCACATCATCAAAAAGGCCCTGCAACGTCTTTTTTTTCCTCAGAACACTGAAGAGAAACAAACCCTCCCAACATCTGCTGAAAAACCTTTATTCTTTACCTTTACCTTTAACCTTTAACCTTTATTAAACCTGCGGATGTACGTGTGGTATGCCAGCTGCACTGCGTCCAAGAAAAAACTGCAGCAGGTCATCAGGACTGCTCACTGGATCATTGACTGCCCACTCCCACACCTAGAGGAGGTCTACTTGAGCCGGCTTCTTTGTCAGGCAACAAAGATCAATGATGACCCCACCCACCCAGGGCACACTCCACTCTCTCCTACCTCCCCTCTGGCAGACTCCGTCATGAGAGCCCGCACCAACAGACTAGGTGTGTCACGATTTTTTTATGGAAATCGATTAAAACTATGTCACGAAGGGATCAATCCAAGTGAAAAAAAGAAGATTCATCCGTAGTTGTACTGTTTTTGTTTTTTTTCCCTATGTGTATGTGTGTGTTTGTTTTCTTCCTCCTCCTCTTCTTTCTCCTGTTTCAACAGTGAAATAAATGAGCAGGTTGGGTTTAAAGGCGGCGTGCAAAGAGGTAAACACACATCACGCCGTTAGCTAACCTGCAGTTTATGACACTATGACAAGTGATAAAGGAAACACAGGACACTGGACTTAAAGCTGTGTAAATCATCAATGTGGAAATTTTTTGCACTTCCGGTAAGTTATGTTGACAATGTTCGCGTTGTCGAGAAGAATACTGCATTGCTATGTTGTGCTATGTGTGTGTACTTTACTCTGCTACGGGAAACACTACGAACACAGCAGGACACAGTCGTCTGCGTCACAAAGATTTAGATCTGACAACCGAATTGTTAAAACTAACGCTGTAGAGCTATTTTTAGAAGCAGACCTGCAGCCTGATTCAGTGGTAGAAAACACTGGATTTAAACATTTTATTCGGTACTTGAGCCACGATACAGTAGCCCAGTAGGTCACATATTACGGCTAAAGTGTTGCCTTCCTTATATGAAGATGTTAAAGAAAAGGTTTGGGAGGGTTGAGCAATGCTAAGTAAATTGCTTTAATAACAGATGTCTGGACGTCAAAAGTGTTACATCACTGTCACAGCACACTGTGTCAATAATGATTGGTACTGTGATTTATTATCACTAGTATTATTAGTTTCTGTTGTTTTTCAACTTGACTGAATACAAGATTTTTACTGTTATATTGTAAATAAATTATTTAATTTAACTATAGGTGTCTAATGTGTGATATATTACACAATAAAAAATAATCAAAGCTGCTTATATGTCCCACATGTTTTGGAATAAGATTTACTGTGCAAAATTTAATGAATAAAAAGAAACATTGTAGAATACACAAGTCTAAAAATTGCATAGGCCATTGTGCTGTCAGAAAATATTTTCGTTATGTAAAAATGGAAAATCAAATCAAATCGAGGATTTGAAGAATAGTGACACCCCTCCAACAGACTGACTAAACAATGTCTTTGGTCTTTTCTGAATCGAGTCCCTACTCCCTTCCCCTACGCACTTTCCCGCTGTTTTCGTTTCACGTGGAGTGGTCGCCATATTAAGTGCCATCCGAAACCAATTACTGGTGAGTGAAAGTGGCCCATTAAGCCCTAAAAAGCGAGTGTGCATACCATGCTGACTTAAACGCATGGAGCAACGCAAACAGCACTCCGACA
>JBAMHX010000015.1:26661738-26672786 GCA_037177515.1 Pseudomugil tenellus
TAGATGCTGTTATACCGTATACATGTAGATGCTGTTATACCGTATACATGTCAAAGACCCTGATAGATGCCGTTATACTGTATACATGTCAAAGACCCTGATAGATGCTGTTATACCGTATACATGTAGATGCTGTTATACCGTATATATGTAGATGCTGTTATACCGTATACATGTAGATGCTGTTATACCGTATACATGTAGATGCTGTTATACCGTATACATGTAGATGCTGTTATACCGTATACATGTCAAAGACCCTGATATTCCACAGAGAAGTTATGTCACCTTAAGGACCCATGCAAATTCTACAGTGAAATATATATATTCAAAAGTAAAAAAAACACATTTTAAACAGCTACTTTTTTCCATAAATTGAATATTTTTTTTAACATCTGACTGGCACAAAAACAAATGAATCTGCAAGTGACTGAGTAAAGTATACAAATATATGATAAATATACAGGTGTGACAGAAAGTGGCGATGTGTTTGTTCAATGAAAGCCCTACCATATCACTGATACAGAAACATAGTTGCTTGCCTACTCTTATTTCAATTGGAAAGTTTTATACAATAAAATACTTTAACTTGGGGTTACTCTATAGCTCACTCAGAAATAGTTTCTTAACATAACTTACCTCAACATACTGGAAGCACATTGCCACTAAGAAGTTGGCAGACCAGTTGCAGAAACCAGCCACTGCAATGGCAGCGGGTCGGGGCCCTTGGCTGAAGAGCTCAGCCACGATAAACCAGGGTATGGGGCCGGGGCCAATTTCAAAGAAGGCGACAAAGCAGAAGGTGGCTGCAATACTGAAGTAGGACATCCACCTGAATTGGTCCTAAGCAGCAACACACCACAAACGCTGTCAGGAACATCCTTTCACAAGTCTGCTGAGGTGGTGGCAAACACTTACCAACAGCGCCATAGCAACAGTTAATAAAACAGCTGAAACTGCCATTCCCATTAAACCAATGAGTTGAAGAGGTCTCCGGCCCATCCTCTCCACCAGAAACAGCTGGGCAGAAGGAGGAAAAGAGTCATGTTTCCATCATCCTGTGGGCCCTTTCCTTTTCTTACCACAGTCATTTTTCTTTCTGACTTACAGAGACTACGGTGAAAGCAGTGTTGACCACTCCAGCACCAATGGTTGCATAGACAGGCTGGGACACACCTGCTCGCTCAAAGATGCCAGTCGAGTAGTAGAACACCTACACAGGAAAAAGTGATGTTAGTCAGGATTTATTTTCTCAGTCAGTCAGGTATGTGGTTAGTTCTCAATTTATTGGCCGGATCATTCAAGAAGTTAAAACATAAATACCCAGCTCTACCTCTCCTCAAAGCCCACTACCACACTCCCTCCCCCACCCTCTCAGACTGTTTAACTGATATTAAAACCTGGCTCTCTCACAATTTTGAAAAACTAAACAGCAATAAAACAGAATAAAACTCCATCCATCCATCCATTTTCTACCGCTCATTCCCGAACAGGGTCGCCAGTGGCTCTAAAACTCCTTTCTCCAAATCCAACAGCTTCCCCATTACCTCAGACAACTCCACCTTCCTCCTCTTCCCTCGGGTTAAAAGTCTGGGTGTCATCCTCTCCTTCGCAGCACATATAAAAAACTTCACCCAGTCCGCTTACTTTCATATCCAAAACATTAACAGACTATGTCCATCTCTCACCCCTAAAACAACATGCCCACTCAGTCCATGTCGCATCCTGCTTGGACTACTGTAACTCTCCTCTATGGTCTACCACACAAGTTCCTTCATAAACCTCAACTGGTCCAGAATGCCGCTGCCCGTATTATCTGTAGAACACATTACTCCTACTCTGAAACACTTCCACTGCCTGCTTGCTACTCCTCTGCTCCTCCAGCCTGTCTCCTCTCCATTCCGCCTGCCCATATGTCCACCATGGGGCACAGGCCTTCAGTCGTTCAGCCCCTCCACTTTGGAAACTTCTTCCACCTGAAATTCGGTCACCAGATTCCTTCTCCATATTCAAATCCCACTTAAAAACCTTTTGAGACTTGCTTGCCCCACATAACCACTACCCACTGTTTCCTGTAGATATCTGCCATCACTACACACACTACTTCAATATCATTGTTTTATTGTATTTTAAAGCTTATTTTATTATTGCATATTTTTATTAAGCCTATTATTTTGTTTGCCTATTGTATCTGTGTAGGGTGACATTGAGAGATTTGAAAGGCAACTATAAATAAATTATTATTATTTTATTATTTTATTATTATTGTTAAAGACATTGATTTGTCAGAGAAGCGGCACAGCCCCTAATTCTAGTGTCATGTAAATTTTTTATTCAGTCTTGGTGGTGACACACACACCAGAGACTTTTACGCTAGCCGTCATTTTGACTGACGGGGTCATAAAAATCCCTTCAATCTATTTTTACCCGTCACTTTAATTTTTAAAATTCTGATAATGACACATTACTTATAAATGTATTATAATTGTATTTTTCTATCCAAAAAAAGGAGAACAGAAAATCTACATTATAGGCAGATGAATACATATAACCTTTTTTTTCCGCTGTGACCAAAACCGCTGACTGGCACCGGTATGAACAATGAACGACTGAACTCAGTTCATCTGCTCTGGCCTGAACCTGCAGTCTCACACTTTCCTCCTGAATTGAAATGTGTGCCTGCTTCTGCTAATCAAATGTCTCAAGTGGGTTTGCTGCAGAAGCTTTTGTCATGAAAATGTTTTTTTTACTTTTGACTCAGACAGTGGAGTTCTCGTGGCTGTTTTGAAGTTGCTATGAAAGGTGAATCTGGGCTCTGCAACCACACTGGAGACTGAATTACAGCAACTCCTTCAGCCAAAGTTTTAAAATCAGGGAGCATCTCTCCAAGTGAAGTGGGCAGAAATTGAAAAGATTCTCTAAATGAAGGGTTTCTCCTTTCATTGGCTTTAATTGGCATGCACCCCTTCTGCACCAGCTGCACCGGTCTGCGACCCGTCACACACTCGCCCCAAACCCTCCTGTTAACATCCATGTTCAATAGTGTACAACACCCAACTTGTTGGTCAGGGGTGTGAATTGCAATCAGTCAAAGTGACGAAAACATTCTGATTTTTCCGTCACCGCTTAAAAAAAAAAAAAAAAAACAGTCAATGATGGGAAATATTCTGTTAACACAACCTCACACACGCACACAAAAACACTCGAACTCTGACTTTTTGTTTTGTAATCTGAGTCAGTGAGGAACATATTTGAATAAAAAAACTGTTAAAAAATGATAGAATAACTCAATAATTAGTTTTGCATTAAAATGACAATAACACACCAGCCTCACTTTCAGTAAAAAGCCTACAACATTTTACAGTAAAGAAACTAACTTATTCAATGTTTTCTCTACAGTACATTAGTTGGCATTAATAACAGATCAGCCAGCAGCTACTGCAGCTGGGAGGGACTCAAAAAAGTCTCTAAATTTGGCACTTGTCAAAAAAAAAAAAAAGTAAAAATTAAAAATTAGAGTTATTGTTAGGGTCCAAACATCAGCTAAATATTACATCAGAGTCACTAAATTAACAACTCTGCCAGTTATGGGTTATTTTCTTACATGCACAGGCGCACTGCCCCAATTTTATATGCATAAACTTATTTAGTAGGATTTAATGGAATAGTGTGTCCAAACATCTGATTGGATCTGTATATCCATTTTCATTTAATGTTGCCTTATTTCTGGGAGATCTTATTTGACTTAAAATGGTCTCACAGCGCATTAGATGCATAAAATCATCCATCACTCTGTTTTACTTACAGCATTAATACCAGACAGCTGCTGTGACAGTTGCAACATGATGGCAACAAAGATGGGTTGGCGATAGACAGAGGAGCGGAAAAGCTCAGGAATGGTGACCTTCTTCTCCCTCATCATCTTCTGGCTCTCCTGCCTCATCTCCTGTATGTCCACATTCACATCATCAGTGCCCCGCAGTTTCACTAGCACTGAAAGACAGAAGTTATGTCTGCATCAGTTTGTAAGAAGACTTGCAAACCTTGGACACAGTTATAGATGTGCTGTAGTTCAGGTCCCGTTGTCATGGTTACTTGACAGGATGTGTCTGTGTGTATCATATTAAGGACTTTTGAGAAAAATATCTTGGTTTGGACTTTGCTGCTTTTTATAAATCTCTTTGACTCTGTATCACTTTGTGAATCCCACAAACACCAGGTGGCAGCATGTGTCTCACCACTGCAGGCTTTGCTCTCTTCGTTGCAGTTGATAAGGAGGTATCGCGGGCTCTCAGGGCAGAAGGGCAGCAGAACACACTGTAGCAAGGCTGGCAGTGAAGTAAAACTCAACAGGAGTGGCCAAAGGGAGGCATTTCCCATAATGGACTCAATCCCGAAAATCTGCACAACAAACACAGTGATGTATAAACAGAGCATAGATTCTCTACACAGTGTTTTATTTTATATGTTGTAAGATAAAAAAGTCTGCAGATTACATTTACAATGCCATCTGTAAATTTCAGTATGTGCAAAGTGAAAATAAGTGAAAATAAACATATTTGCACATTGCTGAACAGAGTTCATTATACCATACACCTCAATGTTCCCGTGTGTGTGAGTGCTGACTGGCAAAGCTCAGCCTGGAGGAGAGCCAGGAAGGAGGTGAAAGGAAGATCTAATGCAGAGGTGCGAAGTTGGTCCTCGAGAGCTGCTGTCCTGCAGGTTTTTTGATGTACCCCTGTTTTAACGCACCTGGCTTCCATTAAATTAATCCCGCAGCTTCTGAAAAATGACTGAATGTTTTGAGTCCGGTGTGTTGGAGAAGAGGTACATGAAAAACCCGTAGGATTGTGGCCCTCAAGGACTAGAGCTGGGCGCCCCTGATCTTATGTGAGTTTTCTGCCATCAGGCTCCAATCCAATCACTAGCTTTGAAGTAACACCTCCCACGTTGTCAGATAATCAGTTCTAATCTGCCCTGTGCTCCTACAGCCAGTTGGGAGAACGCAGACAAGACGTCTTCTGGTTTGATATGGATTCACTTGGACCAGCTTTATGACCTCAAAACAACATTTTAGAAGATATGTTGACATGATATATGATATGCGAATAAACTGTCCTGTCTTTCCACAGCTGTGCAGGTTAGATCAGGTCCTGATACATGTCAATTTCACTGTCTTTGTTTGAGAGAAAAAATAGTTTGTTTTCATAGAAAAAGACTGTTAGTTGGTCTCTTGTAAGAGCTAACTGCTTTCCTTTTTCTTTGTGTTTACTTTGGCCTGTTTTTCAAATACATTATGCTTTGTATTGAACTTCTCAAAGGAATCATCCATCACAAGTTGTTCAGTTTGTGCTTTTGCCATCTTACTTCCATCCCATGCGCTTCTCTAGATGAGGATGAGCTGATTATCTGATGGTTGTGGGTAAAGCCACACAGCTTTAAGGAAGACAGATCTATTCTTATTCAGCTGCTGTCTTGTGATATCCTCTTTGTCAGACTAATCCTGTTTTTTTCTCACCTTACATTCACTGCAGGTTAAAACCCACTTGTGCCACCTGTTTCCTGCAGTGCATAATAAGAGTTTTTTTTCCTTTTTTCTCCTCTTTTTCTAAATTGTTTATTGATGCCAAACTGAGTTTGAATTATTAAAGTATTATTAAAAGAAGAATTGGTCCCTGTTTTTTTACAACACCTGTTGGTTCACCCAATTAAAATAATAAATTCTGGATATAAAAGGCTTCCTTAAACATCCATTATGTTTACCACTGTTACTGACAGTAAAAAATGTATTCAATTGCCAAGCACAGTAATGAAAATACAGTGGCTGTCAGTGATAAAATAAAATAATTTGAGACATACAGATATTTTAATGGATCCTGTGGGCCCAGCTGCAGCAATAACTGCACTACGGGTAAATACTTTAGCACAAACGATGTTATGGCAAATATTAAACAAAACCACTACTGTACTTTTAAAGCTTAACGCAAAGCTCTTTGGGAATTTTTCCACCAAGCGGATTCCAGTGCTAGTTTGGAGCCAGAGCCGGACTTTGCACTGGCTTTTTGGTTTTGGACCATCAAAACTCCGGCTTTCAAAACTGATTCAAGCCTTTGCTGGGCCAGAGTTGGGAAGCGCCCCAGGTTGCTTTGCATCAGCAGCGAGGGGCGGGGTTACCTGGCTTAAATACAATTTAAACACAGACCAACATCTTAATAAAATCAAAGAAATTCTCTATAAAAACAAGCAGAATGAGTCTGTGGAGCAGGAAGCTCGGACTTCTTGCCAGAGAAGTACATAAAACAGCAAACCATAGCTGTTGCAGCAGTGAGGATAGACGGCTGGAGCTGGCTGTGTATGTTGCATTAACAAGCTCCATCCATTATCTACCTGCTATGTATATGAGGTTATAGCAAGTAGATATATATTTTTTAATTAAAAAAAACTGATTTTGTAACATGCTGCAATTTTAACCTTGTTAAATTTAATTAAATCCATTTGAATATGGAATTTGTCTATATTTTTCTAAATTTGATAGACACAAACATAATGGTGGCCTGAAACTGAGAGACAAATGACCTAAAAAGACAAAAAAAGTTCCTAATAACCTACGAGGGTTTAATTACTCGCCTCATTAGTATTCTTGATTTTATTGTTTCTACAGATCTGTGAATTCTGCAAAAATATATTTTAATAAGAATATTTTAAAGAGCTCATAATCTGTGGATCTTACCTGGGCCAAGAGAATGCCAACCACTACACCAAGCTGATGCAGAGTTCCCAGAGCTCCACGAAGATATGTGGGTGAGATTTCCTCAACATACATAGGAACAAAGCCGGTAGAGAGGCCAGAGTAGAGGCCCACAATAAAGCGTCCAATGATGAGCATCTCAAAGGAAGCAGCCAGCTTGGAGAACCCCATAAATATAGCAGCAACAAATGCTAGCACGTTGGCCATCAACATGGAGTTCTTCCTTCAAGAATAAAACAGATTACAACATTAATGCTTCTCTTTTCAGTTAGAAATAGGGATGCACAATATATCGGTGCAAATGTTAGTTTCAGCAGATATTTGTCTATTTTTTAAACATCGGCATCAGTTCCATAAATAAAACTGGGCCGATATTAACAACCAATATTTATTTTGGGTCGTGTGATGGACTGGCGACCTGTCCAGGGTGTACCCCGCCTCTCGATGTCAGCTGGGATTGACTCCAGCCCCCCGCGACCCTGTTTGGGAATAAACGGTAAAAAATGGATGGATGGATGGATGGATGGATGGATGGATGGATGGATGATTGGATGATTTTATGGATGGATGGATATTTATTTATAAGGGCGGCTGTAGCTCAGGTGGAAGAGCAGTTGTCTTTCAACCAGAAAGTTGTGAGATCGATTCCAGGCTTCGCCTGACTACATGTCGAAGTGTCCTTGGGCAAAACACTGAACCCTAAGCTGCCCCCCGATGTGCCTATCGGGGTGTGTGTGTGAATGGGTCTCCTTACATATGTAGTGTAAAGTGCTTTAAGCGGTCAACATGACTGGAAAAGCGCTATATAAGTACAAGTCCATTTATTTTGGGATGTTTTTGTATGCGTCAGGAGATGGAGGAGGCAGGTATGTTTGGACATGTGACAGTGATCGTAATATCAGTAAATGTCAGTAAGTAACTGTTATTGTCCATAACCATATTCATTTCGGACAAAATGTTCGTATTGGTGTATGTCTAGATAAAAAGAAAATGTGACACCAGAAATATTGCTGGAATACCTGCCAAAGCGATTGACAAAAAGTCCAACAGAGAAGGAACCGAACATTCCTCCCACAGAGAAGATAGCCACAGAGAGAGACCACAAAGCTGTCAAAGTGCTCTGAGGGATGGGCTCAGAAAACCTACTGCTCCACGTCTCATTGTAGAAGCCCTCGATGATCTAAAAACACAAAACAACATGAATACAGACAAATACAGACAAAGCATTCTGCTCAATGTGATAAAACCAACATCACTTCTTTGCAAAACCCAAATTATGGTCTCAAAATCAATCAATCTGTTTAATGAAAATTAGTAGAATATGTTTAGTGGTTTTCAAAAAGCAGCTGTTTTTGGGTACCAGATCACAGTATGGCTGGCTGTGTCTGATCGTTAACATTTCCGATTCTTCAGCCAATCCAGCCAAACAATCATTTATTCAGAAAAGCCCAGCCACCATTACAGATGGGTGTTGCTTGTGTATAGTTGATAATAGACCTTTCAGTGTCACAAATTTAGGATAGAGTTTAAAATGCTTCTCCTTACATATAAACTCTCCATGACCAAGCTCCATTGTATATCAGATATCTCATTGTTCCATATATTCCACACAGAGCACTTCACTCTCAAACTGTAGGTCTACTTGAAAGAAAAAAAAATCATTTCCTTCTCTTCCCATGAGAAGAAGGAGGAAACTTTGAGAATTTCAAAGCTAGAACTTAGGATTAAATCACTGGAGGAAGCTTATTTTGTCCGTCCCAAAGAACACACTGAATGATATGAGGAAATCTAAATTAGAACTTAATGAAATAAAAGATAAAAAAATACAATTCTTAGTGCAAAGACTTCGCTTGGAGAAATTTGAACATCTTGAAAGTTCCTGCCAAATCAACTAAAAACAAACAAAGAGAAAACAACAACGTTCTCCATAAAAGATTTAGATGGAAATATCCGCCATGATCCTGTCAACATAAATAATGCTAAAGAATTCTATAAAACATTATATCACAAATCGACACAACAGATGAGAATATCGATCAATTTCGTAGTAATATTAATCTTCCAAAATTAGAAGATGAAAACAAAATAGCTTTAGCTTCACCTCTCTCAGTCAATGAGCTCCAGGAAGCTCTGTAGCATATGCCCAACAATAAAGCACCAGGTCCAGATGGATTTCCAGCTCAATTCTATAAAGAATTCTGGACAACATTGGCTCCCACTTTCTATAATATGATACAGGAAAAAAGAAAAACAAACAATACCTTCAAATATGAATTTAGCTAATATTACAGTATTATTAAAACCAGGAAAAGACCCCACACGTCCATCCAGTTACCGTCCAATTTCATTTATCTTAAAATAATCAGTAAAGCTCTCGCCAGAAGGATCGAAAAAATAACCCCTCTCATTATAGATCCCGACCAAACGGGTTTTATAAAAGGAAGAAACTCTTCTACTAACATAGATTAATTAACCTCATAGATTATTCTACTATACATAATTCAATTCAATTCAATTCAACTTTATTTGTATAGCACCATTTCACGACAATGTCATCTCAAGGCGCTTCACAGAGATTGGCCAATTAAAAAAATAACCTTATAGGGAACCAGCAAGATTGCATCGAATCTTGACTTTGATCAAAATTTGATGCCATCTCCCATCCTGAGCAAGCATAGGGCGACAGTGGGAAGGAAAACTCCCTTGTAAAAGGGAGGCAAAACCTCCGGCAGAACCCGGCTCAGGTAACGCAGCCATCTGTCTCGACTCGCTGGGGTTACAGGGACAGGAAAGACAGATTAATATACATTACAGCTGCTATCCAGGAAGATCTGCAGATAAAGGAAAACAAGAAGTAAGACCTGCAATAAAAAAAGGATCCAATATATCCAATACCACAGTACAAGTTGGAAATATTAGATATTAAGGATAAATATCTCATCATGACTAACAGAATTAACTAAATTCAATCACGATTAGCTGGTAAAAACAATAGAGAATGATCTTTCACAATGGAGGCGTTTGCCCATATCACTTATGTGGAGAGTAGCCACCATTAAAATGATGATTCTACCTATTCTACAAGTTAAAGATCTGTTTTCAATGATACCAAATAAACCATCTCCGGTTGGTTTAAATCACTGGACTCCCACATATCCAAATTTCTTTGGGAAAACAAGCCATCATGTATCAGCCTTAAGACATTACAACAAAGACAGAGGTGGATTAGACCTGCCCAACTTTAATCATTATTTCATATCTAACAGGCTGCAATACCTCTCCAAATGGCTCAAATCAAGTGATCTTGATGATCCATGGCTAGATGTAGAGCAAACAATGTGTGGGGATTTGATCATCATTCATCAACTCAAAATTCAGAAAATATAAGTGTTTTAAAAGTATTAACATCAGCTCCTCCTTAATGGCTTGGTGGACATTTCTGAAACTAAGTCTGCACTTATTCCATGTAAACTCACACCCGTCAGGAAAAACTCTGAAATCCTGCAAAAGAAAAAGACGATAAACTTTTCTCAATGGGAAAATAAAGGAATAAAACAGCTAGATCACTTTAATTTTTAACTTTAACTTTTTTAACTTTAATTTAATTATGGCACATTAAATATAATTGTATTTAAGTTATTTCTTTTAAATTCCCGTGGTTGTTTGGATGTTCTGAAAGCTGAATCCGTGCTCTGCAGCCACACAGAGATGGGAATTGCAAGCGCCACTTCAGCCAAAGTTTTAAAATCAGGGAGCATCTCTCCAAATTAAGTGATCAGAAGTTGACAAGATACTCTAAATGAAGGGTTTCTCCTTTCACAGGCTTTAATGGGAGAAATCCCGCAGCATGCGCTCCTTCTGCACC
Source organism: Pseudomugil tenellus (assembly GCA_037177515.1). NCBI lineage: Eukaryota > Metazoa > Chordata > Actinopteri > Atheriniformes > Pseudomugilidae > Pseudomugil > Pseudomugil tenellus. Next base: position 26,672,352 of record JBAMHX010000015.1, read on the forward strand.
AGCTGCGCCGGTCAGTACCCGTCACAGACTCGCCCCAAACCCTCCTGTTAACATCTGTTCACCGGCTACCTAGTGGTCAGGGGTGTGAATTGCAATCAGTCAAAATGACAACCTTCCGATTTTTCCGTCTGGAACACACCTGAATCAAATCAGTGGATAATTAGCAGATTTGTTCAGAGGCAGTTGTGAAGCTCTGCACAAGTCTTCTAATTAAGTCTGAAGTGTGTCAGGTTTTTTTTTTTGCAGGGAAAGCCCCAATACTTGTAGGACTGCGGCCCTCGAGGACCGTAGTTTCCCTTGACGATTTAAGGATCGGCAGACTATAATGTCCTCTGCAAAGAAACTAAGAGGTACAAATATCTACATAAATGAGGATTTCTCTGAAGCTGTAATGAAGAAAAGAAAAGAATTGCAACCTAAGCTGCGAGCTGCCCG
>JBAMHX010000015.1:26684606-26707710 GCA_037177515.1 Pseudomugil tenellus
ATTATTTTCATTGATTATTATTGAGCGGTGGACTGTGGTCTCCTTCCCCTCTCAGCCTCTACCTCTCTGTAGCCTTCTCCCTTGGGTGACTCGCGTGCGGCACATCACCCTTTTAGGAAAGGGGGGAAACAACAGTTTGTGAAATCATAGCCCATGCCACCCCCCCCCCCCCCTCCATATTTTAATGCATCATATACACTTTTAGGGAAATGAGAAATAAAATATGAAAGAATTAATGAATAAATAAAATTAATTAGTTAATAAACAAATGAATTAATAATTAATAAATAATTGAATAAATAAATATCTATATATATAATATAGGGTAGGGTGCTGTGCAGCTTACGCTTAGTGGCGCCTGGGATGGGGGAGGCGGGTGGTGATTGCCACCCGCCTCTGCCAAGAAATGGGGGGAAGAAAGAATAAAAATAGAGAAAAATAGATACAAATAAAAATAAATCACTTTTAGGACTTCTGCCTCTTTCTCCCACTCCCCCTCCATTTATACTATTCCAGTAATCTATTACTGTTATCATTATTATTATATCTATTGTTATTATTATTATTGTCATGAATAACTTCACACACACACCGACATATACCCACACATGCACACACACACACCCTTCATACACACAGATTCACAAGTTCTTGTTGTTGTTGTTGTTGTGGTTCACGTCTGTTTTGTCTGTCTGTAAACTTCACTGACGTAAATAAAAAAAAAAAAATCTAAATTTTAAGACCCAAATTCTATGACAGATTCTTTTATTATACTTTGTTTAACAGCTTTAAAGTGCTTTACTCAGACATGCTTTGTCCACAAAAGTCTATTTAAAACCTGCCAGCAACAATGGAAACATTTAAGAGACTAAAGCAAAATTAGTTCTGTTAGATCTGAGGTGGGGAACCCTGGTCCTCAAGAGTCTTGCAGGTTTTCTATGTATCCCTGGTCCAACACACCTTATTCAAATTAGGGCAACAGCTTTAAAGATCTGCATGGTGATTCATTCATTTGAATATGGCGTGTTGGAACAGGGAGACACTGAAAACTTTCAGGATGAGGGCCAAGGTTCCCCCACCCCTGTTTTAGATGAATGCCATCATCAGTCTAGCTTTTATATATTTTTTTCGATCTTCCAGTCAAACCAACTGAACAGGCTTGTTTATAACACTAAAATAAACCAATATAGCTGTTCTTTAAACTTCTATCTCTGTAAATGACAGGTGAGAAACACAACTCATATGACAATTTTCCTGCTTGTACATATATGTGCTATATAAATGTATTTATTTAGCACATTTCATCCATTGGGTAATGGCAGAGTGAGTGATGTAAACAGACATAATTGGGAAATGCATGGTCATCATCATCACAATTATCAGCATCAGATTATTTGGAGTTTGGATCAGACTTTAGTTTTTCTGATAATTGTTCCCAAATATTGGGAGTATAAACACTATCATCAGTTTGAGCATGGTGGGATGTTTTCATCATCTGTGCTGATAGCAGCTTGCAGAAACTGAAGATGGGGCCCAAAATGGAGCTTTGGGGAACTTCACTGGTCATCTAGTTTATGTAGTTACCAGTTGATACAAAGCAGCCCTGTCTTTCAAATTGGATTTAATCCCAAATATAATGTTCTGGTCAACTGGGTCATACTTTAATAATCCCAGAGGGAAATTCAAGTTTCCAGTACAGCCAAAACCAAACACACGGTAGACATATACAAGTCATAACTATTCTGAGGTCCAACCAGCCTAAAGCAGCGCAGCTTTACAGAATACAACACATGGGTAGTACAAGCTGAAAAAAGTATAGTATCCCTGTTCTGCTCAAAGTGGGGGAGCCATACAGCAATGCTCTGAAAAAAAATTTCTGCATTTTATTTTAACAAGAAGGAAGAAAAAAGTCAAAGTGGCAATTACATGCACCACTTCCAACCATGAGGTGCAAGTTTAGCAGCCAAATTTGGCTGCTTTTTAGATTATGGTTAGCAACTTGATAACTATTCAATAAAAGATTGTTGTTGTTGTTATCTGGTTTATTTTAAACTAACTCTTGGAAAGGGTTAGGAACATTGTCAGAGCTGAAATAGAGCGATGTTAACAGTCTGTTAACTATTAACACACTAAGGGTCAAAGTTTTAGGCAACACTTTATATTACAGTATACATTACTGCTTACTTACTTTCTTAGTTACTGAGGAGTTACTAAGGAGTTACTAAGGAACTAATTAGGAAGTAATGGCTAGTGAACCAGTACTTTTAGTACCAATACATTTTAGCCAGGCAATGAGTTGCTATTCAAGATGTCATGTTTAAGTAAAGTTAATATGACATAGTATTACAAGAATATGGAATTGATAAAGCCTTACATCCTTACTGCTTTTACAAAAGTCAGTATCTACTTATATCAGTTACTACTAGGAAACCTGCGATGGACTGGCGACCTGTCCAGGATGTACCCTGCTTGTCACTTGATGATTGCTGGAATTGGCTACAGCTTCCCTGCGACCCTGAATTGGATGAAATTGTGTGGAAAAAGAATGAATTACTATGAAACAGGTTTGTAACAACTGCAAGCTGTTTGCTCACTAGTTCAAAGTAAATCCAGAAATCACCTGGAGAATTTCTGTCATTTTCCTGATAAATGACTAGAAAGTCTGTGTGTTCACCAATAAGTACTGGTTCACAAGCCATTAGTTCCTGATTAGTTCCTTAGTAACTAAGCAAAATTGTGTGTACCATTATCGCCTGATTAGATCCTTTTTGTGTTTTATTTTGTGTTTTTGTCTTTCAAAGTTCACATTACAAGATTTTATTTATTCCAGCTTTTCCATCTTCTTGCTGAACTTGTCTTTGGCATGGAATTGCAGAAACTTTCAAATGGTCTTCATCATGATACTGATGGGTCTGTGGAGGAGAGGTTTGTCCATTTACAGTCACTTCTAAATTGTTTACATTTGTAAAACATTCAAAACAGCGGAAGTTTGATGTTTGTTTTTGTGTTATGGATTTGGCAGAATTCCAACAGAAGAAGAAAAGTTCTTGGAGCACAAGGATGGAGATTCAAAAAGACCCCAGTTCACAGATGTGAGTATGAGAAATATGAGAATAATGCTGAAGAATTACTATTTATTGTGTAAATGTTGAAGTGCTATGAGTTGGAGGAGGAAAGATGGATCACTAGTCTTTTGTCTACTAATGGCAAAAAACACGTCTTCAGCTAGTAGTAAATGCCATTGCCTTTTCACAGGCCCTTCCAAAAGGTTTGCTGACTCACTGTTTTTACTTTTTTCTCCTGTAATAGCTAAGTCTTAAACCTATCATGACTCAAAGGCCTCTCAAAGAATTTTTGCTCTAAAAAAAATCCACTTAAATAAAAGAAGTTAAACCCCTGAACTATGGGTCATTCCAGCTAATTAGCCATATCTCGTTGGATGACATGGTTTGTTTTTTCACAGAACCATCTGGAAAATCCTCAGTAGAAATGGTTAAATATCAGAGGCTTACATTGATATTTACAATCTGTCTAACAGTTGTGAGCAATCTTCAATAAACTAGGCAAAATGAACAGAAACACAATACACATAATATAGGAGGTAGGATTACTAAAGTAATCATTATCTAAAACCCATCCATACCTCCCAGTTTTAAAGTGTTTAATCTATAAACAAAGATATATTTTTCATGATAAAGGTTGACTGTCATCCCTCCTGGTTATGGTTCTACTGGCAGTTGTATTCTCGGAATATCCCCTCATGCAGCTCAGGATGGGGGTTTGAATGTAAAAAATCTGTTAAATTCATGGCCCTCTTTGCAACACAATCTTTTTAAAGTAATAATCTTTATATGGATAGAATCATCAAAATCCATCATTGAATTGGTTTAATTTGATTGTAACTAGAATAGACTGAAATTTCGGGTTCTTTGGGATGATTTTTCGCATGAATACAGATATCATCTGATACTAAGTTACTTACAAGACTGTGGGAATCTTACAAGAATTTAGCTAAATCGCTTTCCCACCTCGATGTCAACATTAAAATTGAGCTTTAATCCCTGATTGATGAGCCGTTTTTATTTTCTGATCATGTTGCAAACTGTGTGTTTATGTCTTGTTGCACTTTACACCATAAGAAAAATCTGAGTCTGGCACAATCTTACTCTAACTCCTGGAACAGACCATGGTTATCTCTTACCTCAACTACTGCAATGCTACTCTAGTTGATCTTGCAGCATGAACGCACAGATCATCCAAAACGTGAGTGTATTTGATCAGCTATAAAGGTCATGCCACCCCATTGCACATTGACCTCCACTGACAACCTAAAAAGTCAAACTGTCATCAGTCGTGTTCTAGTTCTCTTTTCTGACCTGTTTTAATCATGCACATGCACTTGTTCTCTAAACATGTCTGCATGTCGTTCTCTGCACCAGTTTAAACAGAAAACTACGTTTAAGCAAGGTTTTATTTTTCCAGGGATTTATTTTATTTTACCTTATTTTATGATATTTTGCTTTATTGTATTTATAGTATTTTATTTTATCTTATTTTATTTTATCACATTTTCTTTTTGGGGAGGGTTGCTATTTAAATAGTTTATTATATAATTCTACTCTCTACCGATTTTTTTATTATGCATGTCATATGAATACATTTTACTAACTGCAGAAAACCTATTGGATTGTTATATTTTGCAACGTGGATTATAATTTTCAAAGACGTTTTAGTCTCTGTTTCAATCGATCATTCAAAAAAGAAAGCAGTGATTGCCTGGACGTCACAGTCACTTTAATGATTCACTGAATTCATTTTCTTGTCATTTTTTTTTCAGTTTGAGGGGAAAACCTCCTTTGGGATGTCTGTTTTCAACCTGAGCAATGCCATCATGGGCAGTGGCATCTTGGGACTTTCGTATGCCATGTCAAACACTGGCATTGTTCTTTTCTTGTGAGTGTGTGGTACAGATCAAACTGAATATTATACGAAGACACGTGACGTTTTGGGTTTTTATTTTAAATGTCAGTGTAGATCAGATATTTGGACATATACATTTCTTTATTCTATGAACTTTAGCTAATTTATCTTGAGGTTGCAAATGAGCATACAGATACAGATACATATGCCTGCCAACATTCAAAACTGTATGTTTAAGCACACACACATGCATACAAACAGCAATTCAGCTCTGCTTAAGCCAGATCATGAGCTAATCAAAAACAAAAAAAAGTGATGAAGTTCTTTTCACAGCAGGAGTAGGGAAACAATTAGAGAAAGTGTGAAAGAAAAATGAAACCACCGGATTAAATCCTAATTGTCTGTGTTTTACAGGATCCTGCTGACATGTATTGCTTGTTTGTCTTGTTATTCTGTCCATCTGCTGCTCCACAGTGCTGGAGTTGTGGGTAAGAGTTCAGCACCTTGTTCCACTTCACCTCCCAACTGCATTTTTTTTTAGCCTTGAACATTGTCAGACTCTGTCACTCTGTCTCTGGTCTCTGCAGGCATCCGTGCTTATGAGCAGCTCGGCCTCAGAGCTTTCGGCCAACCTGGAAAGATTCTAGCAGCTATCATTATAACACTACACAACATTGGAGGTAAGAATGTGGTGTGGGCTGCAGGCATCATGTTGTGTCCAATATCTGTCATGAATATGAGGCCATCTATGTTTTCCTCCACTGCAGCCATGTCCAGCTACCTGTTCATTGTAAAAAGCGAGCTACCGCTGGTCATTCAAACTTTTCTTGGTCTAACAACCACCACCGAGTGAGTACTCACCCAGTCACAAATACTTCAAATGTATTGTAGTGTTGTTAAAAACACCTGTCCTTGAGAACAAATTGATAAAAATATAGGTTTACTTGCATTTGTGTCCATTACAAATAAAACACAGAGACAAAAGAAGTAAATGTTGTGCTCAAAACTCTTTCTGAAATGTGAATATTATCAGTTGTTTTTATCCTTTTACATTAGTTACAGCTAGTTTTTCATTTGCCCAAGTTGCTGCTTATGTTTATGTCAGTAACAACTAAAACTAATTGTTACATGTGTAACAAGACTATGGCTACAAGTGGTGGCACATAAGCCCGCTGATCTACTGATAGTAATCAATACAAGCCGCTCTAATTTTACCATTTAGAGAGTCTCTTATTAATAAATACACAGGTAAATCTGGCAAAAGGAATACAGAAACAGAAGTTTGTCAAAATATACCACTTTATTTTTGTCCACAATATTTATAAAATTCAATTATTTTATGTTAAAGTTCCATATAATGCAAACTGGACTTTTATGAGCTTTTAACTTTCTATTTGTGTTAATTGTAGCTTAAAACGATCCAGGAAGTAGTTTTATTTCTCATCCATGCGTTTTTGTAGTTTTACGGCTTTAAAGGAGAGTGCAACTTAAGCAGAGCAAACGGCTGACTCCACCGCTCCAATGCGGCACGGTGAAAACTCTCCTCCCCCTACCTTAAAACTTTAGTGCACCATCTCTTCCAGGAAGTGTGCATGTGGCTGCTCCTGCAATCTCGTCATCAGACACACCCCCTGAATGCCAACTAAACACGGTGCCTCTCTGGCTGCTCAGGGCAGATGAGGCAGAGGAGCAAGAGAGGCAGACAGAAGTTTGGGAGAAATGCAGACCAAGGCGTTCACAGTTCTGGATAGAAACCTCGCAGCAAGAAAAGAGTAGTAGGGCAAAACTATGCGATGGTGCATGTTTCAAAATGCATAATATTATCATAGGTGTGCACAGGATAGATTGTGGAACAGCAAATATGGCAAAATATGGAACCTTTAAAAAGTTCAGTTCTAAAAAGGCAAACATTTAACTCATTAATATGGGATTTAGGAAAAAACAAAACACACAGCAAACTTAAACTAATCGAAGACACAGATATTAGAATAAAGAAAAATAAACCGAAACATCAACTTCTAAACTCCCACTTAATAGAGATAAAGAAGTAGTGTGAAAGTGCTATGGTAAAGCAAAAAGGCAAAACACTTAAGCGGGGATGCTCACGGATCCAAAATACTTCGGTACTCTACAAGAAGGTGGGTTGAGATCTAAAGTGCACCAATAAAATGCATAAGTGTCAGCCAACTAGACCTAAAATGTTACGCCAAGGCAGCTAGCCATGGAAATAGAGCCCAACCCAGCGTACCTCCAAGAGGCCCCAACACACTGTAGACCACAGCAAGACACAGATGTACACAAACACATCTAAACAACAATTCGGACAACTATAATTAAACAAAGCTTTGTTTTGAGAGCATTCAGAACAGGTAAGAAAAAGGCAGCAGCTGCTCTCTTAATTTCGCTTTCACTGCACCACAGGGGGCATGAAGGGCGATAAACAATACTTACCCAGGTGAGCTTGACACTCACAGCTTACAGGCACACCACACAGTTTGACAACGCCATGCTGCAAACAACCCTGAAACGCCTAGCACACGCAGATTTAGTAACAGCCCTAATCAAGTTAACGGATGGGGTGGATGCAGGGGATGTGTTCACAAGCACCTGACAAAATTGGAATTTTGAATACCCCTAAAGCCAACCCTGTTATATTCCTGAACTAAGTCAGTAAACATACTGAAGTTTGCAATGTGCAGGAAACTCAGTGGAGACCAATAGGGTTATTATCCAGTCCATCTATGATCTTATTCCTTGGAAAATATTTTATCTCCCCATCAAATTTAAATTGAATAATTTATCCAATGTTTAGCCAAACAAAAACAAAACTAATCAGACGTTTCTGTATGTAATACTTGATGTATAAAAAGGTTTACAAAAAGACGGGCATCATAGACAGATCTGCACATCTGTGAGGACTCCGAAAGCCAAATGTGGAGAATCCCACTAAGCTGTTTGTTCACAGTATATATAGGGGCAAGACAAAGACATTCCTAAGTCTAGATGTGAGGCAATCACATGGGTCCACGCTATATGGACCTCAATAGGAAACATATGTTCATACACTTCACAACAATTTGTTTTTCAGATGGTATTTTAACTTTAACCTGTATGCAGAGGAAAACCCTGAACTGGATTCATACAGTGATACCAGACAATAACATTATATTATGGTTGTGGTAGTTTGGTTTGGTCAGAATAATTCTTCTTCTTGTGTTCTTTATCTAGAGAGTGGTTCATGAATGGAAATTACCTCATAATCATCGTCACTATTTGTGTCATCTTCCCACTGGCCATGATGAAACACCTGGGTATGTTCACCTTCATCTTCTCCCAAACCAGTTACAGAAAGAAGACACCCCTGATGCCCGGATCCTTTTTGTTGTGAATGATGTGTCAAACCACGTGTCTATTTGTATCTGATGATGGTTTTGTTGCATTTTGCAGGATATCTGGGTTATACCAGTGGTTTCTCATTGTCCTGTATGGTGTTTTTCCTCTCTGCGGTAAGTCATGATGGCAGGTTGAAGGTCTACAGTCAGGATGTACCAATGCCACTTTTTTTTCAAACCATAGTCTACTTATGTTTCGGTACTTGCATATACAGAGGAAAGATATGAGTACTAATAACTGCTATTACAGTTTACTGGGAAAAAGTGTGGACCAGAATGTCAGATGGGATAAATGAGTGGATCATAGGCGTTTCTAGCATATTTTTGGGGGGTGCTGAAGTGTGGTCTTAGATCCAGTTCTAAATCTTAAACCAAGGTGTCCTTTCCCAAACATCATCACCTGGGACGTTGGGTTGGTGCTGACGTTTGCCTGAGTGTCCATCAGAGTGCTGGGTGGTCTGGGGGATTGTTGGCATGCTTGGGTGGTATCACGGGGCCCTGTTTTGGGGTGCCAGGGGACTGGTTGGCTGGTGCTTGGGGTGTGGTCTGGATGGCCATCTGGATCCAGGGTTCTTTGGGGGTTGTATGGTTGGGGCAGGGCCTGGATGGGAATGACAGTAGCTGGGTGCTACTGTGTTGTTGTGGGTGATTTTTTTCTAAATAATTTGAACCTGGACCCTCTCCCAATGTTTTTAGAGTGTTTTAATGTAGCATTTCTTAGTTAGGGCAAGCTGTATACATACACTTAGGCTTGCAGGACAATGTCCTCCTTCTTTTAATGCATTTAGACACAATATATGTAGCAAACACTTTATACACAATATAGGGTAACACAGTATGTGAAAAATGTTTGGAGAAGGGGGAAAATAAATGTTTGAATAAAGATTTTCATTTAAATCTTCTGGGCCCTTTAAAGTTGAGCAACAACGGTGGTGACGTGCCTGGGTGCTTGTCCCTCTTTGGGTGGGGCGGCTGTCCCTGTGTGGTCCTCTGGAGGTTTCCTGGGTGGTGGTCCGTTTGCACACTGGGTCTGGCCAGTTGTTACCCTGGTACGCCTTCTGGTTGTCCAGAGCATGGATTCGGTGGAGGGGAAAGGGTTTGGAGGAAAGCCTGTCTAGGCTTCCCCACAGCATGGTATATAGATAGATAGTAAAGGAAACCTAATAAATTGCATCAAATCTTGACTTCGATCTAATCTCCCATCCTGAGTTAACAGGCAAAACTCCCTGTTAACTGGAAGGCAAAACCTCTGGCAGAAGTAACAAAAGCATGGACTTTGTTTTTTTTTTGCATCTCTCTGAGACAAGATGTCTCTAATTTTTGCTATATTATGTAGTAAGCGGAAGTAAGCGGATCTAGAAACTTGTTTTAAATGTGAGTCAAAGGACAAATCCCGGTCAAGAATAACTTCCTCACTGTAGTACTGGAAGCCAAATTAATGCCATCCCGATTAATTACAAAGCTAGATAATTAAGTTTTTGAGACCCAAAGACAACGACCTCAGTCTGTCTGAGTTTAAAAGGAGAAAATTCAGAGCCAGATTTTTATGTCTTTAAGACATCTTTGTAATCTAATGGACTGACTGGTTTCATCGGGCTTCATGGATAAGTAAATCTGAGTATCATCTCCATAGCAATGAAAGTTTAAACCATGTTGTCTGATTTAAAAAACCTATGGGAAGCATATATGATGTGAGAAGTATTGGTCCAAGTACAGAACCCTGAGGAACACCATGACTTACTCTGGTGTTTGAGGAAGACTCATCATTTACATTAATAAACTAAAATCTATCAGATATATATGACTTGAACCAGCACAGTGGGGTCCCTTTAATACCATAACACACTCAAGCCTTTGTAGTCGAGTGTTGTGATCAATGGTTTTAAATGCAGCACTGTAAGCTAACAGGATAAGAACAGATAGGAGTCATTTGAGAATCAAGAGTTGTTTTTTTAAGTAAAGGTTTGATTACATCTGTTTTAAAAGATTGAGGTACATATCCCCCTCATAGAGATATACTGAGTAGATCCAGTACAGATGTATTATCTAAGAAAAATATTTCCTTGAATAAATTGGTTGGGATTGGGAAGGCCAGGATTAATAGGCTAATCTAGGCGCCTAGGGGCCACATGTGTGTAAGCGGCGCCTATTGGCTAGAAGATTATGAACCTTGACCTCCATTGGCCCACTACAAACAGTGGAAAAATAAAAAAATAAATAAAAAAAAAACATTGTTAACTGCTTCACTAAAACTGAGTTTTTAAATTTTGTTTAGTTTTTAAATAATTTTTCCTCTACGTCCGCCACGTTCCATGTGCAGACTGTTACTGCAGATTAACAGCCTAATGAAAACTAAAGGATAGAGATAGAGATGTATCTGATGCCACGTTTATAACTATGGAGCTCAATCTTACATTTCTCACAATGGAGTCTCCAGAGAAGGACGGAAAATTTAGTGGAGCCATTTGAGCATCCCGTTAACGTTAGCAACTAGCTAGCAGCAGCTGGGCCTGGTCGACAGGGTCTCAGCTGATCAGATTTTCCAACGCTGTCGGTGTAGTAGTTTACAGAAAAAACAAGTTATTCAGTGATTGGAAAAATACAAATTCTTTCTCCTCTCTAAAAATGGACACAGACTAGCTGGTGTTAAAAAGATTGCACCTTAAAATGATGTAAAACCAGATAAAATGTTAACATTTGCAGGAGACAAGCTGACTGGTACATAAAAATGCCACCCATGCACATTAAAACCATCAAGGGCATCAAGGCATTTCAGTCTGGCTTTAGGCAGGGCCATTCCACTAAAACTGTTCTCCTGTCTGTTACTGATTCTTTACTGCTTCCCAGATCAAATGGTCAATCCTCAGTTCTTATTCTGCTGAACCTCTCAGCTGCATTTGACATGGACATCGACAAGATTCTCCTTTCTACACACTCTGAGCTTGGCATCTCAGATTCTGCCCTCTTGTCATTCATGTGCTAATTCACAGGTAGATCCTTTAAAGTATCCAGGCAGGGAGAAGTGTCCGAATCACATGGGTTGAAAACAGGGGTGCCTCAGTGGTCTGTGCTCGTCCCTCTTCTCTTTTCATTATACACCAACTCACTTTGTGATTTCAAAAGCTCTCATTGCTTCTCCTATTATTGCTATGCAGATGACTATCAGCTTTTCGGTTAAGCCAGTCAGAGTGCTTCTGGATAAGTCTCTTTTTTTGCGTTTTTGTAGTAGATTGCAGCACTAAGGTAAACAAATGAATGAGATATTACTTATAATCAAGATGACAGTGTAGTAGTATCGTACATGATGCCAATAGTCCAAATATGGTAGTAATATGGTAGAAATGAAACGATCTTACAAGTTTCAGCTGCTGGGGAAAGGCTCCAGCCCCTCCTGCTTTGGAATAAGCAGACAGAGACATTAAATGGATGCAGTTATTTGTATGTGTTCAATAAGTAAAGCTTCCTTGCTCGATTGAAAACATATCCTGGATTCAAATATGCTGAATAATCTCAAAAGTGGAAATCAAATGCTTTGCTTACAGAGTTTCCAGTGATAAATCATCCTCAGGGGCTGCACGGTGGTTGGTTGGTTAGCACTGTAGCCTCACAGCAATCAGGTTGCTGGTTCGATCCCCAGCTTGGGCGGTGGCCTTTCTGTGTGGAGTTTGGATGTTTTCCCCGTGTTAGCGTGGGTTCTCTCCGGCTTCCTCCCACAGTCCAAAGACATGCACATTGGGGATAGTCTGATTGGTTACTCTAAATTGCCCATAGAAGTCAGTGTGGTCATGTGGTTGAATTTTCCAGATTTGATTCTTTTTTTTTATCACATCAGGTTATCTACAAGAAATTTAACATTGCGTGCCCTGAAGAACTGTTTGGAAACTTCTCAATGAACGCAGACATGCCAGAGGACACATGTGCTGTGAAATATTTCACCATCAACCAGGAGGTAGGACACAAAACGCTGGTTTGTAAGCATCACATATGTACTTATACTGTTCCTGTATGATGACCCACTGCTGGCTGAAATTGAAGGTGCATTATATTATAAAGCTTGCATGCATCTGCTTGCAAGTTCATGTCATTTCAAAGGAAATGCAAAGACAAGTTAATGTGTGACTTTTTTTTAGACTGCATACACCATCCCGATACTGGCCTTTGCTTTTGTGTGTCACCCTGAGGTGCTTCCCATCTACACTGAGCTGAGAAAGTAAGATGCACTTGATATCAGCAGCTATGCAAGTTGGTTCAAAAATCGCAAAAAAATTAATGGTATGTTTGCAGAGCCTTGTTTTTGTTGTTTCGGTCTAAAAAAAGAACTCAGGTCTAGAAAACAAAAGTTAAACTAAAAAATCATTTAAAAGCAACCAATCCAATTAGATTTTTTAAAAACTGAGCAATAATATGCTTTATGGCAATAATAGTGACGAGTCTATATCTGAGCCATTATTTTCTGTGTAAAACATTTGTCCTGTTTCTTTGAAGCCCATCCAAGAGAAGGATGCAGAATATTGGCAATATTTCCATCTTGGGGATGTTCACCATGTACTTCTTCACTGCCATATTTGGCTATCTGACCTTCTATGGTAAGTCATCTGCAAAACTTACTTCAGTTTGATGCCAGGGAGCTGGTTAAGGTTCTGCATCAATTAAAAACCTTTGTGTGATCATGAAGGTCCAAAAACAGGAAACCCACTAAATATTCAGCCTGAAACCAAAAGATAAAACAGTGATGGGTAACGGTGAGGTAGAGCTTCAGGATAGGCATTCATCATTAAGGGTTTTCCCACTGTAGGAACTTTTGCCATGCCTATAACGTTTTCAGGAATAGACCCTTTTTTCCACGCATTTTGACATACAGGAACGGGGGACCACTGCCCTCAGTTCTCATGACCATTTCAGCTCCTACTCCGATGCAGGATCTTTTTAGGGTTGTATAAGAACACATTTGATGTTGATGGTTGCTCCAACCTTTACATGCATAATGTCCAATACGTTTACTCATAGGACATGGATACAATCAGTGCATCTTAATGTAATGAATGGACCCCTCAGAAACAAATAGAAGGTCAACAATGTTTATTAATGAGAAGGGATAATGGTTGACCTGAAATGAAGGCTGAGAAGTCCAGGAGTGTGGCAGAAATGGGAAATCAGGCAGAATGGAATCCAGGAAATAGGCAGGGGACAGAACCAAGGCCAGAAGCTGAGGGCAGTCCAGGGGACAGGCTTTGTTTTGTAGTGGTATTTTCTGTTCAGTTATTTTTCACGGGTTTTCTCTTTATTTTGTAGCAGTGTTAAGTACACGTCACTCCGAATGCAAAGTAAAACGGTTCTTTTGGGGAAGAAAAGTTCTTACAACAGCATTCCTTTAACGCATCTGTGCCTGATGGCTGTTTCTTCCTATAAACTACATCATTAGATTTGTATATAGATTAGGTGTAAAGTCAAATCTAAAATAAAACAGATGTAAGATAATTTATTACATTATAATTTGTGTAAACACAGCCTGCATGTGTATACGTGTGTTTGCAGGGAAAACCGAGGCCGAGCTCCTCCACACTTACAGTAAGGTTGATGCTCTGGACACTTTGATCCTGTGTGTGCGTCTCGCTGTCCTGGTGGCTGTTACGCTGACTGTACCTGTGGTCTTGTTTCCTGTAAGTCACCTTATTTTCTATTCACAATCAGTCATAATCAGAATACACAGTTCCTCCATACCAATAAAAACACTAAGATAATCCAAAATTAGTTACAATATGTCATATCAATATGATATATAATAAAATGTAAATATATTTGTGTAAATGTAGCAGTAGCATGTTTGTAGCATGTTTCTATGTAGAGGAATTATACATATAATTATATATATATATATATATATATATATAAGGATACATATAAGAAGTTGAGCATTTAGGTTTTATCAGTCTCTCACTGAATGTTTTGTCACTGATCAGAAGGTTGTGAAGATCTGGGAGTTCAGCCCACACAAAGAAAGGATTTAACAGTTTATTGGAAGCTGTTGATGATGGAAATGAACAGTCCGGAGGCGAGATCTGAAGCCAGGTTCAGGAAGAGGAGCAAGGCCGAAGGGAAGATCAGTCCAGAGCAGAGGTCAATCCAGCAAGGCAGAGATCAGAAGAGTCCGAGAGGGATCAGGCAGAAGGGTATCCATGGGAAGCAAGCAGGTCGGCAACAAAGATATATACAAGACAGGGATGACAGAGATTTTTCTCTGGGAAGGTTAATGACCAACTGGCAGGGAAGCAGAGGCTGTAGAGGGATTAAATAGGGTAATGAGCAGGTGGAGAGAGTGAATGCTGGTGAGACTCAGGTGGAGCAGCTGCAGGTGAGATCACATGACACCCAGTTTGTTCAGCAGGTTTGTGTCTGCAAACCTCACCCTGCTCCCCAGCATGCAACAGCATAAAGCCTCAATTCTTAAACTGTGGAACGCGTACGACTGCTGGTACTCGAGCTCCCTCTGGTGGTACTTGAGGGAAAATAAAATATCTGGCGATATGCTCGACTTAGTGCTCTTTAAACAGCGATATCTCTGGAACAGTTTAAAATTATTACTTACTATTTTGTGTGGAAAAGACGAGGGATTTCGTTATTCCGAAGCTGGTTTACTGATGGGAGAGCGTCATCTGATTGACCAAGTAAATGTCCCATCAGATCGTCTTCCTCTGTCACATTTTGTTACGTGTCTTGCTGTACAGTATATCATCACGTGGTGTATCGAAGATCTAAATGGAACAAGATGTCCCACTCCTCACTATTTTGTGTCTCGGGCTTGTGAGTGGATTCAGATGTAAAAACACATAATGTAATTTCATTATTGTTCAAGTGATTTAAGCATGTAGAACATGTTTGTGAGACATTAGCACGTGTCCTTTTACAGTTCAGGGAAATGACTGTAGCTTCTAAAATATTCATATTTGGGTTGACAGTTCCCACTTTTTGATGGAATTTTGGCCAGACTAGTTAATTGTATACATCAAGTCCTTCTGAAAGTGATGCTTCTCCATAAAATGTCATTGAAGGGCTGTCCTGATGCCCAAGAGTCTGAAGGATTTGCTTGGTAAATTTTTAAGGAAGTTTATGCTGTACACAAGATGTACACAGAGTATGTGATTCTGAGAGACATTTAAGTTCCATAAAATGACATCTGAACAGCGAGGAGTGTCCTAACACCTGTGTCTTTATCAGATTCGTCGTGCCCTTTTGCAACTGCTGTTTCCTGGAAAACCCTTCCATTGGTTACGTCACATCACCATCGCTGTGTGTCTGCTGTTTGCTGTTGACCTGCTGGTTATCCTTGTCCCCAACATCAGAGACATTTTTGGGATCACTGGTGAGAAATAAGATAAGATGATCATCTGCTTGTTAACACTAATATCCAAGCAGCCAATCACATGTCAGCATTTAGTTATGTAGACATGGTGAAGACAACTTGTTTAAATTCAATATGAACATCAGAATGAGGAAGAAAGAAGATTTTACATTACATTACATTACAGTCATTTAGCAGACGCTTTTCTCAAAGCGACTTTCATCTGAGTATAAGAACAACACAAGCACTAAATCAAACAGTAGAGACATCATAGATAAGTGCAGTCGAACTGCTGTAGTGTATTTGGGCACAGGTGTTGCTGCAGTGCTAGGGGGACTGATTTATTTTATTTTGTTTTATTTTAGTTTTTCGTGTGTTTTTTCCCCTATGTTCATTAGATCAGAGTTTCTGCAAAAAGCTAGAACAAATTTCTCAAGTTAGTATAATTTCTATTGATCATAAATAAGGAGATTGTCATCATAAATATGTAACAACTGTGTGACACTTTCATGTCAATATAGAAAAAAACATCTGGGAAATGTTCCAAACATCTTGTTTCATTTATGCTGAAAAAATTAAGGCAGATTTGAAGGGGAAAGTGATCCAACCTGGTACTAGAATGTGAATCTGATGAAGTGGCTGATGAGTGTAGAGGGAAAAGATTCAGAAAGAAAGAAACAATTCAGCTTTTTTATTTAGCAGTTGAATACATTGTGATTGATCTTTGTTCAGGGGCAACCACTGCTCCCACCCTGATCTTCATTCTTCCGGGGCTGTTCTACATCCGCATCGTCCCCTCCAGTCAGCAGCCCATGAACTCCAGACCAAAGATCCAGGTAGGTTTGCCTGACTAACACTAGAGAATAAATGAATATAATCCAAGGCCTGAAGAAAAATATCTAGGGTTCCTCTACTGATACATGTGTTTGGTTTCAGGCTGCATGTTTCGCCAGTCTCGGGTTCATATTCATGATCATGAGTCTGACCTTTATCGGACTTGATTGGGTGAGCGGAGTAAAGCGGAGTCATGGTGGACATTAATGTGCAACTCTCCTCCCCAAACTTAAATCAGCTGCACCCCACTGTTGCATCCTTCTTCCAGACCTCTGGAAAAAGATCAAAGTAAGATTTATTAATAGCTGGAAAGCTCAGGAATTAGTGGGACTGTTTTCACAAATTATTTGAGTAATTTTCTTCTCTGCTTTGACGAGGAACCCACTTATATCCTGAAACCCAACTAAGTTTAGATCTTCGCACTTGGCTCAGTCATGAGCTGTCAGTCATCATGGAAGTCCCTCCAACATGTGTTGTAGCCGTTTGCTGTTACAAGAGCTAAATATAAATACTAGCAGCAATTTTAATGCGGGCCAATATTGCAATACAAACCTTTAAAAACATCTAATTTTGCTAAGTTCAGTTTGATGGAGAAAATAGGTTGAGTAGGCACTCAAATAAATGCTATTGAAATAAATAATTATTTTTGCATATGTACAATGTTTAATTTTGCTCACCAAAATGCTGTAAGATAAAAAAAACAACTGCTTTCAGATAAACCAATGTATGTATTAGTATCACAGTTCTGCTGAGCTGTTTGTGGAAAATATGAAATTCCTAAGTTTTGTGATTGACATGAAATTTGTGAAACTGTGAACTTTTTAATTTCATTTGTAATTTTTTTCTGACCAGCATTTGTTTATATTTTAATAAACGTGGACAAAAGGTGGTGACTATTTAAATAAAGAACAGAACATTTTCTAGAATAAACAAATTCAAGTCACTTTTTATTAGAATCCAGTTTATAAAAGTTAACGTCGTATGGAATATGTGGAATATGGATTTATCACTCAGAGTCCCTTAAAAACTGATTATTGCAGATTTAAAAATCTTCATATAATCATCTTGAATCATAAACAAGATGAATCAGACAAGTTTACGCTGAAAGCTCATCACTCTGAGATCAAGCCAACTTCATGCATAGCTATCAGCAGAAGACTAAGGCAGAAGTTATTAAAAGTCATTTTCTTTAAATAAGTTCAATTTTGTTTGCTTTATTTTTTGCAATGGTTAAACCATCTACGGATGGGAATTGCTTGTATTCGCACTTTTTGAAAAGAGTGAATATATACTGACATAACCAACCCCCAGCTTGTCTGTCTCATGATATGTCCTGTGCCTCCACCTAACTTTTTAGGGCTCCTGAGGTTTTTTCCACCTCTTATCGGTCTCCTCAGACCTCCTCTGTCTCCACTTTTAGCCTGTCTGTCTCTCGAGAGGTTTTTGTCTCCTAGTCTGTTTCTGAGTTTAAGTTCGTCCATTTCCTTGATCTAAAGTTCTTTCCTTTGATTTTGAATTGCGCTTCTCATTTTCTATTGTTTATATGTCTTTGTAAAGCACTTTGTGGAACTGTGCTACGCAAATAAACCTGTCTTGGATAAACTTTTTTTGACTGTGTCCTGAGATGTCCTCTGCCTCCAACTCCAACCTGTGTCCTGCAGCCAGATAAGGAAAAATATTAAGAAACTGAACCAGAAAAAGGCTGCAGGTCAAGATTATATCAGTCCCTGCGCTCTGAAAAGTTGCTTAGAACAATCATGTGAGCCTTAGTTTATAATTAATATTGAACAAATGTGTCCAATTTCACAATTCTTTGATTTTATAGTTCTGCCGTTGGTTTCACTTCCCTAGGTTTTGTACGTACGGCTGGGTCAGAGTTCACACGGAGGTAGGAACATTCTCCCACCAAACCTTGTTTTCTAATCCCAAAAGTTGACTATAATTGGTGTTCACTGGTGTTGTAAGTATGCCAGCTTTATAAATGAAGCCCCTCTTTTTTCCACATCTCTTGTCCACCATCAGAAACTCCAACAATGCAGTAACTTCAGAGCCCAAAATGTAAAATAGATGAAAAGGTAGAACTATTTTTTCATGAGCAACATGAACCAGTTGGAGCCACGATCACATTTGCCCCCTTTGGATAAGTAGTTTAATCTCCGTTTCTCTGTGTTTGACTATCGACGTATCTCAAAAAATTAGAAATTTGTTTTGTTTAAGCTAGAACTTCAAATTTGCAACTAGATTTAATTTACAATATTGTGTTGACATAAGAAAACATTTGTTTCGTTTTTACACCAGAATAAAGCCATAGTCTCAAAATATTAGAATAAAAAAATACAAAATCTCAACATACTAGAATTAACATTTTTTAATAAAAAAATAAAAGTAATGTATTAAAAGGGGGCTAGAGAAAGCAGTCAGCACTTGGTTTGGCCTCCTTTAGCAGCAATGAATCATGGAGACAGTTTCTCCGTTTAGAAAACATAAAACCGACGTTTTAGGGAGGTATTTCATTTGAATCACGTGGGTTGGAGCAGGGAAACATCTAAAACTTGCAGGACTGCAGCACTTATGACCAGAGTTGTCCTTCATCCCATAACATGAAAGTCCTGAAGAGAAGTTACTGATCCACCTTAATAAACGACTCAGCACCTTTAGCAGCATCTGTACGACCCACAGCATATCGTTAGACTTGGGGTTGAAGATGTCGTCATCCATCTGCTTCAGAGCACATCCTCATCTGGACCAATCCCGCAGCACTTTGACAATCATCTTCTTTTACTTCTGAGAGGCTTTTAATACAATTCAGCTGTTGTGTTAAATGAGGAGCTCCACAAATTTCAGGTGGTTTATCAAAGAACTACCTTGATTGCTGAATACCGAACAAGCAGACCACAGTTTGTGAGCCTGAAAGGTTGTGTGACAGAGAGGGTGATCACAGAGGACTCTCACCATGTCTCTTTGTACTGTACACCTCCAACGTCGTCTGCACAAATACTCGGATTACTCTGCAGTTGTGGGGAGTTTCAGTGACGGACAAAACGCTGAGTACAGATAACTGACTGGTCAGTCAGTTTGGAAAATGCTGCAGAAACAATCGACTCATCTTGGATACAATAGAGAGAGTACCCATCTTCTACTGTATTGTTTTTCTTGTTCTGCAGCCTCAGATTATCTGGGAAATTTTATTAGTGTTAGTTGATCATAACTATTTGTTCCAGTCTATGTATTCAAGTATGTAAGGCAACTTTATTTAAACTGGTACCTTGTACACAACAATACTCTGCTGATGGGTCCAGACAACATTTTTAATGGACTACATTCAAATGCCATTCACTCCACTTAGGGTCAAATATAATCATTAGAGAACTGATCATGTCTGAAATTGGAACATTAATCATGTCTTAACAATAAAAGTTCAAATATCTCATTATAAACAGCATATCTCATGAATGTGTTTCCTAACAGCACCCTCTGCCAGTGCAAGAACCGCGACAGCTGAGCCACAGATTCTGTCTTCACCATCCAGGATGTGCACTGAAACGTCACATTCATTTCCATGGTAGAAAAATCAGCTTGTCTCTAAAGAAAATAGGCCTCTGTGTTAATGAACCACAGTATAAAACAACATGGAGTGCTGTTTGTCCCATTCACATCTGTTTACAGTCTCCAGTCAAGCTTCTCTGACTTTGGCAGCGAGCGCAGAATTCTCCTGTCGAATCGCCTTGTAGTCGTCCAGAATCCTCTCCAGGTTCGCCACAATTTTGTTACTGTTTTCTGTCTCAATCTGCAAACAACAAACAAAACTGGGAGAAAGTGCACTGCAGCTGCCTTCCCTCCAGGGATTAATAAAGTATCTATTATTATTATTATTACTATTATTTAAGAAAGCTAACTGATAATTAAGGATGTAACAGGAAAAGCTTTCCAAATCATTCCTCGTCAATAAAATCCTCATAAAGCAGTTGTGCTAAAAACAACATGCTGTACATCTGACAGGTAAGATAAAATTAAAAACACGAAACTATACAGATGAAAAAAAGATGATAGAAGTAGATCCTCTCTGCTTAGCAATTGGTTGGAGAAACAACCCACAGTGAAGCCTAAAACTATGTCCCTACCTGCTCCTCCAGATCTCTAATCTCTCTCAGGATTGTACCGGTATCCTCGATGGTCTGGATCAGCTGATTACAGTTCTACAGAAGCAACAAAAGGATAATAGTTCAGTCTTTTATCCTGGTAGGAAGTTAAAGGCAAAGATTAAGGAAATGATGGCTTACTTCATGCAAGGCAGCCAGGTACTTGTAGGATTTTCGAACGGATTCATCCTTCTTTGCATCCTGAACACAAGAGAAAAAGAAACTAACGGATGAAAACACAATCACTGGGTTCCTACTGAAAGCATGTGGAGCAAACAATTTAATCGGTTTTATTTGAAGTTTTGCTTCTCATGTTCTGTTTCCATGTCTCTGTCAAGCACTTCGCATTGCCCTGTCTTTGTATTTGTGCTATCAGGGGTGTCAAACTCCAGTCCTCGAGGACCAGCATTCCCTGCACTAACACACCTGATTAAAATCAAATGGATCAACGGCTGCTGTGGTGTGCTGAGCAAATTTATATACGCACGTACACAACCAGATAACTTGGTTTGAGCCATTTGGAGACGTATTGTAGCCTGTTAGATAAGAAATAGTGATTAAAGTTGGGCAGGTCTAATCCACCTCTGTCTTTAGTCTGTTGTTATGTTTTTAGATACATGATGGCTTGTTTTCCCAAAGGAATTTGGATATGTGGGAGTCCAGTGATTTAAACCAACCTGGAGATGATTTATTTGTTGTAGATAATTAACTTTATGAATTATCGTCATGTTAATGGTGGCTACTCTCCACATAGACGATATGGGCAAACGCCATCGAGAAAGATCATTCTCTATTGTTTTTAATAGTTGATAGTTTTTAATTTAGTTAATTCTGTTAATTGGAGTGATGTCTTTATACCTAAATATCTAATGTTTCCAGATTGTGGTATTAGATGCCATATTAAATGGGCATAGCTGTGGTTTTAGACAAGTAATCTGATATTAATGAGTATTTGTTAACTGATGTTTGTGAGTTCTGGAGGAAAATTAAAACATCAGCATATAAACATGGTTTTTATATTTTATAGCATTAATTCCTTTAATTTCTTTGTTTTGTCTCATGGCCGCTGCTAGAGGTCCAATAAAAATGGCGAACAGTGATGGAGAAAGAGGGCAGCCCTGTCTGGTGCCTCTCTGCAAACAGAAACTTGGAGACGTTTCATCATTTGGTCCTCACTCATGCATTTTGGTTGTTATATAATATTTTTATCCAGACTATGAAAGATGAACCAAACCAAAATCTCTCCTTTAACAGGGTGGCGTTTTGTACAATATGACTGAAACATATTTTTCATTTTGTTTTTAATTCTTTCTTTATGTTGCATTTTAACTGGTATGTTATATAGTTATGTCTTGCATGACTTGTGTATTTTATTTAATTTGTTCACGTTTCAGATTGTAAAGGACTTGTGGCAACGTGCGGTGTGGAAACATTAAATACATAAATCTAAAACTAGCTTATCACCAAGAGGACTCACGAAACCATCACAAGAATGCTGCAGTTCAGGAACAAGAACAATTATTTGATAGTAATGATTTGAGGACTTGTCTCTGATTATTGCATTTATCATTCCTTCACGTTACTTATCAATCAAATCATATTATTGCCAGGAGCAATTTATTCAGATCTTCCTGTTTAAGCAATATTGTGCATTTAAGTAGTAGAGAATTGATTTAATATAATCACAATATTGATTTGCTTTAACTGTCGTTTCTACAGCACAGAAAGTAATATCAGTTTAAATTGATCCTGTTGGTTGGTTAAGTATGTTGTAAGGAGACGCGTGGTTGTGTTGTCATAAAGACGGTGAAGCCTCATGCCGTCTGCACAGCTTGGTAAAAAATAAAAAGTACATTTTTTGTACTTTAAGGAGCTTCCACAACCCCTTACAAAAATGTTAAGCAAGAACGTCACAAATGATCTGACAGCCAAACATTCTGGTACCTTGAAGACCAGCTCATCGGTCACAGCAAAGGTCCGATCCAGTTTTCCTGTCAGACTGTTGATCTCTTTCTGCAGTTCCTTTGTGTCTGACAAAATCTGCAAGAAAAGCCAAAAATCATTAATGAGACATTAAAATTGACAACACAAAAGCACTAATACGACTCACCACGTCAGTGGTTTTATAAAAAAGGATCAACTGCTTTTTACCCTGAATGTTCCTTTAAAAATCTCATTTTTAATACCTTTGTAATTTCTTCCTTCTGTTTTTTGATGTTGCTGACGATTTCTAGAATCCTCTGAGTGTATACCGAGCGGGACACATCCTGAGGAAGGCTTTCTAACTCCGTCACCTGCAATTAGAGGGAAGGAACCAAGATTAATGCACAACATGAGTTTACAATGAGCGACGAAATGCCTTAAAAAAGGGGGGGGGGGGGGGGGGGCATTTTTTCCCCGCTTTTTCTAGTTTTTTTCCTTCTTTTTCGCCTCCTCTTTGGCCCCACGGCTTTTTCCCTACAGAGTCTTGGCCCCGGACA
>JBAMHX010000015.1:26709690-26721201 GCA_037177515.1 Pseudomugil tenellus
CCCCCCCCCCCCCCCCCCCCCCCCCCCCCCCCCCCCCCCCCCCCCCCCCCCCCCCCCCCCCCCCCCCCCCCCCCCATATTATATTATTTATTAATTATTAATATTAAAATATCATATTAATATGGCGTCATATTATTTCATTCCTGACACTTGTGCGATTACTGACACGACTCAGTGTGTAAACTGGCGTGAATATTATATTTGTGCCAATACGAATGTAAAACGACATCAGAAAGTCTGCAGCTCCTCAAAATGACAATTTAAGCTCCAGCCTACAGAGTAGGACCTTATGTTGGTGTAAAGCCTTCAGGTTAGCACTGAACGTTACCTGTGCATTAGTAACACTCATGTTCTTCATGTCCGCTGCTAGCTGCTCGACGTCCTCACAGACCTGCTTGAACTGCTGCTTGACGGAGTCGAGCTCCTCCTGCTGGCGGAGCTGGACGTCCCCGTCCGACTGATGCCTGGGGAGGACAGCGCTCGTCGCTGCTGCTGCCTCCTGCACACAGTGCTTTATTAAATTGGTTGCACAGCGTTCCTCTCTTCATGTCACGCAGAGCCCCTCACCTGTGTGAAGGTGAACTTCTGAGTGTGGGTGAAATGCGTGCCCTTGGTCAGGACATGGTCGGAGGGGGCGGAGCCTCTGAAGCTCTGCAGTAGCTCAGACAGGTCAGAGGTAGAGCGGGAAACACCAAAGGCACTTTGAGGAGAAGGCATAGCAGCAGAACGGAGCTGCTCCTCGATACGTTTACGCAGTCGGGTCAGTTTCCGTGAGCGGTACTCCTGTTCAACAACACCAGATTATCACAGGTAAAAGTTACATTTTTAGCCTTTATGGGTGCATGGCTTCAACATTAAAACAGAAAAGTGAGAAGGATACGAGCTCTCCTGGGGGGTTTTGGCCATTTTAGATTTAAAAGCATAAAAAAAGAAGTCATATCAAGCAGAGTTACAGGTCATTCTGAAAGTATAATAAAGTAACTATTGACAGTGAGCATTGCTACATCCACCAAGGAGGTTATGTGTTCGTTTGTTCCTTTGTGTACATAACTCAAAAAGTTTAGGACAGAGTCTCATGAAATTTTCAGGATATATCCAGAATGGTAAGATGAAGAAGTGATTAAGATCCAGATCATGTTTTGTGATGTAAGTCACAATAAACTGCTTTATTATAGGACATATCATGCGCATGCTGCTTACACATCCAGAAACACGCAGGGTTTTTTTTTTAAAACTTAAAAGTCTCTTATATTGGAAGTTTGGTCATGATAAACAGGTCTATTCATTTTCTACGGATCTTCTGCAGGAGCTTCCAGTCGCAGCTCAAACACAGAGTGAGGCTGATGGACACTGCTCACATTTCTTAGTGATGTTTATCAGCCGGTATATTAAGGTATGTAAGGTTTCTCCAGAAACTGCTTTTCCAAAGCTGCATATTTATATTTATGTATAAAATAACTTCTCAGCCACTACTGAACTTCTGGGGACACTTGATTCTGGTCAGTTCAGGTGAGGTGACACAACTGGGAGCTGCAGCGTCGTCATCCAGCTTTTCTACTTCATGTTGCTCAGACAGGTGAAAAGCTTAAACTGCTGACAAAAGATAAGAATCACGTACAAGCAAATTCCACCATGTTGCACCATTTATAACTAATTCCAGTTTCTCATCTCTGTCTTCTCTGTACCGGGAACCTGATGTACATCCGTCTTCATTTTAAACTAAAAGGCAAGCTACAACTTTAGATCAGAATCAAGCTTTTCACTGTGACAGTTCAAGTAAGGGCAAAACAGAATACGCAGATATACATTCAGATAGTGATAATTACAGTCCTTCACCTGGACCTGAGAAAAGTCAGGTGCCAGTTAGTTGAACTGAACAATGACCCCATGTAGAGCCCCGTTTCCTTCAGCCTCTCAAGCCGCCTCAGCATCTGATCTTTGCCGTTTTAAGCACTCAGCTTATACCAACCAGTCGTAAGATAGCAGGCTCAAATCTGTACCGCTAATAGAGGAATGTCGTGTTAAATTCTCCCTGCTGGTGCACGCCAACGGCTTACCATGACCACGCCACTCATAAAACCAAAGTTGGCCCCCACCAAAAGAAGAAAAAACATTTTTTTCAATGATTTTTTTCATGAGATCTACAGGATTCATGTTGGTCACATTTTTTTGGACTCAACATGGCAAATTTTGCCAAATGGTGAATGATTTTCATGCCCTCTCTTCTATCATTAGGGTGAAATAAAAGGAAAACTGAATGATGGCTTACCTGTGGCGTGAGGCGAGACAGCAGCCCCTGACTCTTCCACTCGGTGTCCCACTCCTGAGCCGCACTCAGCTCGGCTGTGTGGTGCTCCAACATGGAGGCCACCATAGAGGAATGACTGGAAAACTGGGCGGTTACAGGAGGAAGAATGTCTCTGTGGTAGTCTTTCACCTCTGAAAACACACATTTCATTCCAGATCCATTCCAAATGTCAAATCTCTGCTGAGGATTTTGTTTCTCTTCAGCTTATTTCAGCAGGAGACCCACCTTTAAGATGTTTCTTGCCAGAAACGTTTGTGCAGTGTGGGAGGCTAAGGGGCTGAACACAGAAGCTGTGCAACGCTCCTTGACTCTAAACAAATAATGTGAAATTTCAGTAACATTTTTTCAGAATGCTCGGATGTATGTTTCAGATGGGCTTAGATGCTCTGATCCTTGTTTTCGCTGTAAAACTTTTTATGGATTTCTGTCATGCAGCTTCCTGATTGTTAACTATTGCTAGAGTCATATGATGTCTGATAAATTGACACAGAACTGGGAGTCATAAAAGTGTAGAATCCTTATTCTTCATTTAAATAAAGATGATTTAAACATGGTAAAAAGAAAAAATCAGTTTGGGCTTGAAGAGTTTACCTTAGTTTCACAGTGCAGCGGTAGACGGCAGTTTGGAGGCACCCATGACACAGCCAGCTGGGCTCGGATTGCAGCAGCGATGGCTCTCTGGAGGACCACTGATTTGCCTAAATGAGAGGAAAACATAAGTAAATGGACTTGTACTCATTTACTGCGTTTTCATTCATGTTGACCACTCAAAGCGTTTTACACTACAAAGCACATTCAGCCATTCACACACCCAATATACCCATCGGGGGGCAACTTGGGGTTCAGCGTCTTGTCCAAAGACACTTCGACATGTAGTCAGGAGAAGCCTGGAATCTATCAGTCAATAATTTCTCCTAAAAGCTACATGTTGAAACTGTAAAGCGGTCTGATACATGGAAAACATCAACAAGGAAACTGGTGCTCAGGAACAACAAGTGTAAATCATTAATCTCTATTTGCTTTCTCTTCTGTTTCGATTGTTGGGAATCAAATGTCTCCAGTTCAAAACATGACGGCCAGACACAGCATACATAATGTAAAACCAAATGGTGTGGATGTCATAGACAGGTGTTCCCTCTGTACCTGACGGCTGATCCGAGGTCTCGGCACTCTCTCTGGGTAGCTTCTCCACCAGGAACATGAGCAGGGAGCGGATCTCTGGCTCATTGCTGTATAGAAAGGTCTGGTAGCCAGTCTCTCCTTTATAACCAATGTCCTACAAATCAACAGACTGATATGTTCAGAATAAAACTGCTTGACTTGAAATCACATAGAAACTGTGGGAAATCAGTGAATTAAAGACAAGTTAATTAATTAACATCAGTGAAGCCTGTTGACAAATCAAACTGGAAGTTTAGACAATAATTTCAACTCCTTACTGTTAAATGGAATCAAGCAACATCTGTGTCTCAGTGCTTATATTCCCAAGTGTTACCCTTACTTAGGTGTGGTAAAAACAGGTCAGGTACTTTTTCAGCTATTATCTTTCAGCTGATTCCAGGACTAGTGAACAGTATAATCTATTCAATATCCACTACTTTCTTCCCATGATCCACTGTGTAAGTTAAGGCATGCGGAAGTCTGTTTCTCCCTTCCATCTACGTTAGCGATGATTAACTAGTACTGTTTTAAAATGCAATAAAAACCTTAAAACTAACGTTTCCATGACTCAAACAATGGCCAAATCTCTAAGATGGATACATGGGTCGCATTATTTATTAAAAAAAAACCCAGAGCATAGAGTGTCCCATCTGTCTACTCTAACAGAATGGGTAGATGACATGAAGCTACGTTGTCATCGTAAATGACTTTGTTTTTAGTGAGGGTGTCGATGGCGATGAACTCCATAACTATAAAAGCAAAGAGTCTTATAACTTTAGGGAAAAATAGGGAAATTATTGTGTAGAAATGGAGCCAAGTCAACACACTAACAAAATCAAACATCTGTCGTCGGTAATGACGAGAGAGAATGTGATAGATGTTGACTGTTCCTGCATGATTGTTTAAAAAGTACAAAATAAAAGATCCCTCATAAACTAACAGCACTAATAATCAGAATACTTATGAGGCTCTTTGTGTTGCGCTTTAATAGTGCAGGTGGAAGCAGGTGTCTCATCAGCTGCATCGTGGTATCTGGTTAGCCTTTACCTCTAATCTGCTGCTGATCGTTCGTAGCTCGGATATAATTCTCAATCTGGATGCAGCTCTGTCGGTTTATGATTAATGAAATGGTAAGAGCAGACGAAGACCCTCTTGGGTGGGTGTTTTAACTTCAATGCTGCGAGACATTGTTATGAAATCGCCTCATCTCTCTGAATCATCTTAGAGTGACTTTATGGTCGCAACATGCTCCATTCATAAAATCTTTAAGTTCTCGCGAGTTGCGTATTTATCCAACAACAAAGACATTTGTGTGTATATATCAAATCAACTCACACTTCTAAAATGGACTATTATGCTTGCTAGTTAGCGAAGATCGGAAGTGAACAACCGAGCTTCCTGGGGGACCAGTTGTCATGGCGATAGCCGGTGTCATAACGGGAAAGTGGTGGATAGGCTTCAGAGATAGATGGATGGAAAATGTTTTAGGAGCAAATAATTCAATTATAATATGAAGCGCGAGTCAGTAGAGGAGATGGAAACTTAGTGACTCTGTAAATGAAGCAAAAACAGAACAGTTCCAGCTTTCGTTTCTTTATCAGCTGGTGAGTATCAGGAAAGGTAATCCAATATAATGATCAGGCATTCTGCAGAACATGTGAGAAAGTAAAAAGTCAATGCATTTTTCTGATTTACTGCTTCATTCTCAAAATGTGCACAAAGTATATTCATGGAGCTCTCTAGCACACTATCATTCACTGAAACAGCTGTGAATTGTTCCAAAACAAAGCAACTGTTTTAAGCACAACTTTAATAACATTTTACAGGCATTGGTAGTGATTAAAGGTGAGACCAATGAAAAATGTCATGCGGCAAGACTCATTATTCACACAAGCGTGACATCCAAACTCTGACTTCTTTGTTTGTTTTGAGAGGACAAGTATGGAGCTAGTTCTTGGAAATGAGCCTCCAAAAGTCCCCACATATGCAGGGAAAATTCCTGTGTTAATGCTCTGCTATGCAAGCCATGGTGTGAAAGGTGGAGACTTCACTTGTTTTGGTGACATTCACAAATCTCTGTATGACAGTTTACCTGAGTAAGTCGAGGTTAAACATTAGCATGTTAATTAAAATTATATTTAAAGACAGTGTGCACATTAAAAAGTCAAATGACTCCACTGATGCTAAAGCAATGTGGGCATCGTACCTGACAGGCCTGTGCAAGGCTCATGCCCACCCTGAAGCGAGCGGACATGCCGGGAGGAAGAGAGGTGGGTAGCCCGCCACCCAGGCCTGGATCGATCACCCGGATGCATCTCACCACCGCCTCCACTATCAGCTCACTGGTGAACTGTTTCACGCTGTCAACCTCCTCACTCACCTCACTGTGAGACAATGAACACTTATGATTGCGTCTTTAAGCCTTAAAGAGTCTCCATACGGTCACAAGACACCTGCTGACGGTACTTTAGCACATGACAGACAGCGGTGCTGCCTCCGTCTGCAGGATTTGCTAGCTAACACATCAGTTCCGTAACATAAATGGTCACCATCCACAACATTTAATGAATAAAACACTGTTTTAGATACTTACGTGCCGACTTGTCTGAGGGCGTGAATCAGAATCTTGTCAACTTCCTCCATTGCTAAAGTTTCTGTAAAGAATTTTAGCTAACCAACAAAAGACTATAGCTCCGCTTCCAGTGACAGAATCGGAATTATTAAGATTAGGTAGCTGGTATTAATGTCGGTTTCACGGCGACAAAGATAGGCTAACCCTGTACATCTCCATGTTCTGTTAGCTAGAAACTAGCATCTAATTAGCAACCCCTGAATTCACGACTTTCATTATAAAAATGGATTCAACCTCTACAATATCGCGAAAAGAAATATTTTCATTTAGTTACGGGGTCTCCTGCATCTTCTGCTAACTGAGTTCAAACGATATTAACAGCAGCAACGCTCATAAATATGACTTTTCTCTTTTTTTATTCCAATCTGACATTAACAAGCGAATGGAGCGATCGCGTTTCTGGGAAATAGAGTTTTTCTGATGAAAGTTGAACAGGAAATGCAAGGTTTTTAACTACATTTCCCATCATGCACCAAAACTGACAGTCTCATGACCCGATGTTGCGTTGACACAGCGGGGAACTCAGAAAATGTCACAAGAATCATAATTCTCTTGTCAAGCATATTTTCAGAGACAATCCCGGAACAAATGTAAATATATGAACTAGTGAAGACTTCTGCGCATGTATATGTGTGCGCGTTCCCTTAGTTTTCTCCATCTTTACTCGGATTTGTGGTGATGTCAAGAGACTTAGAAGTGTCCAGCAGGTGGCGCCATCACTTGTGTAAAAATCGAAGCAGAAGAAGAACCACTAGCCAGACTAGAGGAACTCGGCTCGTGCTAGGATAAACATGTAATGATAGTGCTATCGATGCTTAATTAAAACAAAAAGTCATATGACCCTCCCTGATCCAAGACGGAGTCTTTAAGATGGCAGGCGAGGAGGAGAGGGGGGTTGTTCGTGTCAAAGTCAAGGTAAGAAGATCGAGCAGCTAGTTAGCCCAGTTGATCTGCCGTCTGTTTACTGTTTGCTTTCTCTTTGTTAAACTCTCATTTCTTTGCTAAGGATTGACGTCAACAAAAGCCCAGAAGTCACTGCTTTGTTGGTTTGTTTTGTGTTTTTAACAGAGCAAGCATGAGCGACAGACGCTACTTCCCACCTGAGTGTTATTGTGTTTTGTGATGATCGCCTGCTTTGTTTATTTCTTTATTATTTCCCCTCCTAAGTCGCTGTTCCCTCTGATGAACGACATTTAGCCTGTTATGGCCGATGCTTTGACTATTTTTATACGAAGTGACATTATAAAAATCCTTTTGGGTGCTGCTGTCGTGAAGGAGACAAACCAACCCAACACAGGTTGAGCTGACGTCACCTCCCTACTCAGGGAATGAGCGCGTGTGAGCGCGAGAACACTTCATGACGTCAAATGTAACCTGGAGCTGAGGCCTTGTGTTAACAGTAAAAATAAACGTTTTACATTTAATTAAATAAGGCCTTACCGGTCTATAAAAGAAAGAATAGATCCTGATAAGGAGAATAAATAATCATTATTATTATTATTATTATTATTATTATTATTATTATGGAAAGCTGCTGTTAATAAAAACAGTTTAATTAAGAGTTTATAACCAGACTGACACACACTCGTTTCTTACTTTATTCATTATTTATTGTAATATTAGGATTAAATGAGGAATAATAGAAGCATGCGAGTTTTTTGGTTTAAATAGAGGTTCTGTGAAAAGACCTGCTAAATAATAAATATAAAAAACAGTCTATTAAGATAATTTATAACAACACCAATTCTGAAATGTAACAGAAGTTTTGTTATTTTAGCTTCTATAACTCCATTTCGGTGGAACATAAACAATATCAAATGCTGAATCTGAAACACTTGTCACATTTCTTGGAAAGTGTGATCTTGTTTTCCTAATTGGTTGTGAATGCTCCTCAGATAAGAATTGATTTGTACAATCTACATTTCCAGCCTTTTGTTGCACCTTGTCCAACTTTTTACAGATGTGTTGCTGTTATCACTGGAGCTAATATTTTCTGTAAAATGATTAGATGTCTCAGTTTATGGATTTGTAATACATGTTGGTTATGTTTCAATGGAAACATGTGATTATTCCATTTGTTAGAAGGGAAATGAACACAACACAAATCCCTTTGAAATCATTCATTGTTTGCATTAATTCAGTTTTATCATTCCACAAATACATCTTCTTGTTCCTGTTTCCAAAGTCACCACTTCCAGAAAGACATGAAACTAAAACAGGGAACTAATTTAAAAAGATGAATTTAAAACAGAAACATTTTAATGGTTCTTACACTGAACTTTTATACATCTTAAAGCTAATCTTACTGATTCTGTTATGTGCTTCATGTCTGGATTGCATTGTTGAATTAATTAAAATATGCTGCAATGCTTGTTTGTGTAAAGTTCTGAATGTAGATATTTATTTACACCCAGGGTGTGTAAAAGTCTGTGGTCATGATATTCATTTAAAAATACTTTGTGCCAGTGATTTGATAGAAAAATCAAATCAGAAAATGTGTAAACACATTAATGTGTATACCTGCGTTAATTGGCATTCTGAATCCATATTGTTAGGACAAACATTGGTCTGCTTTCACAAACTTGGGAAAGGCATTAATAGCTTCAGGAAACCTGGAGCAGTCTGACCCGGGACATTGTAACTTTAAATACACCTCATTTACCTTTCTAGGCTAATAAAAGTACAAAGTACCTGACTGCATGGGAGTTAATAGTTTTATCATGAATATAATAAAAATATCATGATCTTTTTTTTGTCATTATTTCCTATTGTAAAGATGTAGTACAGAAAAGCATACTTGTTCCTTTTACATTGTTTACTGTGGTGTAGGATTCAACAATTACAGCTGTTTTCAAGAATCATGAACCAACATGGGGCGGGGGGCAATAGACTACGGGAATGGGTTTCATCTGGCACAGTTGTCACTTATGAATAAACAAAGACTGTATTAACTAAAACTACATGGTTTTTTTTTTTCTTTCCGCCGTTAACACACACACACACACACACCTTTACCATCCACCCACACACATATGCTTTGTCGCACATACACTCACAAACATACACATGCATGATGGGCCTTTTAGCTGCTGGGATTGTTCAGGGTTTTACTTCCTTTAGTTGTGAAACATTCATGCAGAAGTTTGGTTGAATGGCTCTGAGAGCTGTTTCTTTTAAAACTACAAGACTTGTGAAAATGATGTTTACTTGTTATATCCCCAAACGCGGAATGTCGGGATATTATGGTTTGCCCCAGACTGCCGGATATCCTTTGTGTGAGCACGATAACTTAAACAATTTTTGCAATTTGATTTTGATACTTTATATCTGTTTAGGTCCCCAAGGGATCAACCTGTAGCGAATTTTACGATTTTGGAATTTATGGTTATGCCACACCAGGTGGCGCTTTATACACAAAAATAATATTTTTGGCTATATCTCTGTGTCTCAATTGGCTTTATGCACAGCTCCACTACTTCCTGAACTTAAAACAACTCCTGTTTTTCCTTATTGGAAGAATCCATACAGTCTCTTTTCTGAACTCTCTTCAGCAAGTAAAAGTCAGTCAAATGTTGACCTTGGTCTTATCGCTTGCTCTGTCACATTCTCTTTCCTTTCCTCTCTTCTTCTGCTAAGACCTTGCATTTCTTTGCAGAATCGACGACAGTACATGTTCAAAATGGCCCAAAAGTAGTTGTGAAGTGCAGTTTCTCAGCCTCAAAATGTTGAATGGCAATGCAAGCTCCAGGAATGTATATGAAATGAAAAATTAAAATTCTGTAGTCATTTGGTTCAGCTGGTTGTAGTTTCTTAGGTACTGGAACAAGGCAGAATGTTTTCCACATCACTGGAATTCTCAGACTGGTGTTGAACAGGTGCCGGGGAATCGGGACATAGTTGTCTTGAGCAGGTCTTGAGAACTCTGGAACTGGCACCATGTGGACCTGCAGGCTTTTTCTGGTTCAGTTTTAATAAGTTGTTTCATGACTTGATTACAGGAGACAGACAGAGTGGCGGCAGAGGGGGCTTCAGGAAGTCCTGATGTGGAGGGAGATGAGGTTGTGTTCAGGTCCTTGACTGAGCTGCAGGGTGACAGAGTGAAGGTGTGACAGGAAAGTTGTAGGCTAAGTTCAGCTAGCAAACATCATGGCAGCGTCTTGAGGCTGTGTAAAAATGCATTAGTCTGGGAATTTTAGGTTTTATTTCACTGATAATCTTGAATCCGGAGAGCATTCTCAATTGATATCGGTGGTAGGCCATGCCATGCAGACTCACCATAGCAAGTCTTAAAAGAGCAGAAATAATATGCAGAAAATTTCCCGTGCAGCACAGCTCCTTGCCAGCATGAAAAGTCATCTTGGACAACCCAAGTTGACAACTCATGTCCGGCTTTCCAAACGTAATCGGTGCCATTGACTGCACTCATGTTGCTATAAGGGCTCCATGTGAGAATGAGGTTGTCTAACTGACCTGTAAAACTTCATTCCAGTAATATACAAGTTATTTGTGACGCGAACATGATCCTGACAAACTTGGTAGCACAGCGGCTTTCCTCTTGTATGTTACGCTGCGACTATGACTTCAAAACAAGATCGCCTTACTGTCTCCACCACACTAACGAGCATCTCGATTTCAGTCTGAATAGTTAAGTTCACGTGCCTCTCAGTTGACGTGATTCTGCCACAAACACATGTTCATATGCTGACATATTTATGAGCTGCTTTGCTTTGACGACATTTTACTTTGGCATACTAACTGGTTGTTTGTTTGTTTTTTTCGCAAATACAATTCTAGTGGAGATTCTACACAAAGTTTTATAAATTCAGCCCCTTGAATTGTTTAGCGCAGTGGTTCTCAAACTGTGGTACGCGTACCACTAGTGGTACTCGAGCTCCCTCTGGTGGTACTTGAGGGGAAATCATATCTTGCAAAATCCTCATCCTACAGCAACATCTCTGGAACAATTTAAAAGTTAGGTTAAAACGGTTTAAAAGAAATGCTTGACAGCATTCACACAATTATAACTTACTTTTTGTGTGGAAAAGACGAGAAACTTCGTTATTCCAAAGCTAGCTATCTGATGAAAGAGCGTCATCTGATTAGCCAAGTAAATGTCCTATCAGATCGTCTTGTTGTTTCACGTCCTGTTGGACTGCTTTATATTATCTTGTGGTGTATCAAAGATCTAAATGGAAAAAGATGCCCCACTCCTCACGACTTTGTTTCTCGAAAAGGACTACAAACATGTTGGGTGTTATTTTAGGTGGGAGAAAAATCAGTCAGAAGCCATCTTTGACAAAGTCAATAGAAACGGCCTGTAGAAGGCATCAGATTGCAATAAGATGAGTGGTTATTTTTACAGTTTTTATACATATATATCTATATATAATAGTTAGATTTTACCCCATTA
>JBAMHX010000015.1:26775510-26794662 GCA_037177515.1 Pseudomugil tenellus
TGGCGGCGACCAGTATAAATCCAGCACCTGCTCGCTTAAAAGCTGATGTCTGGGAGCATTTCGGATTTAAAAACAGTAAGGAAAGGGAATATTTAAACAAAAGCGTATCGGATTATATTGAATCGTATTGTGAGCTGAATATCGTGTATCGTATTGTATCGTGAGATAAGTGTATCGCCACAGCCCTAGTTAGAACAAACAAAAGCTTTTCTCTGTTCTGGATCAATGGTCCCTGTTTATGATCTTGTTGTGTTTTCACCCCCTGTGAACATCCTTCACTCAGAAAGGATCCTTATCACAGGTCAGGGGTCACACTGTAGAAGCAGACTGACTTATGAGGTCTATTCCTAAATGTATGATAATAATAATATATATATTGCTTATAAAACTAAAAAGAATAATATTAGCATATATAAAATATATATCAACACTCCGCCTGTTGAACTGAATGAAATTTAGTTCACTGTATAGCTCAGTTTATCACGAGGAGTCAAAACGATTTCTTCACCATAAACGATCCAAAATCTATTAATCAGGAAGACAGAAGTCACTGTGTATTTGTCAGGGATGTCTTATTTCTCCATAGTTTTTGCTGCTTTGCACACAAATCCCTGCAAACTATTTTTCTAACAGTAAAATAAATTACTATTTGTGATAGGAAGCTGATCATTAGTCAGTTTGCTGATGACACCACAGTCTGAACTGCTCCTCTCAGTGTAACTAAGGACTTCTCTGATGCATCCAGATTATCCTTAAACTTAAACAAATGGGAATTCCTACCTTTTAAATGCTAGTAACAACATTCCTGTTAAACAAGAAGTTTCTTATTTAGGTCTTGTGATGGCTATTTCTGTATCCAGACATCTCAGGCGGTAAACACCAACATGTTTAGTTTTCTTTCCATAATTTAAATTTAGCTGAAATGCTTTAGTTCCTTAATGTTAGCGCGCACATTTAGGGACTGTTGTGTTTTCAACTGTTTAACTTTATTCTTTATTTATTGTTTGCTGGATGATGTGGAGAGCAGGAGGGAAGCCTGTGGACAGGAAGTACCACGGGAAGATGATGCCCTCAGTGGTAGAGCATTAGTTTCGTTTATATTTTTTCTTTGTGCAAATGTTTAGATTTAGCTATTTTCCACTTCTGATTATTTATTTACTATTTCATTTGTTATTAGTTTGTTTGAATGATTAAAACACTGATGTTTTGTTTAGTTTATTTACTATGTTAGTTCTACACTGGTCTGTATTTTAGTGTCCTTTGTTTCACGTTAGGTCAGTTTGGGTTTGTTAAGTTGGCTTTGTGTTATCTACTCAGTAAAAGTTATTTTGCGATTATTATTATTATGATTTTTTTTAGGTTTAGTTGACATCTTTTAAAGACCTTTTCTTTTTGTTAAATAGTTCTTTGGGTAAATAAAAGCCATTACTTTTTGAAGCCACCCGAGTTCCTCTTCCTTTACCAACTCGGTCCCTCACAGGATTTATCATTTAAAAAAAAAAAATAAGACGCTCCTCAAATTTAATTCCAATTATAGAAAAAAAACTTGAAAGAAGCTCGACCAACGGCTACAAAGGTGTTAATCACTAAGTTCGAAGGGATGTCTCGTCTGACATGCCGCTCTTTCCTTCTCCTGACCATACAGATAATGAACGTTTGCTACTTCACTTTGGACTAATCAAACACATTACATTAGAAAAAAACTATTGTGATGAATAATTATGAATCAGGTGGCCTCAGTTTTATTTTACTTCTCTACTTTAAATAATACTTTTAAATGAATTGGGTCAGACACTTTATTAAAAATCCTGCCTCCATCTGGAACTTTTTCTCTCGTCTAGGTTGTTTTAGCTTTATTTTGAAGTGTCATTATGATTTTGGCAAACTTCCTGTGAAACTTTGATGTTTCCATAAGCAGGACTTTTTATCATGGTCCCTTTTCTATAAGCATAATTTCTCACCACATATTTAGAGACATCACTTTTTATTGAAAACTGGGTGAAGAATGGGATCGTACTGGACATCATCTTACATATAATTGGTTCTTATCTTTATATAAATTTACTGTCAGCCCCAAATATTTTTTTTAATGTAATTAATGCCATAACTTCAGGAACATTGATGTTATTTACAACACAATCAACTTCAGTTCCTTTCTTTGACTCAGCAGTAGGGAAATTTGTTTCATGACAGCAGAGTAACAGCAATAAAAAGAAAAGCACAGCTTGTTTCAGAAGGATGTTGTCACAATCCCATATGTAATTTCTCACTGGAACCGTTATGTCCCAGACATTAACTGGGGGAAGTTTGGATGATCCATCATAAATATTAGATTTTAATATAAATAAGGTGAAGGATGTGTCATTTAAAATCCTTCACAAATGTTATCCAGAAAGCCATTACA
This sequence comes from Pseudomugil tenellus, assembly GCA_037177515.1. Classification (NCBI taxonomy): domain Eukaryota; kingdom Metazoa; phylum Chordata; class Actinopteri; order Atheriniformes; family Pseudomugilidae; genus Pseudomugil; species Pseudomugil tenellus. The sequence continues at coordinate 26,777,915 of JBAMHX010000015.1, forward strand.
TGCTAACATTTAAAAAGAATATAAACACTAATAGCTGCTTCTGTGGGAATCATTGACTGTATAAATTAATCATCAAATGGGAATCACCCTAAAACTATAACACACCTTTTCTGGCTTTGCTTTCTGAGTTATTTTGTTGTATCCTACATATGTTTCACATATTGTATACTATGTATATACTTTTTCTTGTTGTTTCTTTATTGTTCAATAAAGTTTATTTTAAAAAAGAAAAAAATCCGACCTATGTTGATCACGCTTCGTAGTACAGGACTCTGATGTGTATTTATATTCCAAGGCACATTGAACGCATCATTCAACAAGCGCCTAACGAGGTTTCCGTTCTGTTATCGCGATACTTTACGTGGCACATCACGGAATTTCCACTATGGCAGGCAGTAAGTTGTTGCTAGAAGGCAGAGTTAGTATAAAAGGGTTTATTTTAGGTCTCAGCGTTCTTTTGATCCCGTTAATCAGAACCTGGTTCGGACATCTTGACTGGGTCTTTGATTATCTTACGGAAACATCTGGAAAAGTAGCGATTTGTATCCACATTGCTGTGATCAACGGCCTTTTGCTAATTATATACAGAGGACCTCTGTACAAGGTAAGCCAGACGTTGGATGACTAACTTCTGCTGTTCATTTCAAAGCAAACATTAAATTACATATTCCTAAGTTTCAAAGCATTGTCATGCCGGAAAAGCTACATGTTTTAACTGTCGGTAAGCTGAATAAATCGACTAGCTTGTCAACATAGCTTTCTGTTTAGTGTGTTAATCCTCTTAGCGAAAGAAGAGACAGCTGGACAGAAAGCTGAGGAGCCTTTTTCCACAAGACATGTTTCATTTATGTAAAACGTACCAATAAGACTGTATGCTTCCTGACATTAAGCAATTCTAATGGTTTCCTTTAAATAACTTGTCTGAAAAAGTGTTGGCTTAAACCAGCTCCAGCTGGTTGCTGTTGCCAGTCTGACCCATTTTAACCAGTATGTCCTGGATCCTTGCAGGTTGCACTGAGAGCCTGTTTTCTGGGAATTACCTTTGGCTGTGGTTTAATTATAAGCGTCTCTGAAACCACTTGGACACATTTTGGTTGGTATGTATATGAGTCTTCAATTATTAAATGAATAAATTCTCCTTTTTGTGTTTTTACTTTACAAATATACCTCATAAAATCCTTTTACTCTGTTTATTCAGCTGAAAACTACAACAGCACATTGTGTCATTATTTTATTATTTTAAAGCAGAGCATTGTAACACATGTCTGTTGGAGTAAAATGTAAGTTAGTTATTATTAACACTGTTTCCTGCAGGTACATGTGCTCCCTGTCATTTTTCCATTACTCCGAGTACTTGGTGACCGCCATCATCAACCCCCGCAGCCTGTCGCTGGACTCCTTCCTGCTGAACCACAGTGTGGAGTACACCCTGGCTGCCATGTCATCATGGGTGGAGTTCACCGTGGAGAAGCTAACGGTTCCAGGTTGGCCTGCTGCTCCATTTAGCAGATGCAAAATCATTCCTCTAATTCTGAATTTGTAGACATCTGTGTTTTCGTTTTTAACATTAAGGTTGCCATAGTTCTGCTGGGTAGTTCATGTTCATCTTATTTAAAATGCAACACACACTGACATCATGGCCTAGTTCAACACCCGGCACTGCAGACTCCAAACATCCATCTTTTCCCGTTCTCAGAGCTGAAACAGGTGAAGTGGTTGAGCTTGTTGGGTCTGTTCATGGTGCTGTGTGGGGAAGCCCTGCGGAAGGCGGCCATGTTGACCGCCGGTTCCAACTTCAACCATATTGTGCAGAATGAGAAGGCCCAGACCCACGTGCTGGTCACCAACGGGGTCTACGCCTTCTTCAGACACCCGTCTTATGTGGGCTGGTTCTACTGGAGTATAGGAACACAGGTGAGCAAATTCATGTCTGGAGGCTTACAGGTCATTTGGTGATGGGGGGGGGAGTAGTTGGAATACCCAAACGAGTACCAGTGACCTGTGATTTGCCTCTGTGTCATTTCTGATGTTTTAATATTTTACATGTAAAAACATCTTTTTTCCATCTGTTGGGCCTGTGTCTGCAGTAATATAATAAATCTGCCTTTTTAATCATAGCATTGGCAGATTTTCTTCAGCTTTTAAACCACTTGAAGCTGAAATTTGACACGAATGTAAAAGATAATTACAATGTGAGTGTGTGTGAAGACAGTCCCTGATGTTTGCTGATAAGACTGCTGGCTGCTGCAGGTCATGCTGTGTAACCCGGTGTGCATCCTGGGCTACACGATAGCCAGCTGGCGGTTCTTCCGGGAGCGGATAGAGGAAGAGGAGCTTTCCCTCATCCACTTCTTTGCTGAGGACTATGTGGCGTACAAGAAGCGGGTTCCCACCGGGCTTCCTTTCATCTCTGGGATCCGTGTAAACTAAGCCTGCGAGCCGGATGCTGATGTATCGGACTCAAAGCAACAAAGCGGGTCAGACCTGGAGGGTGTGTGTCGTCTGCCATGGCAGCTACCCTGCAGAGGTAAAACCCAGCAGCTGGATGAGAGCCTGTAGTTCAGACACCTTGGCAGTGTGGATGCGGCAGGCAGCTGGGCTGCTGTTTTTCTACAAAACTCCTCTTAAAAAACAGAAAACCTCTACATGTATTCCTAAACTTCTACTCCATCTGTTTCATCTGTCTGCATGCTCTGACCGTGCTGTGTTTCCACTGATCACCTGCTGTAATGGACACTCTGCTATCACACATTTGACTGAAATGCTTTCTAAAGCTAAAGTGGGGAAAAAGTTTCGTAGAGAATTCACATGGATGAAAACGATGTTTACAGCTGCGTCTAATGTCTGTTTAAAGTTCCAGTGTGTAAGATATGCGGCATCTAAATGATGCTTATTACCTCAATTTGAACAGTTAATGTCCAAATATGTCCACAATGTTACTAAAGTAGTTCAGAAAGAAAAAACCAAAAATTCGCTTTAGTGTTTATTGTGGCTGCGATGCTTTATGGTACATTAAGGGTTTGAGTTTATGTGTAACTCCATTAACACACTGGAGCTTTAATAAAAGCATGAAGGACTTCTCTACTGAAAGGGATTTTTGGATACAAGAAGAATCATGTTGTTCTGCAGATGATATACATTCCTGTTGTCAACAGAAGCTCAAAGGCCAAGAAGAAATCACAACCATCTGCACGTGTTTGTCAAATGTTTTAGATCATCTTTTATGGTAGTGCAGACTTAATCCAGGCTATTGAACAGCATCTTATTTTAATGGAAACCTTCACGCTACTGAAAACCAATCTGCTGATATTTTCTCCCCGTGTTTGAGTTTTGTCACCTCCCGTTAATGTTAATCCAGTACTTGCCTCCTTTAATCCACATAAACGGCATCCAGCCATGCATTTAATGGTGATTCTGTCATTTCTGTAGATAAAAGCTGTAAGCAGAAGTAGTGGGCGGTGCACATTTCACTGGGTAATTCTGCTTTTATTATTTCAGTATTTAATGTTAAAATATTTTAAAAAGGAGTAAGTTTTACTTAGACTTATTACAAATAAATGGTGAAAAATAGCTTATTAAAGTCTGTTCCTATATTTAAAGCTTTTCACTTTAGCAGATGTGATTTGGATCAGCTTTCAGGGCATCTTTTTAGATTCACATTTTTACAGAGTTTAGCTTTTATGTCTGTTCATCATTGTGTCACATTAAGGATGCTCTTCGCTCCACAAACAGTCACAGTGCTGCCGTGTGTTAAAAACATCACACGTCTTTACTCATATCCGGTGATTCAGGTGGATTGTACCATTGGTCAACTTCTTCATTACTGTAGCATCCGTGGTCTGCCGGATAAAACCAAGAAAACGTGTTACGTTCTGGATCAGATGTAACATCTGTGCAAAGACTTGATGTGAAAGATGTACCTCAGGAAGGACTGTCCTTCATTTCAGTTCACGTTTCTCACCTGTAGGTTCGTTTAGATGAATGTGCCTGTGGTGTAACGCTAGTTGTGTCACTCGCTGGTCTGTGGGCAGCGGTTTTCATGCGACGCCTTGTTTGTGTGGAGAAGTGATCAGAAGTGGACTCGTGGTGTTCTTCTCACAACTGCTGAAGTGTGTTTAGTTTTGATGCCAATGCTTGGTGGAATCTTAGCAGAGTTTCTTCCTGTCTGTTGCTATGCTACATGTTAGCATTGTTAGCATTGTCCGCATGCATCCCCTGCACAGAGCTCACGCTGCCTCCTGTACAAGATGCTCTCGTGCAGAACTTGGACTTTTGCTGCTCAACACAATGGATCTAAAATAATCTATTTTTATCATCTAAAATGTGATTCCAGGTGAGTTTTAAAAACTTTCACTTGACTCACAGTGAGAAACCAAAGTTTGTAGATGGATGTTTCCTGAACAGGTTTGTGCTGTGAAGTTGGACTTTTCAGTGTGAGGGTTTGTGACCGACATGCTTTTGAGGAGCTGCAGGTCTCAGTGCTTCCATGTTGGCTTCTCGTCTCTTCCTGCTTAGGATCCTTCCATTGCAAAATGGGAATATTGGACGCCTGTCTGGCTTTTTCACATTTTATTAATATTTCCAACATTTTAGCTAAAATATTTTTATTTTGGATTAAAAGATGGCTATTGGGGCCATTTTAAAGATGCACTTTTTCCCAGTTAGCTTCCAGTCAGTTTCCAAAACTTTAATGACGCTTTGAGAAAAAACTGAAGCTAAGTCAGACTTTAGTAGTGAATTTTTTCAGTTTTTACCTTTTCATGTTGTTTGTCTTTTCGATTTCCTTTTATAAACAAAAGAAACTGGCTAAATGTTTTTTATTTTCCATGTTTCATATAAAGTCTTTGTTACAACAAGAATTCAGAAATGGCAACAAAACGGACCGGCATCAGTAAGAGTCCCTGTTGTCTGTGTGTTTAATGCGTGTTTACCTGCCTGACTTCAGTGGTAGTAAAGTATGAGCAGGATTTGTCTGACGCACAGAATATTTAATCATTAGACATTCCCACTGTGTTAAAAAAACCAGAACAGAACCAGAACCGTACTGCATGGGGAATTTTCACTGCTGCAAACTCCTCATCTGAACTTCAAGCTTGCTCCAGTTTCAGCATGAAAACTGTCTCTTCTGCTATTAAAGATGGAAGCAACTAACTCAGGAAACGTGCAAAACGTGGGGCGCTTGGTTTAAATTTGATCAATGGCACAATCTACAAAATGAGATTTGTGGAGCTGACGGTTACGTTTACACTGACACATGTAGCATTACTGCAACGTAGAGCGATGTTTCATGAAAGGGCCGCAGCACGGCACCCAGGAGGAGGATATGCTGCATTTTCACAGTATACAGAAATATTTACAGCAGCTTTTACACTGAAAACTGTTGGCTGATGTTCATCCACAGAACAGACTTTCTTAGCACCACTTGAATGGAATAAAGTTGATACAGTTATTTAAAAGTGTGTGTTGTCATTACTCCACCCATCCACAAATGGTTCTGCTCGTGTGAATCCGCTTTACCTCAGTGGATTTGGCAGATTAAAGGTGCAGCATGTAGAAATCTTACACCTTTTAAAAAGCTAATCACTTTATTCTAAGACAGAACCATTTATATCTGCTTACCGTGACTGTACATACATGGCAGCCGCCACATTTCTGAAACTATTTTTACTACAGTGTCACTGAATGGACACATTTGTGAAGTTTACAGACATGTTTTGAAGAGGAAATAAACTTTTGATGTCAGATCAATCTGCTCCCAATGTTCTACTCCGGCTTGATAGATGGCAATACGCTCCTTTCCAGCTGGTTAGTTTCTGTATTTCTGATTGATCTTTGACCTCGCCGACCAAAACGCACAAATGAACCGGCGGTAAAGCGTCACCGTGGTCACCATGCCCAGCAGCTACTCTAACAGATTTACAGCTCTGTATATCTCTGCTTCACTTCGTCCGCTCTGCGGATCCCAGGGCTCCGGATGCAGGTCTGCAGCAAAGACTGGTGAGAAAGTGGCTTTGAAGGAATTTACAGACGAAGACTGAAGGGAAACCTTCTGGATGACACGCAGATCCTTTGATAGGCGGAGGTTGTAGCTCGGGAGGTAAGAGCAGTTGTCCACCTGAAGGTTAGCGGTTCAATTCCAGGCTTCCCCTGACTACATGCTGAAGTGTCCTTGGGTAAGACACTGAACCCTATGACCCAAAAAATGTAAGTCGCTTTGGATAAAAGCGTCTGCTAAATGACAGTAATGTAAGGATAAATTATGCGGACTAATGATAGGAGTGCTATCCGCGCGCCCATCCCGCTACACCATTGTTCTGTATAAACTAGTTAGTTGTATCGAGTACAATACTATCGCCAAACGGTTCAGCGTTCATAAAACTACGGTTAAAAAGTTTGTGTACTCCTTCAGCAAAGGGATGGTGTCTTCTGTCATCAACAACCTCATCAAGGTGCCCCCTGCACAAGAAGCACGCGCGGTCGCACATGGATTTGAAGAGAAGTTCAGAATCCCTCAGGTGGTTTATCGATAGGACTCATATCTCTAAAAATATCTTTCCACCAAGAGCATAAAAGCAGGCCCTGCCTTAGAGAGGGGGCCTCCCCATCGCCTTCTCAATGACTGTCCTCTGTCTTTAATTCTGTAACTATGTCCAATCGATGCTGATTTGTATTAAACCTTTCTGCCACCCGAGACGCCAACTGTAGTCCATATATACCAAATATTTTCCTCCACTACAAGGGCTGCTCGAAATCAGGATATCCCAAAACTGGAGGCTGAATGAGGAAGACAAGCAGCTGTCGGTGTTCAGTTGACCACACAATTTGGTAGGATGATAGTATTTGACCCCCGCTGGTTTGTGTCTTTTTGTCATGTTTTTCTTATTGTGAGTTTACAGGGCTTGGACTGGGGCAATGACAGCAGGGTCCATAGTCCATCGCAACTTCACCCCATGACTTTCATACCACTGCAGGACTTTCCTAAGGTCTTTAAGTGGTCCTCAAATGTCTGAGAGTGAACAAGATTGCCGTCTAAGTAGGATTACCATACGTCATCCCTCAGTCCAGTCAGGCATTCTTCCATGGATCTCTGAAATTCGGCTGGTGCAGATGTTAAACCAAAAGGGATCCTGTAATACAGGCTGTGAGGGGGTGGCTGGATTCCTCCAGGAAACCCTGATGGTACGTGTTCTTACATTTAATTTCCACTCACCCTGTGGGTCCTGAATGTCCTCTGCTGCCTCAGTCACCTGGGTGCAGTCATGTGCCACGCTTGGGTGTCATGTCTCGGGTATATTAGCTGCTTTGGCCTGCTTCCCAGCCAGATGAGTGGGGAAGGCCGAATGTCACAGCCAGACCTTTCCTGCTGTTGGGTTAGGAGCCATTTTGCATCGAGAAACAATGGAACTGGTCAGGCGATTGGGGTCAAAATGATGGTGAGCAATGGATCATAGGACTAGGCCAGGAGCCTGAAGACCTACCTACCTGCAACCAACGTACTCCTACTAGTAGGAAGCTGCTACAGTTGTGCACTCCCCCCACCATCTCACCATACCCAAACTGACATTTAACATTCACATATACATATCTTTCCTTCCTCCTGAACGGTTAATCATTAAGGACATTTTCCAATGGACCATTTAATAGAACTGTTAGTTTAGTTGAAGAAGGATCAGTTGAGCGCTGTGTATTCCCACATCTTGTAGTAGGTTGCTAAATTTGTAAATATATGAACTGGAGTTGTAACTATTGGGTTGTTTATTTATGTATTGTCCATTTAATTTGTCATCTCACAATATATGGGTTCTGGGATCTGGGATAGTTTTCATATTCAGCTCCCCGTAGTCACAACACAACCGGAGACTTCCATCCTTCTTTCGCACACAGACAATAGGGCTGGAGTAGGGTTATTTGGATTTTGTTATCCACCCACTGTTTAATTTTTCAGGTATTCTTTTACCTCTTCATATAGGGGTTTGGGGAATGACATATACATTCGTCTACATTCGTGTGTAGGGTCACGAAGACGAATATTGAGTTGCAGGGAGGGTATTGTCCCAACATCATATTTACCACGAGCAAAGACTCTGCACTCTTCCCTCAGTATCTCGGAAAGTGGTGTCCTCTTACTCACCCAGACAGTTTACAGCATGTTAACAGCTCTCCACAGAGGATGCTCGCTCTGCTGGTGAAGCATTGAAACAACACGTGCTTGTCAGTGTTGTCTAAGGAGCTGGGAGTACAGTTTTGAACCAACGGGTGTAGTACAGAAAGAATAAAATATTAAGAAGGGGAAGGGGGTGTGGCTGTCTCATCTTCTACCTTAAACATCAAAAATGTTTAACCAAAAAAACTATAAAGCATCATTTTTATTCCATTTCCAATTGGGATGATATGCTCACATTTATTAGTGCATTTTATTAAAAGACAATCAGCTGAATTTGAACAAACTGGAGGCGGTTTAGTTAATACTGGTAATACCTTTAAAACTCCTGGTGAGAAAAAAAATGAAAGCATGCATGACTCAGTCATAAAAAAAAGCTTGATCTTGGCAAGAGATCTCAGAGTAAAAAAACATTTTTGACAACATATTAACTTGAAAGTTCAGATTTAAAATATCATAAAGTGCCCCTTTTGGCAGTGTTTGACGCCAAGATCACCAGCGGATTGAGCAACGCCTCAGTTTTTTCTTCAGGTAATTTTAAATAGCTATGTGGCAACCAGTTTTTCAGCATTCGGTAAGCAGGCTGACACTTCTGAGAATCGTTTTTTAGTTTGTGGGATATAGGTCATTATATAGTGTCATCAGCATTAAAATGATACTATATTAAAAAAAAAAAAAAACAGATCCTAAGAGTTCGCTCTTAGTGGACCAAGAACGGACCCTTTAGGATACAGATGTCTTACTGACACAAGGGCAGACGCAGGACTCGCCAAATTCCTTCTGAAATGGCAAAACTTTGGACTTCTCAAGGAGGCGCTGAGTGTTGTAGGGGAAGGGAATATCTGGGAATATCTGGGAATATCTGGGTCTCCCTGTCAGTCCTGTTGACTTTGTGAGCAAACCTAAAAGTTAGGTAGAAGATAGATAGCAAGACTAATGATCAACAAAAAGCTGAATCTGGAGAAAACAAAATTCTTTTTTTTTCTCCTTGACAAATGGAAGATCTGATTAAAACAAAAAGCAACTAACAAGTTTATTTCTGACATTTCTATTTTCCTGCTAAAAAGATCAAATCCTCGTTTTCAGTTTCAAAAGAGATCATATGAAGCTATGAAAAGCATTTCTTTAACTTTCAAATGTCTTGTTCATTTCATCTGTAACCCAACTACTTGGGTGAAGATTACAAATTTAATCACCTCTCTACTCTACTGCAGATTAATCCCTATAGAAGAGCAGGAAAGTGTGGCAACTGAAGGAACAGAGACAGAACTAATTCAATACATTTTATTAACAAATCACTGTTAAAAGGGGCAAATTCTTTATTAAGATAACTAATTAAAACATTAATTCAAAACAAACTAAAACACTAGACAGTTCAGTCAAATCAGGGACCAAAAGCAAAATAAATGAGCATTACAAATAAGAAGTTAGTGACCCAAACAAACCAAACATTAATGGAAAAATTAGGTTCACATCCTCAACTGAGCAGTCACTAGTGACAAATACTAGATTTCCCACCCAGAATCAGTATTTGTAAAAGCAAAAGAATCCACTAAATACATTTATGAAAAAAGGGAAAGTTGACCAACAATCATAAGGTTAATTCCCACTAACCCCGCTCTCTAACTGCAAACCTAAAGCATATTTGCAGCAAAGACCCGCTGCTCACTTGATCCTACGATAGCCCAGGACACAGCCAGACACCCGCCTCATAGCATTCAGCAGAGCTGCTGGTGCTTGGTGCACACACCTTTAATCTATTTACTAATCAGTGGGTGGAAAGGATGCTGATGCGTTTACGGACACCAACCCCAGTTGGAAACCAGACCACCCATCTCTACATTCAGTGACCTGGTTACACGTTCAAAGAAACAATGAACTCATTCAGAAATCTCATGCTGAGAAAAACCCGCTTTTTCTCCAAAAATGAAACATAAGTGATTTATTGTTAAATGGTGAACAATAAAGTTACGATGTCAGTACAGAATAAAAATTAAGTTGTGATCAATCTAATCTGTGATCTATTGCTAAAAAAGAGATCATCTACAATGTCTCATTCATTTCCATTATTATTATTATTATTATTATTATTTTATTTTATTTTATTTTATTTTATTATTATTATTATTATTATTATTATTATTATTATTATTATTATTTTATTATTATTATTATTATTATGTTGTTGTTGTTGTTGTTGTTTAGCATAGGATCCCAACACTTGAGGATATTTGGGTTTGTATTTTTTCAATGATTAATTATTTACTCGTCTGTAATAGTTATAAAAAACTGATCTACCCTTAGTTCAGACTTAATGTTTAACTAACAAAAGTTGAATATATTTCGTAATATCGATGTATCTCAAATAATGATCCCATTTTGTTAATCGATCAAAGATTAAGTCGATCGATGTTTCGGCTTTTGATTTTCAGCGCATGCGCACAGCGGATTCTTCCTTTCTGCTAGCTTCTCCGCCATGGCGCCTACTGTAAGTGAAATCGCGTGTTTGGAAAAAACAAAAACATGTGTATTAAGGGAGTAAAAATCCCCCAAAATGCTGCACCATGAAACAAGACTGCTGTTATAAGCGTCGTGATAAAAATCCATTGTTTGTGTTTGGATTGTAGATGTTTTCGGTAGCGTTGCTGTAGCTGAGGGTTTCTATGGCCTACGGCTTTATGTTAGCTTAGCAGGGTACGTTTCATCACCACGTTGTTAACTGCTAGCCTCACGTACCAGGACATTGATTTTTAGTAGTAATAGTTGTCGATGTAATATGTTAAAGACATGATGCAGTTACTGTCATCATGTTGTTATTTTGTGGTAACGTTTTGTCCAACATTGCAGATAGTGGAATGAAATAGCACAAACTTGTAGCCCGAGCTTCGAAGTCCTGCTCGGACCTTTAAACTGCACATAATACGATACATTTAGGGGTACATGGAGGGAAGATTCCGATTGATTTAATCAGTTTAATTAATATGTGATCTGATGGCGTGTTTAAAAGCGTGTAAACGCTTTAAGTTGATCTAAGTTTTGTGTTTTATAATCAGCAGAAGAAGCAGAACACCAGCAAAGGTGGTAAGAAGAAGAAGCAGGTGCTGAAGTTCACATTAGACTGCACCCATCCTGTTGAAGATGGCATCATGGATGCTGCCAACTTTGTAAGTCCATCAGTATCACACAAACATCATCAGTCATTATTCATAATTATTATCCAGGAAAAATCCTGTTACTGTGTGAAAGCTAAACTGTTTCAATATAAAGTTAACATCACTATATTACATTTTGAGATTGTGTTTATACTCACCTTGAGAAATAAAATCTGATTTGAACAGAGGCCTGTACTACCAAGCATGATTAACTTGGGCCGAAGCTGGTTATCAACTCTGTCACTTAAAACTGGGTTTTCCAATCAGAAGAGGCGATGCTCGGAGGTTCTGACCCATCACAACATGGACAAACCCAGAGCAGCGTATTTTACCAACGAGGAGCAGAATATCAGTCTCAACAATAACAAAGAATTAAAAAAATAACACTGTTGCTGCAGTAAAGAGCAGGAAGGAAATCTGGCAGAAAATTACAGACTCCATTAATACGCAAGTTTGTCAGATAATCCATAATAAATTAATGGATCATCTTACAGAGATTCTACGCAAAGTTATGTTCCAAATGTATAAATGAGGCTTCTGGCCTTATTTATATTCTCTACCAGAATAGTACTTAGCGAAAAAACAAACGTTGGTACGCCAAAGTAAAAGTCTGATGTAAAGGCAGGCTGGTGGTCTGTCAACCTGAAAGTTGGTGGTTCAATTCCAGGCTTCCTCTGACTGCGTGCTGAAGTATAAAAGCGTCTGCTAAATGACGTAGAACAGCCCATCTGATGAAGATGACAACCTTTGGTACAGCGAGTCATCCAACGGGGTGGATCTGAGCCTGAAAACTTTCTCTCACTATCTGCTGCAACGTCAACAGGATCCTCTAAAAATGTGCGGGACATCTTTTTCAGAGATCTGATTGACTTTATTCCGGTGCTTTGTTTTTATTCTTGACATTTTAAGTTTATTCTCATAGCGAGGAAAGCAGAACAAATGTTTTATTTTCAGTGAGAACCGAATACTCCGTCTGCATTATAACTTGTAATTCCAGCAGGGAACATCCAGGACCTTTTTTTCAGCGGTTGTCATGGTGACTTTCTGGGATCCATTGATGATGCTTTTTAAAGTCTCGCCACACGTGATTAACTCTGTTAACAAAACTAACGCTGAGCAGCTGCTGTGAAACAGGAATCGTTGAGTTTCATCCTCTCAGATATTGTCAACTCGGAGTTAAGTCCCTTTGTGAAACGGACCCCTGGTCTACAAAAATAAAAACAAAATGAATCTAGAAACTAGTTTCTACAGTATGAAATCAGGAGTTTGTGACACAACATACCAAACGTATAATAAGATTGTGTGAAAGTGAAAACGTTCTACATCATGCGTTTCTGTGTTGACCACGCCCACATCAAATGGCCGACAGTCACAGTAGTTATCGGAGCCCTAACAGAAGAATTTCTATTATCATTTTGTCCTCGTGGCCTCGAGAACTACAAAGATATTCTTGCGATTATGTAATAGGCTTTTGTTTTCTCTCATCATGGATGCCATCCCATAAATGTGGAACATGGCGAATGTGGAGCTCGCAGCTTGAAACGTTTGTGACGTTTCCACCGTTGTGTCTGTTACAGGAGCAGTTTCTTCAGGAGCGCATCAAGGTGAACGGGAAAGCCGGAAACCTGGGCGGCGGTGTGGTGTCCATTGAGAGGAGCAAGAGCAAGATCACAGTGTCCTCCGAGGTTCCTTTCTCCAAAAGGTGAGAACCGCCATGTTCTGCTCCACCTGTACGAGCATGTAACACGAAGGTCTCGCCAGCATGGTTTCCATCCGCATGCCAGAAGTCACATGACGGCACCAACCGAGGCCTCGTTACGTCACCTGTGCGTGTCGAGCACTTCATGGGAACTTTGAGGAGCTGAGCTTGTTGAGACGAGAAGATTCATACAAATGAGTATGTGGTTAAAAAGCACAGGTTTCCATGTTTTACTCGCCATTTCTAAGATAATTAATAGTTAATAAACCCTGGATTTATCATTTATAGACAACGTTTCTGACATTAATGCTCATTACAAAAACATTTATATATGTTTAGCTCTTTATTAAAAAGCTAATCTACAATGTGTGAATTATTGTATTTTCATACTGATCAATATGGATTCAGATTTATAAAACGTGATTTTCTATCATTTCTAAACCAGTTTGTGTTTATAGTGTTGGCGTGAACTGACAGTAAATCTATTAGTAAAGCTTAAAGATTTCAATCAATCATAACTGTAGATAGAAACAAAGCACTTAATACTTATTTATTCAGTATATGTCGTGAGCTCATCTCAACGTGCACCATTTATGCTTTATAAAGCATTTATTAACTACATATAAAAGTTGGCAACGCTTAATGACTCACGACATCCTATAAGCAGTTTATAATGTAGGATTTTATTACTCCAGCTAGATACAAACATCTGTGCTTTAAATCCACATACTAACACAGTTATAAGATGCTTTTTAAATGATTAATTCACTACTTATTAATGCTTAAGCAATACTTTATAGTGTAGTTAATATAAAGCGTTACCAATCATTGGTACCTTATAAGGTTCCTGTTGTTAAACTTCTTTAAAACTATTTAAGCTGTAAATAAATGTGTGTAAACTATGAGTGAATAATCATTATTTCCAGTGATAGTTTTGCTTTTGTTCTGTTGGTTCTCCTTTTGGCAGGTTGTATGTTGGCGTTTCTGGTTTCTAGACCAACCAATAAACAACTTTCTAGCTGCCATTTTTTGTATTTATGTCCTGATATCATTTTGTTATTTTTTTATATCCATTAATATAACTTGCGAATTATGGGCTTTTGTATTTTATGTTGTCCACTTTGTGGTCAATTTCTTTGTTTTCTTTTTATCTTCTGAGATTTTGCTTAACAATTGGCTTTATGCACAGCTCCACTACTCCCTGAGCTTAAGACATTTCCTGACTGGACGGGCTGATTAATCCAGATGTTTCTGGCCGTTGCCGCTGTGGTCACTGAGCAGCTGCCGTAAATTCAGGAAGCAGCGGAGCTGTGCATGAAGCCAGTTAAAAAATATTCCTGTTCCCTTGTTTTCTGTTGTTTCTAGCAGGAAAACAGTAAATATGTCAAAGAATAAAGAGATCACAGCCCTGGTGTAAGTTATGAGTCAGAAATTACTACCAGAACAATGACTGTTCTTTTACTCTGAAATGAAAATCAGCGCTGCAGAGATGAGTAACCATGGCAGCTGTTGAGGTCGTGATCAGCTCGTCCGACGAGTCCACTAACGCTGCTTTTCTTTCTGTTTACAGATACCTGAAGTATCTGACCAAGAAATACCTGAAGAAGAACAATCTTCGTGACTGGCTGCGTGTTGTTGCTAACACCAAGGAGAGTTACGAGCTCCGCTACTTCCAGATCAATCAGGATGAAGAGGAGGAGGAAGATGAAGATTAAAGTGGAAATTGAGTTTTGTACATTTAAATAAAACTGGAGAACAAAGTTTGTGCCAGATGTTTTCTTTGGGCAAAGCGGACCAGACAAATACTCCAAGAATCACCTTTAGACAACAAAAAGAAATGCATTATCGTGGCGTTTATGTTGAATTATTCTTATAAAAGTGGAGTTTAGAAATATTTTCTCATTTTATACATGTAAACTGTGGATCTTTAAACCAAACATTTATTCCTAAACCTCTGGAAGTGAAAAGTTCAGTATTTCACATGATCAGGGTAACCATTCAAGATGTGCAAGTTATGTGCAAAAGTATGTAGGAGCAGAGGTGGCAGGTTGTGGTCCAGAAAGGAGAAATGCTGTCCAGCAGCTGTTATGAGCAGTTACTAAACCAGCTGAATTTAATGAGCACAGCTCATCTGCCACATAAGTGACCCCGTTAGTGGAAACAGCTAGATCCAAAAACATGGCAGGACTTTTACTGTTTGGATCAGGACGTACATTTTCTGCATGCACGTAGTAATCCTGACTCACTTCATATAAACTGGAGTCACTGCTACAAAGTGGAAAAATGTATTTAAAAAAGTCCTGCATGGGAAATGTTCCATATTGAAAATAACACCTTTATTTCTGATGTGCTAAACCATCACGGACTATCCCTAACTGTAGGATTTGCTGAAGAGGAAGGTTTTACGTTTGATTTTAAAGGTAAACAAGGTGTTTGCCTCCCATATCCACACTGGGAGCTTGTTCCATAAGAGAGGGCTTGATCACGTTCATTTTCATAGTTCTTTTATAAAAAAAATGAACTAAGTCCATATATCTAAAAAAAGAACTAGTTCACGTTCATTTGTTACATTTTGTTAGTACTAAATCACTAAAACCTTTTCTTAACCATCCATCGCAAGTCACTGCCACTACAAAACTAAAGAAATAAAGAATCAAGAGACTAGAGACAATTATTACTTCCAGGAAAAAATATTGTTGAACTAGATAATACATTTTACCCTTTAAATAATGTGATCATAATATATAGAAAATACAAGGTGTAGTCAAAGTAAAATGTTGTCAACACCTGCTCGCAACTACACTACAGCAGTCAGACTGCACTTATCTATGATGTCTCTAGTTTGATTTAGTGCTTGTGTTGTTCTTATTCTCAGATGTAAGTCTGATAAATGACTTTTTAGCCAGCATGAACCCAAATATGCAGGACTTCAAATGCTGTATAAGCCCTTTTCAGACATGGCAACCAGGTAATATTCAGACGTTTACCATCTGCATTTTACCCAGAGAGGCCTATTCGGACAACAACATTACCAGAGATTACATGGTAAATACTGTTTAGACAGGCGGTAAATGTGCGTGTAAGACTGTCGTTCTGGAAACAGAATATCATGTATCATTGTGCAACAATGACAACAACAAAACATATTAGATCAGAATATAATTTACCTGTTGAGGACAACTTTACTGTCACGATGTCTAGTTCTACGTTTATCTATTATGGTCACTGACCTCGTGGTATTACCGCTTCATAGTTCAGAGCTTGTTAATCACTTGCTATTTGGTTTTATTTAGCTGGTTTTCCTCCAACTTGGCTTTGATGCGATCATAAATGACAGAATCCCGCTCTGTTACCTGCACACATTGTCTTACACTTTTATAAGACCTTGCTGCCAGGAGTTCTTTCACTTAATATCTCACCAGTTTCTATCTATTTTCGTATCTCTCGGGTATTCACGTTAGATTTTAGTCTTCTGTGTTTACTTTTTGAGGGAAACGTCATCGCTTCGCGCGATAGCATCTGCCCTGCTGGCTTCAGCAAAGCATTTGGCCAAATCTGAACTGCGGGGCGACCTGTCCTGGGTGTAACCCGCCTCTTGCCCCAATGTCAGCTGGGATTGGCTCCAGCCCCCATCCCGCAACCTCATTCAGGGAATAAGGAGTAGATAATGGATGGATGGATGGATGGATGGATGGATGGATGGATGGATGGATGGATGGATGGATGGATGGATGGA
>JBAMHX010000015.1:26811595-26822820 GCA_037177515.1 Pseudomugil tenellus
GTTCTAATAAATAACATGTCTGTTTCTGTTGTAAATCCACATTATATTTTAATTAACCCATTTAATTTTGTGGTTTTATATGTGTGAACACTGTCTATAAAATAAAAAAAATTATTTAAAAAAGCCTTTTCTTCATTTTTGCAAATAACGGAAATGTACAGCATTTTATGTAAAAGTTATTAAATTTCATGCAGATATTTTACATCACATTATTTCATTGGTTTTATTCTTCTGCTGTTGGTGTTTCTATTTCCAGTTTCTCCAGATTTTGTGCGTTTGGTCAGAACCGCCATGGAGGAAGGACAAGGTAACGTTTTTTATAAATCCCATACACTGGTTTTAATACGTACACCAGAATTACACATGAGGCCTCTGAGCTGGTCAGTGACAGAAAACTTACTGGTGCTGGACTCAAGACTGCATCAGTCTGATTGCCTTGACCGAGCTGGCCCAACTTGTTCTCACCAAAAGAGTATGCAGTGCCGTCCTCTGAAGAGACAGAATGATATCAGCTCACATTGATTTAAAAACGCTTCAATTTCGTTCATAGTTTTGTTTTCTTTTTTTAAAAAAAAAAAAACATTAACAAAGAAACAACTTCCAGCCACTAATCTGGAAAATATAAAACTAACATTTCTAGTTGTTAGCAAATACATGTATACATGCAAACTGCTGTCAAAGGAGAAAAGCGAAACAGACCATCTCATGGATGCAAGAGAAAAACAATCCCACACAGGGAAAGTTTGGAGGAGCAAATAAAATATTTGTCCACACGTATCTCACAAAATGAAGATTATTTTCAGTTTGGCGTGTCATCCACACCCAAAACGCAGATTTACTCATCAAAAACTCCGACTCAAGTGAAGAGTTTGGAAATCTCCGGTTATAGATCTGCATGTGGACAGTTAAACCCGGGTTTTTGGCGTGAACGACGCAGAATACGACGACATCACATGCATAACCTTTGTTTGCAACGTTAGCTTTATCAGTTGTCCAGGCGCTTTTTAATGACTTTTAATTATTTACTATTTAACTATATTTCAGTCCTGAGAAAGAAGCTTTTACATATTACAGCGCCTATCAAAAGGCTGCTTTATTTATAAATTAAATATGAAAACCTGAAAACGAGTCGGTCGTACATCGTAGCTCCGCCCACCTGTAAGTGCCAGCGTGTGATTGCGTCCACAAGCGGCAGCAACAATCACATCATCAGCCAGAGCCTCGATCAGCTTTGGAGCTTCCAGACGTTTGGTGTCTCCGTGACCCAGCTGACCCTTATCGTTACGACCTGAGGAAGCAGAAGTCCAAAGAGGAGAGAAATTCTCTTTGATTTCACCAAAACAGAGAAACATCAAACTTAAACATAATAAAACAAGTTTGCTTTCACATTCAATGAAAGTATTGTTTTAGATTTACAGATTTATTTTTCTACATTCTCTGCATTTGAATTTTGAGTTCTTTATTTTGTTGTTTTGATCTTATATTAAACACTTTCACAGTCTTTTGTCGCCTTTCTGTCCTTTCCACTCTGGAGAAATCCACTGCACAATTTTGTCAATAAAAATATGATGCGATAATAATTTTTGTCTTGAATGTACATGAAGAGCTGTTATGGAGCAACTCACCCCAGCTCCACAGCTTGCCCTCTGCAGTCATGAGGAGACTGTGTGCAGCACAGGGACCGGACACCACACAGCTGACCTGGACATCATTCAGACAACCATACCGGTGAGGACCCCACAAATTCTGGCCCAAGTTGCGAAAAGCAGCTAGAAACACAGAAAGAACATTCATGAAAACCCAACCACACCACCTGCCAATAAGAAGCATAAGTTCATTTTAATAAAGGAAGCATCACACAGTTTGTTATTTTACACAGTTCTAAATCATTTTCTTGCTATTAATTATTTTCTTGAAGAATTAACCATGCTATCAATCTGAAAAGCCTGGTATGGACCCCCTTATCTTTCATTTCGATTGCAAAACTCTCTTATCTACAGTTAGAGTTCAGAATGTATTGAATGCAGATTATACTAACAATATCCCGCATTATCAGAGCCAGGTTTGTGGGATTTGATTATGCGATTCCTGCAGTCCCACAGGGTATTTCAGGCTCTGATACTTGACAGTTCCAATACCTGAAAATAACTAAATAAATATGTCAATAAGACATTACACGAAACCTTCCAGTGGGGTTGCAGACGCACAACGCTGCTCTTAGCGGCCACCAGGCGGCTTGTTGAGAGCACGTCATATGGGATTTAACGCTTGTCCTCATTTTGCAGCATGTTGTTCTCAGCAACAAGCTACAGCTGTTTGAAATCACACACGTCTAACCAGAAATTTATTTGCTTTTAAGTTTCACGTCAGGAGGGTGTTCACTATCGCAAGATGTGCAACCCCGAGACAATCTGGCAGGCTGATCAGACCTGCTTCGTTTTCATTTGTCATGCGGAGAAAATATACATTTGTATGTAATTTTACAGTCACGCTACAGAGCTTTAACAAATTAAAAATGTAATAAAATCCTGTATAAGACTTTTTAATACTTTTGTGTGTTACACAGGGTGTCATCAGAGTATTTAAAGGTATTAAAAGTTTATAAATTGAGGAAAAATTAAAGCCCTTAAAAATTTACATATAAACATTATTCTACTTGCTGTATTTTAGTTTTTGTATTTATTTCTTAATGCTATTCAACATGTACATTTTATATAAATATTATACAAGACGTCTGGTCCATAAGTTGCTAATTGAGAGCTTGGTGACAAGTAAAGTAATGTATAAAAGAATATGGTATTATACTCAAACTACCAGGCACAGTCGGCTGTGGAAACAAAATCAAAGTTTACCAAGTGGACCCCCAAGTGGAAATATAGCGTCACACCCAGGAAGTCCTAAAACATTCTGACACCTAATTACCACAAATTAAGATCTTAATTTCCAGCCCTCCATGCTGACACTCCCCTGTGCAACCAACACATTCCAGATATTTAACATTAAGGTAAATAATACAAACGGGTAAACGTTATTTAATCAGTTTCATCACAAGCAGAGCAAACCAACAAAATGGACAAAGTTCGGCCACACTTGTACCAGAAGTGTGATAAACAGTCATTTAGATGTCTAAAAAACAATCCAACCAAATGGTTTTTCTGTTCTGGTTGACAACATCTCACCAATCTGTACATCTTTGTCTATGCAGCTGCTCGTTGCCGACACCCCAACCCCCATCCAGTCACAACAAAGCACGTTTATCAGTGTGTACCAGAGGAGGGAGGCGAGATGCAGAAAGGCAACATGCAGTCTGCCTCAGGCGTGAATGGGTCTGCGGCAAGCAGGGAGCACAGAGCATGCATATGAATGGCCGTTACTGTCACAGACAATTAAAGAGATTCACTGGCTCCTACGTGGCTCCTACATGCCATACAAAGAGACAAAAGTCCACGTATGATGTGATCATCCCGTCTTTCATTGTTTCCTCCAGACACAATGCAAAACCTGATCAATCCTGTATTGATTCTGTCTGGTTCTGTAAATGTCTGCAAGTAATCTGTTCATTAAAAAGGAGAAGTGAGGAAAAATGCAGCATTTATCAACCCAAAACCTTCTGTCAGCCTGCAGGCTTCAAGATCTCTAGCACTGACCTATCATTCATCCTTCTATGGAAGTTTCATTCTCAAAGACTGATTCAATTCATTTGTTGCTTTGATAACATGTTCGTAGGCTCCTTCTTCTGGAATTTAACAAGGTGATGAGATAATTAATCATGAACAAAAACTTCAGTGTTAGTCTCATGTTTAAATAATAAAACTGCCAACAATACTGCTACTACTACTACTAATACTAATAATAATAACAATAATACACCTCTGGCATAGAAACAACTCAGAGTTGGCTCCATAAACTGTATATAATTACTGGACAGCGCGTCCGTAACGTGACCTAGAGGTTTCTGAAGAGCGGATTTGAAGCCAATAGGCGGGTCCTACCGTCGCCATCTTAGTGTTTCGTCCTTATCGGAAAATCCAAAAATGGATGAAAAGGTAGAGCCAACAGGAAACATGCAGCAGCAACCAGTGATGGCGCTGATAGCCCCTCTGACACTTATCAATCTAAAGGACACGCCTCTAAATTTAAGATTAAAATAACATTTGCACCTGTGGCTGTTGTTTCTTTTGTGTGTGTGAGTTTTTTTTGTTTGTTTTGTTTCTTTTTTATTGTTTGTAACAAGTCTGTCTGGTAAATTTAGTCGGCCGTTAAATTTCTTTTCTGAGGGGTTTGTTTTTTCTATGTTTGCCTGTATTATTTGTAATACTCCACAAATATGATGGTTTGAAGGATCATTTGAATAATAAAAATAAAGTATTTAAAAAATAAAATAACATTGAGACTGAGGCGTTAAAAAAGAATATAGTGCAACGGAGTTAACTCAGAGTAAAGCTACTTCGGCCCTGGAGAATAGAGCTTTCCTCTGTATCTCCCAACCACAGTCAGGAGAAAAAGCAGAAACGGTTAACACTTTCTTTTGCATACTTGCGACATGCGGAGCAGCTAATTAGAATAGCACTGAAATAATACTGTAGCTGGTGTCTTATAGCGCCACCGTCTCCAAATCACCACTTTTCACTCAACTTTCTGATTGACACTGTGGGTTTATCCTCAACTTCACTGGCTTTTCTTTAGGATGACTGGCTCCTTCTAAAAACCTCCACATATTCCTATTAATTAGCCAAAGCTCAACGTTAATACCGTAGAAAGAGGCGTTCTCATGTGACGGTCACGTGTGTTTGAGTCAGCGCAGGTATAAACTTGTGTATTGTTAATACATTCAGACAGCAGAGCAGCATAAAGAAGAAATCTGCCGAAATGAAAACTAAAAACATGACAAAGTTGGTACAAAAATGTACTCGCCATGTGGCAGATAACTCTGACATTTACTCGTAAAAAAACCCAGAAAATTTACTTGCATTTGGCGAGTATTAATTTCAGACCCTGCACACACCCGCGTACACGTATGCCCTAAGGAGTTGGCTCCTTTCTACCCAATAAGAACGGCTGCTGACCTTAATGCCGGTGCTTAGCTGCTTCCAAAGAACTGGTTTCAACCGAAGGAGCCTAGTCAGTGTAGCATCATTATGTCATCTAAAACATATTTATGCTGCTGGATACTGCCCCTTAAAGAGAAAGGAAGTGCAGGTGTGTGTGCTTCTCCTGCAAGTTCTGCTCTTCCAAATGTGAGTCGAATTTCATTGATGGACAAGTCATCTGTGAAAGTCCCTTTCTTTAGTGGTACGACGACGTTGGTCTATATTTCATTGCTCTTTTTTGGTCAGGTAACCCTGACCTACCTGCTGACACAACCAACATGAAGCGGTACTAAACTCTGGTTCAGCTAAGACTTACTCCCAGAATAGAAGCAGTTTTGAGAACAAGGAACCTGTGCTTAGTCCGATTCTGGTTCTCAACCAGTACTGGAACCAGCTTGGTCAAAAACGACCTAGTGTGGGTTCTCTTACAATACAACCAATCATAAGGGCCGCTTATGTGAACAAAAATGGTATTAAAGCAGTTCACTTCTACCATATAGTGATTTCCTTCCTGCACTAGTCCTACATTCATCTTATCCACCATTTTCCTTTATATTACCGGCTGCCTGTTGCCATGACAACTCGTCCCCCAGGACATTTTTCACTTCGTCTTTGCCAACTAGCAAGGATAACAGTATATTTAAAAGTGCGATATATGATATATTCATACAAATGTCTTTGGGGACGGCATGTGCTATTGTTGGATACATACACAACTGGCGGAAAGATTTTAATGAATGGAGCAGGTTACAACCATAAAGTCACTCACTAGATGATTCACAGAGATGAGACGAGTTCACAATAGCTTGCAGCACTGAAGTTAAAACGCCCACCCAACAAACAACGATCAGCAGCAGATTAGAGGTAAAGGCTAACCAGATACCACGATGCAGCTGATGAGACACCTGCTTCCACCTGCACTATTAAAGCGCAACACAAAGAGCCTCATAAGTATTCTGATTATTAGTGCTGTTAGTTTATGATGTATCTTTTATTTTGTACTTTTTAAACAATCATGCAGGAACAGTCAACATTTTCTATCACATTCTCTCAGATGTTTGGTTTTTGTGTTGACTTGGCTCCATTTCTACACAATAATTTCCCTATTTTTTCCCTAAAGTTATAAGACTCTGTCATGGAAACGTTAGTTTTAAGGTTTTTCTGAAGTAGTATTACATTTTAAAATCACTACTGGTTAATCATTATTGCTAACGTTGACGGAAGGGAGAAATGGACTTCCGCATAATTGACACAATGAATCATGGGAAAAGTTAACTACCAAGAAAGTGGTGGCTATAGATACAATAACGCATCCACAGTGTCTTGGCTATATTGTCATGTTTGTTGCATGTTTCTATCTTCATTTGTTTTCTTCCAATATATAATATAATATAATATATATATATATATATATAGACACACACACACACACACTGAAAATGGTCCCATCTCACAATGAGAAAGAATCCTCCACATTTCTGGATCCAGATGCTGATCCAGGTCACTCCTAACATTTAACAGGATCTAAGAAGACCCATTCCCAGAAAAACAACATTAAAATCCACTCAGTAGTTTTTGCATAAAGTTGTTAACAAACCAATAAACATACAAACAAAAACATGAATTCCCTTGGCTTAAGCAATGATATTATAATGAAACTGCAGTAAGCCAAGTAGTTTCTTGGCCGCATGAGTCAGAAACACCTTATAAGGCTTGTTGCAGATACGTAGATCCAAATCAGATACGGATTACTGCACTTGATTTTATAAATTTTCATCCTCAGAAAAAATGGAATAAAAATGCACAAATCAGCATTTAATAGTGTCAACAATGTTGTCCTTGTGTATAGGGAGTTTCAACGTCCCTTAACGTTCTTGGGCTCTCAGGTGGACTGACTAACTCCTCCTGATTGTGCTAAAGACTAAACCGGGACCGGGTCTTTGTGTTAGCAGCACCGAGACTTTGGAACGAGTTGCCTTTATTTATTAGATACTGTAAGTCTCCCAGGTATCTGCTTTTAAGTCTGTCTCTTCTGTCCATGCTGGCCTTTTGTACAAAATAACAAGTTAGCATTTTGACCCGATTTTAGTCGATTCTAATTATTTTACTTTTATTTCTAGTATTTTACATTTTAATGTCCTTATACGTTATTTAGTTGTAACTTTGCACTGTGGTAGCGAAACCTAACTGGTTAGGATTTCTCCTGGACGCCTCAGTGGTGAGGTGTTTCAGGCACGTCCCAGCAGGAAGAGATCCCGGCGGAGAACCAGGACGCGCTGGAGAGATTATATTTCTCAGCTGGCCTGGGAACACATCGGGATTCCCCCCTTCCCCAATGAGCTGGTGAATGTGGGGGGACAGGGAAGACTGGGCTTCCCTCCCCAGGCTGGTGCCCCCGCAACCCAACTTCAAATACGCAGCAGAAGACGGTAAATGGTGGCATACTGGTCAACATTGTTATTTAGAAATAAAGTTGCCTACATTTTCTATTCTGTACTGCAGTAATTCTCAATTCTAAAACACACCTTGTTGTTTAGGCACCTCTTTTCTTCCAATTAAATCCCAGTTGGTTGCTCCGAAGATGAGCAGCTGACCTTTCACCTTTGGGCACTCGAGTTTCTGTAGGAAAGAACACAAAACAGGTTGACAACCAGAAAATTAATCCCGAGGAAGTCAAATAGTGAGTTTGGTTCCTTTGACATGGTAATATTCACCAAAGATGAGAAATAAAATCAATACTTTACAGAAAGTGAATCTCTGAGAAAATGTAAGTTAACAGTGAAAGCCAACATGCAGTTTTCTGTTATCAGGAGATAAAAGACCAAATTCTGTGCCAAGGGTCAGACTGTGCAACATGGAGGAGACACAATTATTAGAAATGGAAGAAAAAACATAATCTGATTAAGAATTTGTCCATTACTTTAAGATTTGTGAGAGAAAACCAACTTATTAAACTATGGTTAATAATTAAGGCTACACATTATAGAAAAAGACAAAACAAAGAGACGAAAGTTAAACAATTTTTAACAGTTTCAGAGACGCGTTTGACCCACTATTTTCTCTTTGACGTCATCCGCGACGGTGACAGGCTGGAGACCCGGCTTGGCGGCAGGCCTGCCAGGTTTCTTGTTGTTCTCTTGCTCAAAGTCGAACTCATCATCACTGCTGAAGTCCCTGTCTTTCCTTTTGCCACTTGTCCTCTTCCTCTTCATCCCACCGTTCCCTGAGACATCTGTGACCTTCTTACGTGGCATCTTTCAGTCAAAAGCTGTCGAGTTAGGACAGAGGCCAGAGATGATGGAGTTTGGATCAAAGTAATACATAATAATAATAAAAAGAGGAAACAACATTGGGGGAAGGGTTGAGGAGAGCATCATTTCAGAAGTCTTTAATATGTTTGAGGAATCCCACGTTGTAGAGACAAATCTCATATAAAGCTTTAGACAAAAATACAATTACTAAAACCATGAAAGATAAACTTTAGTACAGTTTTTGAGAGAAAGGTTTTCATACAGAATTATTAATGTAAAACAAATTAACTTTTATACTTTAGCCATTATAAGGATGTAGTTAATGCTGTTACCAGTAAAAGTAACGGGTTGTTAAAGAAGTTAACAACCAAGATTGAAGTGTCCCAGGTTGCCCCTAATGACTTATCCAAGGACTTAAAACTTATTAACGTTTCCCATAATACAGCTCAAGTTGCTCTTTAATCAATATCCAGAGGAAACAGGCGTTAAATAGGACAACGAGACAACATAGTGCAACATCTGCTTGTGTCCATCTGAGAGCTAGCAGTTAGCTTCGTTAAGCTAACGTCCGTCGCTCTTTGTTCGCATAATGGGTGAGCAGCAAGCTAGCTGCCGTAAAAACAAAACAAAACGCAAAACAAAACAAAAAAATGATACAATATGTGAAGTTTCACTGTTAGCGATAACATAAAGCAGCACAGTGGAGTCTATATGTTATCCAAAAAACATATAAAGGCACAATGTAATACGGTTAACCCACATTTTTAAACCGGGTGTCTGTTGGGGTTCATTAAGCTAACGTTACCTCGCCACTGAATGCTAACAGACACTAAATAAAGACACTGGCGTTACATAAAACGATGCAACAACAAAACTTTAAAATATTCTGTTCAATACGTGCATACTTAGCGCTAGGAAAGTGCATCAATATGTGTGATTTTCTAAAGACGTGCTTTGTAATTCCTTATAACTAAAATAAATCATATACCAGTGATTTCCTGATTCAGCAGCTCTCTGTCCGTCTCCGGTTTGATTGATTTGAACAAAAGAAGCTGCAGTCTGCTTTCACGTCACGTGGTCTGCGTTTAGTATTCATACAGGAAACCAAGCACTCATAAATACGTACATCTGGACGGAGAAATACTTTGGATTGTGCAGAAAAAGGAAAGCATCAAAACTTCTGCATGCACTGACGCAAACTGACCAGCGGAAAGTTACTATCACTGAGGGAAAGTTTTAAAAGGTCTAAAAGTCTGAAAAATGACCCAATCTTAGAATAAATACTTGCTCAAACTGTTCTTTTTCAGTTTATAAGAAAAAAGTCTCTTGTTGATTGTTTAATATTTTAATGTGCTCTTTTTTAAATGTGTTTATTCAACACAATTCCTGATGCAGCCACATTAAAAAAATTCACATCTCTTTTCCCTCCACACCAAAGTGTAACAGAGGATGATAACCTTGTGAAATGGTTTAATTTATTTCATTTTATGTGTTTTGATTATATTTGCATTTGTTTTAAATAGATAACTCTTATACAAACTCTTAACTAACTCTTATACATCTGATCCATCTACCTTTTCCAATTGGAGTACTGTTCTAGAGGTTTGATCATTCATTACTGTAAGGGTTAACCTTACAGATGCAGGATGGCGAGGTCCCCTTTGGTGTATAACCAAATAAAAGAATGTGGAAGAAGAAACAGACTTCAGTGTGGGCAGAGATCTGTTGTTTTACTTAGTTTCTGTTTCACTCCCAATTTACATTCCATCACCAGTATATTTATGTTTGGACACAACCATCTAATACCATCAATGGAGTGCATTTACAAGTCTAACCTCTAAAACATGCAACCCAACTTAATCTTAGACACTGTTCAAAAAGGACTAAATTACATTACTAAATTACTAACATATCTACTTATTTACAACAATCATTAATACAACCGATACCAATAAAGTTACTTAAGATTAACCATTTCTTCCTATTACTTTCTAGTTTAGACTAGCAAAACATGGAAGAAGAAGCTTCAGGACGTAAAAAACTATCTTCAGCAGTTAAACAGGATCTGAAAGGGATGTCTTTAAGAAATAGTAACTAACCCACCTGAATAAACTACCTAAAGATTCAATTAATTAAGTGTTATTTGTATTGTGTCACCTCACAACAATGTCATCTCAGCGCACTTTACAGACACATCAATTCGAGCCAGTTCACAATAAACAGCCAAGTTAAAGGAAATCGAGAGATGCAATCTATTGATTGTCAGCCTCCCGAACCCACACCAACAGCTGGTTCCATAAAAGAGTGGCCTGATAGCCAAAAGCTCTTCCTCCAGTGCCAACAGGTTTGATAGAGAGAACTTAGTTTTCTCTCCTAAATCTTTCAAAACCTGTAAGCAAAAGGTTTGACGGAGTGATTTCCCTTTTTTTTTGTTAAAAAAAAAATCAACCCCCCCCCCCCCCCCCATAAAACAAGGGACTCAACAACTGCAGCAACAAAAGGAAAGTAAAGTCTTTGTGCAGATGATAACGAATTCCTAAAATTAAAGATTAGATAGTGTTATAAACAATGTGTGTAACCTCGATATCCAGTGTACTCAGAATTCGATTAAATTAAATTTCCATTCAACTTTATTTGTATATTGCCATTTCACGACAATGTCGTCTCAAGGCGCTACATAGAGATCGGCCAATTTTAAAAAAATAGCCTTATATAGGGAACCAGCTAGATCGCATCGAACTTTGATTCGATCCAATCTCCCATCCTAAGCAAGCATCAGGCGACAGTGGGAAGGAAAACTCCCTTTCAACAGAGAGGCAAAACCTCCAGCAGAACCCGACTCAGGTAAGGCAGCCATCTGCCTCGACTCGCTGGGGTCAGAGAG
>JBAMHX010000015.1:26822920-26839276 GCA_037177515.1 Pseudomugil tenellus
TACATGTCGAAGTGTCCTTGGGCAAGACACTGAACCCTAAGCTGCCCCCCGATGTGCCTATCGGGGTGTGAGTGTGAGTGTGTGTGTGAATGAGTACTATGTAGTGTAAAGCGCTTTGAGCGGTCAACATGACTGGAAAAGCGCTATATAAGTACAAATCCATTTACCATTTACACAGGTAGCAGTTACCTGTTCCAATCTTAAATTTGGATCTGATGAATTCGTTAGAGGGATATATTTCATTGATAGTTTTAAAATGAATTTCTTTATGTTTAGGTGGAATCGGGAATTTGAGAAATTTGGTTCTGATCATTTTAATGTCCTGTTTGCTATAATTTTGAAGGAGGTAGGAACTCTTTGTAGGGCCAGGACACATTAAGTTTATCATGTACTCTCTTAAGAAAATGTTACATTTTTTGCCCAGAATATTCGCGCCATCTAATAATAAAGATTTTAGCGTGGGCATTAGTACGTTATCTTTGTTGTTTTAACTGACAAAATAAGTGGTGAAGGGATGTTTTGGATAATTTTCCTGTACATGTCGGGAGAACAGATTAAGTTGTACTTGTCGTTAAATTCTTCTAGATTTAATATATCGCCTCTGTCGTTCATCAGATGTACAATCGACCAGATATTTTTCTTTTTCCATTCATCTATATAGATGGATTTTCTTTTGTTTGTGATGACTCTATAGTTCCAAACAGGTACATTGTGTGGACTGAAATTGTGTTTAAATAACATCTTCCAATAAAGCAGGACTTGTTGGTGAAATGCAGAAAGTTTTACCGGCAGTTTGGATATTTCATAGTCACATTTCAATAGAAATTCGATACCACCCAGCTTACTAAAGACAGTAAAAAATTAATGCAAACCATATTTCCTTATCTTTTATTAAGAAAGAGCCATTTCATTTTTAACACACCATTGATTATTTCAAAGTCAATTGCTTTTATTCCACCTTCATCAAAGTCTTTTAGTAAGTCACATTTTCTAATATTTCTCACATTTTCCTCTAAATAAAGTCAAAGTTTAATTTATTTATTAACTTTATAGTTTTATGAGGAACAGCTAAAGAAAAAGCAGGATAAATTAATATCTTCTATTTTAATTGATAGTGATCTGCCAAATAAAGATATGTCTCTTTGCAGCCAACTATTTAATTTATCTTTGGACTTTACAACAGAGTTTTGAAGATTGTTTTTAGCTCTAGAATCTGAACATTTTGTGATCTTGATTCCTAGATATTTGACTTTTTCTTTTACATGAATGTTGCACAGTGATGTGAGAATTCATGGCTGCCAGCACACAAGTTCACATTTTCTAAGTTTAGAAGGAATCCTGAGGCTTGAGAGAAGAATTTTATATTTTGTAAGGTGATGGGAATTTGCTTTCTGTTCTTAAGGAACAGAGTTGTATCGTCGGCTAGCTGGCTTATCACCATTTGTTGTCCATTTATATTTATTTATATTTTCAACACTTGAGTTCTTAATAAGCATTGCCATTAGTTCCACAACTGTAATAAATAAGGGATGTGAAAGACTACACCTGTTTTATACCTCTTTCTATTTTAAATCTTGGACATGCACCTTCTGCGAGAGAGACACAACTCTTAATGTCTGAGTGTAGCATGTGAATGATTTTTAAGAATTTCTCTCCAAAACCAAAATGTTTGAATGTCTCGTAAGTAAAAGAATGGTCAACCGAATCAAAAGCTTTACAAATATCTAGGAAAAGTATAAACCCATCTTCATTAATAAAATGCTTGTAATCAATAAGATCCAGTACTAATCTGATATTGTTGTGAAGTGATCTCCTTCTAAGGAACCCAGATTGAGTTGGACAAATGATATTTTGCAGACTGCAAGTGCTGATGTTAGGATTTTGTAATCTGCATTTAAAAGAGTAATTGGTCTTCAATTATTTAAATTTCTTTTGTCTTTGCCAGGCTTAGGAATCAGTTTAATTAATCCTTGTTTCATTGTTGTCATAAGTTCCTCGTTATTAATGCATTCTGTAATGGCTTGGAAAAGTAGTATTTTAATTTCGTCCCAGAAATTTATTGTAATACCATCTGGTCCAGGAGAGCGATCTAATTTCATCCTTTTTATAACATGATCCAGTTCTTCTATTTTTAATTATTCTTTGCATATATTTTTGAAAGAGTGGTCAATTTTAGGAATCCATTTCTCCATGGTTTTAAAAAATGTTTCCGATTTGGGTTTGTTGTAATCCGATGCGTAAATGTTATCGTAGAATTTCCAAATTTCGTCTGAAATTCGTTTGGAATCAAAACATTCCTCCTCATTAATTATAATAGACAAGATGGTATTTTTCGGTTGTCTTTCTGTCTCTAGTTTACAAAAATATGAAGAGTTTTTTTTACCTTGTTCAATCCACTTAGCTCTGGGTCTTATGTATGCTCCCTGTCCTTTTTTGATATAAAGATCATCCAGCTGTGATTGTGTTTTATTTATGAGTTGTTTATAACTCATATATTGTTCCAGATCTCATCTCTTATCATTCGTTTGGAGAAAAGAATGACGATCTGACGGTGTTGGTTATCTAACATTCTTCCCACTCTGCACCAAATTACCGTGTCGTCCATCTTCTCCTTCAGGTCGGGTGCGGTCTGGCACAGGAGTTTATATATATTTATATTATGTCAAGTTTTCATTACTTGCTTCTTTTTTTGCTTTAACACGAAGGCACGATCTTCTTTTCTACCTCTCTAGTTCATGAATGCGGTCCTGCATGGGTTCATTTTCTTTCCGGAGTGTGTCTGCTTGTTTCTCCAGACTCCTTACTTTTGCTTTGCATTCTTTCAGCTCCTCTGAGTTATATATTTCAGAAAAATATCAACATTTTGATAATGTATGAAAATGAGTTAGTGTAAATGTATGCATGTATCTTTTTCTTTTTTCTTGTATAAAATATTTATAATAATAATAATAATAATAATAATAATATGGTCTGTTTTGACAAGATACACTTGAGCTGTAAATTAAACTGTTCAAAATAAATAAATAAATTAATAAATTTAAAAAAAAAAAAGCTCCCCAGTCATGCGGGTGGACGGACAGTTTCATTTATCTCCTTCAACGATTACTCTCGTAATTTGGTCTATTTTCAAGGGGCATCGCTATCCGTGTCTTGACACAGGAAACAGAGCCATGTAATCCAAAATCGCAGGGGCAGCGTCAAGTTGCATAGCTTACATGCAACCAATGAAAGAACAGACCATAGAAAAAGGGTCGAGTGCCGCAGTCCTGCAAGTGTTGTGACTTCAGCACACCTGACACACATCTGACTTAATTAGGAGTTTGACATCAAACTCAACGCAAGTCTGCGAATCACCCATTGAATTGAGTCATGTGTGATGGATCAGGGAAGCTTGCAGGACGTTGGCACTCCAGGACCGGTGTTGCCTACCCCTGCCATAGAAGAAGAGGAGGAACTGTGAGAAGATAAGGCAGAACATTTTTAATAAAAAGAACCCAAAAAGTTGAAAAGAACAGGACATAACTTTGTGGTTTTATTTTTCTACTCCTTTTGTTCTTGGAGGGTTGTAAACACCTTTATAGTTGTGTATTAAAGCCTCCAACTGACAACTCTGTGCCTGCTAGTAGACGAACTGACTTGATATCTATGAGAATGTAAAACACAGATGGAACTATGAAGATGGGAATGTATGATAAAGCTTGAAACAGACATGCCCATAAGGAACCATTAATGTGCCTTCAGACAAGATGCCAGTCAAGGTGCCTGTGTAATACCACGGACGGCCACTAGTCACTACCTCCAAAACATCTCTGCTCCATTACACTTTGTTTGCACAGAGGGGCTGGTAAGGGAAGGTTTCAGTCACTGATTTCTGTTGTGTTTCCACAGTCAACTGTACCCTTAGCT
This sequence comes from Pseudomugil tenellus, assembly GCA_037177515.1. Lineage (NCBI taxonomy): Eukaryota > Metazoa > Chordata > Actinopteri > Atheriniformes > Pseudomugilidae > Pseudomugil > Pseudomugil tenellus. The sequence continues at coordinate 26,826,827 of JBAMHX010000015.1, forward strand.
GGTAGGTGCATAGTGATAGATGTGTTAGCTACAATATGGTGTTTAAGTAAGTAAGTAAAATTTATCTATATAGCACTTTTCACAGACAGGGCAAATCACAAAAAGCTTCACATAAAGGAACATAGAAAAAAATAGAATACGTAAAAAGATTAAATAAAAACAGTGTACAACAAAATATACATAAATACGAGGGATCATGAGTAGGTTTTGATCCAACGATCTCAGCCTCCGAGTTGGAGTATAAGGACATAACAAATCTCTTACGTAGGGAGGGGCCAGATCATGCAAAGCTCTAAAAATGAGCACCAGGATTTTGAATTTGTAACGAAAAGAGACTGAGAGCCAACGAAGAGCTTTCAGAATCGGTGTGATATGAGATCTTTTGTTGGATCGAGACAGCAGCCGAATTTTGGACCTGCTGCGGAACTGGCAGCTCTTTTTTTGTTTATCTAAGTAAACAAACTGTTACAGTAGTCTAAAAGAGAAGACACAAAAGCATGGATAATCATTTCCAGTTCAACTTTAGATACCATTGTTTAAGTTCAGAGATTTTTCTAAGCTGGAAGAAACCGTTTCAGGAGAGCTGCTTCGAATGTTGCTGGAATGACAATTCCTTGTCAAAGATTACTCCTAGATTTCTGAGGCTTGACTTACAAGACAAGTTCTGAGCACTCAAATATTGATTTATCCCTGAAAGATCTTCATCAGGGGCAACCACCAGCACTTCTGTTTTTTCAGAATTTAACTGAAGGGAGTTAGCGCCAAGCTATTGTTTTATTTTCATTGAACAATTCATCAAAGAGGTTTATTTTTGTATTTCGTAAGCCTTAAAAGAACAGTAGAGCTGAATGTCGTCACCAAACAAATGGTAGGAAAGATTATCCAGGAGTTTGATGATGTTTCCTAAGGGTAGAATGTAGACCAATAACAAAAGTGGACCCAAGACAGAGCCCTGCGGTACTCCGCACAGCAGATCAGCAGAGTCGGATAAAATCTGTTTAGCTGAGACGCTAAAACTTCTGTTTGTCACTATTGCACAATGGTTTCCTGGACATCCCTGTACTTTGTATTAATTACTTCAAGCTCTGGACCTGTTCCTGTTTTGTTCGTATTGCCAACAATCTTTTGACTATTTAGTGTATTGCTGAGTCAAGCTCCACCGTTCAGTATCAGATTAGTGAGGCTGGGACTCAAATGGGAGGGTCCCAAAACAGAAGGATGGCTCGGATCAGATATTCTGGCACCTTTCCCAGTTTTTGCCTGTGAAGATGCGTTAAACTGGGTTCGGTACTGCGCTGAGCTGAACCCATTGGTTTCAAATGAGACTTCAGAGGAATTGCAGACGACCCTTTTTGTGACTACAGACATTTGTAATAAAGTTTTACTCACATTTCCCACAGAAGCCTGGCTGCCAGCGACTGTCTTTTTCTTTCTGGCCATGTTGGGATTCCAGTGGCAAACCAGACTGTCATTTTGGACGCTGTAGTTCTTATGGCCGATTAGCCAGTATGTGTTCATTTTGCCTTTACCCTGACAGGAAAACGATGAATGTGAATCAAAATGTGTGTTATCAAAAGCAAACAGAAATTATTGCAACTGGGAATTCAAACACTAGATCTTTATAGCAAAACACAAGAAATTAAAAATATACTTGATGTTCCAGCTTACTTCCAACATGAATTGTTTTCTATAATTGTGTTTTAAAATGAAAACAACAGAACCAGTATACCAGGTTCTTCATACCTGGTTAGCTAAGTAGTCATAATAAAGGGGCATGTGCTAGAAAGGTTTTGGATAAATCATTGAGATGAAGTTGTTAGCGATTCAGAAAAAAATGAAAGGAAAAAAACTAACTAGTAACCTGGTGGTTTTTACATTAATTCGTAATGGAGGATCAGCTCCTTGAGCATCCTCAGAATAGAGTGAAGTTAGCGTCACGATCACCAGCCAATCAGGACTGGAAAGGAGATAGGTGCTTCTAAAGAACACACAGGGGGGCATATCCCATTGTGAGGCATCGAAACAAATGCTATGAATCAGATTTTCTCACTTTAGCCCCCACAAACAGCAGCTAAGTTAATTCAGTATTTGTCTTGCATTCTGCCTCTTCTCTAAGATCTGTCCAGTCAGTAAAAGTCAGTCCAATGTTGACTGTGGTCTTATCTCTTTCTTTTTTACTTTTCCCATTTTTTCCAGTAATGTCTTCTTGGATACTCTTTTTATAATCAGTCATGGTGCGTGTTCACATCCGCTGATATGGTGGTCATTTGCATGTGAGCGGGAGATATAAAGCAAAACACAGCTGTAAAGCAATGCCACAGGCTGGAAAAATGTTGTGGAGTACAGATTCTCAGTCAGAAACACAGGTTTAAAGTAGAAAATGTATGTAGATCTGATTTAACAAATTAGCATGATTTTGTGTTTTAACCGAATGGTTGATTTCTATTTAAACAAGTCTTATATCAATATTTTAAACATTTAATGATAAAAAGTAGAATACTTATTACCTTAACCTCAATCTCTCCACGAAGCTGCAGATCATAGGCATTATCTTTGATCAGAGCTAGGTACGTTTCTGAACTGGTGTGGATTTTCTGAGCTGGAACAGGAAAAAAATGATGGTAAAATACAGCTAAAAGTAGTGCATGTCTAAGATTAAATCATTTTTGAGTAGTGCTCCAAGTGATATTGTTTTTAAAGAATTTTCTTGTTACTCAGTTCACATTCAATGAATGTGTGTTTTCGGTTTCTGTATATATGCTCAGAGTTTGCGGGAGGCATAGGCTGCACATGAGTGCATTCAATTGCTCCTGTAACACCGGGGAATCCAGCTACCTCAAAAAAAACTTGGAGGAGGAAATATGCGTTTTCTCCATCATATTTTATTATTTCTATGTCTTCGTCTTGCAACAATCACTGCAGCCATGTGTGCGCAATTACGCATTGAACCTGTTTGCACGTGCAGGGCCAGATTTACTAAAGATTTGCGTGTACTAAAACGCGTACAAACCCTTTGCACATCCTAAAAAAAGTAAATACTGATCTACTAACAGTGAGTAAAAGGGTTCGCGTCTTCCAAAGGTGCAAAATTGCGCGTCCTCCTCGAGACGTAAACCCTTTTACTCACTGTTAGTAGATCAGTTTGTACTTTGTTTTAGTGTGTGCAGTGGGTTTGCACGCGTTTTAGTACACGCAAACCTTTAGTAAATCTGGCCCTTGTTCTTGGTCTTTATGGGGTTTGTTTTAGGTTTTTATTCCTGTTGTAGTCTGTTCATTAGTTTCTGTCCTCTTGTAAGTATTGGTTAACTTGTTTCCTGTTTTAATTTGTGAAGTTAATCTCCTTGTGTATAACATACTTCTTATATCCCGTTTTCTACACACCTGCTTCATTTGCTTAATCTGCTCAGTTGACCTCAGTTTATATTGAATCCTTGGTTTCATCTGTCTTTTGCCAGATTGCTCTTGTTTTTTCCTCAGAATTGTCCTTGTGTTCCTTGTTTAGATTAGTCTGCATTTTAGTTTAGTATTTTTTTGTTATCCTGCCTCTTCATAAGACCATTAATCTCCAGTGTCTATGCCCTGCTTTTGAGTTTAAAGTTTTAAGCTATTTTGTGTAACTCTAAATAAAATATTTTCTCTAAACATGAGTTACTTTCAATTATAAGTTCAGTCTGTCATGACCGTGAGTAATAGAAAAGTGAAAATAAATACCACACAAAGTTTCTGAATTTGCAATCTCAGCAGTATTAAAATTCTCTGTTCCACTTGCATGATATACATCAACTACAAAATAAGACAAAATAAGCAGCGTAGTAGATTTAGTGCATATCTAGCCCACCACTTGATTTGCTTTAGCTTATATTGCTATATTTTTTGTTTCTTGTATTTTATAGTGAAACAATGGGATTTTTTTCCCATACTTTTACTTTCCTAGAAACTCACTTTCTTCAACTAAAAACATATTTCAAAGTTTTTTTCCAGGAGAACAATCTCTTCTTTTCTAAAATGTACTCGATTAAATCTTTGCTAAGTTTGCTTCATAGGAAATGAATCTTCTTCATACTCCAGAGTTTCATGCCTTATGTTGCTCATGTTGTCATCTAACATATAAAAGCAAAAAGAGACATGTAGGAATCTTGATTGAATCTTTAAAATGTTTATGGATGATGTGATAAATGGTAAGTGTAGTTGAATATACGCAGGCTGGTGGACTCCATTCTTGAGGCTGTGTTGACCGTATCGCCAAACAAGCAGTATCTTGGCATCTTGTAGCCGACTATTCCTGCCACACATGGACCTGCAGAGCCGGAGAATTATAAACATGTGAATGCATCGTATTATTTGGTGGAACTAAATTGAAAAAACATTTTCAGATCGATTCATTTTAAGTCATTTTCAGCTGATTAAAAATGTAGAAATAGATTAATTGAGCTTATTGCCAGCTTTACATATTGTTTAAAGCAGTGGTGTCCAAAGTTGGTCCTTGAGGGCTGCTGTCCTGCAGATTTTCAATAAGTCTCTACTTGAACTCAAATTAAATCAATGCAACATGAAAGTCTGCAGAAAATATTGATTAATTTCTTAGTGATATTAATCTCCCAAAATGAAAATAAAAACAAAAAAGCTTTTATTTTAGTACGTGAACTCCATGAATTATATGCCCAAAAATAAAGCATCAGGTCCAGATGGATTTCCAGCGGAATTCTTTAAAATTCTGGACAACATTGGCTCCCACCTTTTACAATATGATACCAGAAGTAAAAGATAAACATATCTTAAAATATGAATTTGGCTAGTATTACAGTATTATTAAAACCAGGGAAAGACCCCACACTTCCATCCAGTTACCGTCCAATTTCATTAATAAATGTAGATCTTAAAATAATCAGTAAAGCCCTCGCCAGAAGGATAGAAAAAATAACCCCTCTCATTATACATCCTGACCAAACAGGTTTTATAAAAGGAAGAAACTCTTCCACTAACATGCGTAGATTAATTAACCTTCTAGATTATTCTTATAATAAATTATCTGGAGACCACAATCATCTCTTTAGATGCAGAAAAAGCTTTTGACCGCGTGTAAACTGGAAATTTTTATTTGCAACATTAAATAAATTTGGATTTGGATAATCTTTCATAGACTGGATACAAATATTATATAAAAACCCAAATGCATGAGTGAGGACCAAATGATGAAACGTCTCCAAGTTTCTGTTTGCAGAGAGGCACCAGACAGGGCTGCCCTCTTTCTCCATCACTGTTTGCCATTTTTATTCAGCCTCTAACAGCGGCCATAAGACAAAACAAAGAAATTAAAGGAATTAATGCCAAAAACACAGAATACAAAAGAAGTTTAAATTCTGATTTACTTTTTCTCCAGAACTCACAAACATCTCTTTAATTAACAAATTCTCATCAATATCAGACTAACTGGTCAAAAACTACAGTGATGCTCATAACTGTCCCCGAACGCGGAGTGTCTGGGACATAATGGTTTCACGACAGCCGCCGCTGTAAATCCTTCATGTAAGCACGATGACTCGAACAATTTTCACAATTGGAATTTGTTACTCGGTGTACTGGTTTAGGTCCCCAAGGGGACGACCTGCATCGAATTTTAGCATTTAGCATTTTTTTTTTTGCATTTCCTATATCTCTGAAACTATTTTAAATTGGAATTTGATACCCAGTATACCTGCTTACATCCCAAGAGGACACCCTGTGTCGAACTTCATGATCATCCCATTTATTTTTTCCCCACCAGGTGGCGGTTTATTCACAAGAAATCAGAATTTTGGCTTTATCTCTGGAACTATTTCTCTCATTGACCTCAAATAAAAATGCAAATAAAAGGTCATGACCTCAGGATGCATCCTGTCCTGATGTCATACCGTGTTGGTCCAAAGTTTCCACACCAGGTGGAGCTTTGTGACCGAACATGTGCGTCTTTATATTATTGTGTCTATTTGAAGACTGAGGAAGAGGAGGATTGGGGGCGTCCGGGGATTTACCCTTAGCCGTTGCTTCCGACATCATAGGCCTTGTTCACAAATATATCTAATAGCGCAGTACAATCGGAAACCATGAGATATTTAGGTATAAATGCCTAACTTTAATCACTGGGAAGCAGATTTATCCATAAACTCTAATAAAACAAATGGTCACAGATATGTTTAAAGTAGTGCTGACAAATACAACGTGTTAAAGATTAATATAAAACATTTACTGGGTAATACTAAGTAACGAGATCAACACAGTTGTGTTTACTTCCTGTGGCGGCTGAGGCATTGACTTTTTAGTGACTTTCTCACAGAATCTGGCAAATTTCCAAACCCCCTTAGCGACTTTTTATTGGGGGGGGTGCATAAGATGCCTTATGTTGGGTTTTAGTACAGGTGTAGTAGATGATGGAGCATCTGTGGCTGGGTTGGATTGTTCTCTATGTGGCGTATTTCTTTCTCCCCTTTGCTCTCTCATGAGGTTCTTTTTTGTTTCTGCTCTTTTTTTTTAACTTTTTTCTATCCTCTCCCGGTGCACGTCATCCACACAGACACTCCGATTAGAGAGCAAACTGGACACACTGGACACACTGGACACACTGGACTTGGCTTTAAAGATGAACCTCAGCTTGTTCATCTGGTCAGATCACATTGATATAGTCTGGTGTCTTTGTCATGTAACAAGTAGAATGGCTCACTATATATTGCCGAGGACCCCCTTAGCTGTCCAACAAAGGGCCTGACTATAAAATGCCAAGTTCAACATAAAATGTGTCCTGCACAAACATACAGCTATAATAAGGAATTTATAACATAAACATTTTTCACAATAAACAAATAAATAATTCAGATTATCAAGGACATCTGGAATAAGTTCTTCTTGATAAAGCCCAGCACAACACAGCACCCCGACATTCTGCGTGCTTTAATGCTGGACAAGACATAAAAAACATGAAATTCTGCAGAATGCTTTTAATTTGAGTTAGATGAATTAGAGCAGGGGTTCATAGAAAACCTGCAGAGTTGTGGCCCTTGAGGATCAGAGCTTGACATCCCTCATTTAAAGCAAAACGTCTTAAAAGTGAAGACAAAGCATGAAAAAAGTTTGCAAATCCATGTGAAAAGAAAGCAGCTCTTTTGTCTTTTTAAACTTTATAAATCCGTACATAATACAAATGCTAACAATAATCTATAATAACCTAAGCTGTGCTGCCACACAAGACATACATATTCAGTCTTTTTTAAATGGACTGTCATGACCTTGATGTTCGACATGCAAACAGGCAAACGTGTATCTTATATGAGATGTATATCCTTGTTTTTATGTTTTCCTCTGAGCACTGCACAGTCTGATCTTGGATTAAACTTGCTGGGTCGTAACTCCAGGGAAGTCAGAGGCCCTCTTGAACATTTTCTACTTGTGAATAATCTTTATTTCAGTAGAATGATAGACTCCAGTTTATTTAGGTTAGATTGTAACCCTTCCCAGACTAATGTGCTTCTATAACATCATTACAGATGTCTTTCCTCCTTGACAGCATATTAACACAACCGAATGCTGCAGACACAAACAGGTCTGTTATAAATAGTATAATATCTTATTTGTTGTTGCTCATTTCACATTGTACTTATCTTCCTGGACAGCATTAAATAATTTCTTGATTTGTAAAACTAGATTTGAAAGAGGGTGTATTTTTTATGTGTTTAAAATAGAATCTCATCAAGAATATTTTTATTAATTAAAATATATCACTTCACCTGTGTGTATGCCAGCTCGTAGCTGCAGCCTCTCATTGGGCATGTGAGGGATGGAGACTTGTCTGACAGCCGCCACCAGATCCAATGCCATCTTGGCGATCTCGTCCGCGTGTCTGTCCCCGTTCCTCTCAGGCAGGCCACTCACTACCATGTATGCATCTCCTATCGTCTCCACCTGGTTGGAAAGTTTGAAGACATCTTGCAGACATAAAACTGGGGGAGTCTTTGTAACATGCCAATAAAAATAGAATATAATGATTTGTAAATATGATAAACTTATATTTTGTTTCTAACAGAAGATAAACAAGATCAAATAATGTAACAGACATTTTATCATTTCATGGAAAATATTAGCATATTGTAAATATGATAGCGGCAACACGTGTAAAAAGTAGTTCCAGCATAATGTTTAGCATTGTTTAGTATCTTCTCTTCTGTTAACAATGATTGCTGGAGTTTTAGGAATGTGTCCCATTCTGGTCTGATGCAGGATTTGTGGGTCAGAAATCTGCCCCAATGTGTTTCAAATGAACATATATGATATGAATTTGTGCTGTGTGGACACCACAGAGTGACCACACAGACTTTATAAATATCAGGCTTTCTGTTTAACCTTTAGATAAGTCCGAACTTCTCACGGGGTATTAGAAGTTACATGACTTCACTGCACATCATTATTTTCTTTTATGTTTGTATGTGTGTGTGATGATGCTGTGCTTTGTGAGATGTGCTGGCAGAAGGCTGAACTTCCTGTTTGTACAAAGAGTTGAGCTGAAACAATCTTTGTTGGATATTTATCAAGTTCTGGCCTAGTGATACTGCTTTCCTCTTTATTGTAACGTGGAGTTTGGATCCTGGCTGAAGAAGGATGTGCATCCTGAATGGGAATCGGACTGTGATCTTACGATTATGCACATTGAACTGATCAGGGTAAAGACAGAAGATGGTTTGCAAGATAAATGTAAGAATGCTAAAAATAAGAACTATGGCAGCACATCAGGGTATTTGCTTTTACACAGTAAGATTAAGAACTGTGATTTGGGGAAAAGTTTCATTTTTTTAATATTTTTAATGTTTCAATGTTAATGTCAATGATGAATTTCCTCTTTTGTTACAGTTAAAATTATCAGACTTTTTTTGTGGGTCAGAAATCTGCCAAATGAACATATATGTTATGACAATATCTGTATCTGTTTAACCTTTAGATAAGTCACAAGCAAGTCAGATGAAGATTATTAATGCTGATTCAGTTTCTAAATATATCCATATGATATAAAACCGGTATTAAATATAATCACTCAATATGATATAAAAAGTATAAAATGGGTCCCTGCCATGAGGTGGGGCCTTCGTACCATCTTCCATCTGTAAACTCTGTCAAACTTAATGCCAATTTTGTAATAAACGTTTCTGCTGCTCGAGCCGTCCATGTCTGCCAAATAATCATCCACAACAGATTCTAGCTTCTCTACAGTCATGGACTGCGGTTGCTGGATTTCTGCTTCATGACGCTTCAGATGTTTTGGATTGATAAAAATCGGAATTGTGGACAGACCATGAAGCCATGCTATTGTGATGGATGTAGCATGTGGTTCAGCATTGTCTTGCTGAAATCTCCATGGTCTTCTTTGAAGGAGATGTCTGTATGGGAGCAGATGTTGCTCTAAAGCCTCCATGTACTTTTTAAATGCGGAAGTTGTCCATGTAATAGCCACTAATGCAACCCTGTACCATCAAATATGCAAGATTTTCCAACTGTCCACTGATAAGCTGGATGCTTTCTCTCCTCTTTTGTCAACAGGACACATCATCCATGTTTTACCAGTTTACATTGCCGTTGTGTTTACTGAGGTCACACCTGGATTAATCAGTTTGTCCAGTAATGAAAAACAGGAAACAAAGAAGTTGTTCTAAGTTCAGGAAGTAGTGGAGCTGTGCATAAAGCCAATTCTACAGTGATTTCCCGTAGAAAGTCATGTCTGTTTTTAATAGAGTATTGGCTGAGAACCCAAAGATCAACAGTATTTAGTTTTCAGCTTCTGTTTTGTCCCATGTGTACAGAGACTCATAATTCTCAAAATCTCATAATATTATGCACCATTTATGATGAAATCCTCAAATCTGGGGAACATTTTTCTCAAGTTTATCTACAATTTCTAGACCCAGTTTGTCTCAGATTAGTGGAGCTCTGTCCATCTTTCCATCTGAAAAGCCATGCCTTCCTGAAATGCTTCTTTCGTATCACTGAGCTGTTGACAAACTAATGTAATTAATTAGTTCAAATACTCCTCCAATTGTGTCTGATGTACAAGCCTGTCATCATCCTTTGTGTTAATATGACAGAAAACATCCATCCAAGCTCTACTCCAACACAGGTTGATGAACGACAGCTTTAATGCAGGGGTTGCACTTAACATTTTTCTTATTTTATTTAACAGGTTCATAAAAATCCTGTCATAATTTATTTTGACCATTTTTAAAATTATATTAATGACACATTAAATGTAATTTTATTTAAGTTATTTCTTTAAAATTCAGCAATGTTATCGGGCCAAACAGTAAAACTGCATTCCTCAATATAAGCAGCTTATTCACATGTTCGGCAAACGTGTTGATGCGTTTTTTCATATTACAAAGGTGTCACAATGAACACCCGATTTGCCCAATCGCACATCTTTGTTTTCCAAACACACCACAGTGAACAGCGCGTTCACACTTCGCATCATTGATGCAATTGGAAACACCTACGTGAAGCTGGCCCCCCTCTCACAAGTCCCATCAAAATAGTCCCAATGGTTAGTGCTGCATTTGTGCTGGTTTGTGCCGCAAAAAGTTTAGTTTGTGCCGCTTTGGTTCTGAAAATACTGACACATAAGCTTATAGAAGTCAGGACGAAGGCTGACAAGGTAGAGACAGCACACTGCGGGGGGCTGCAAGATGCAGTTCCCTAACATTGTCCACATTGAATAAAAATAGTTTCGCAAATCACACTGAAAATAGTCCCAATCGTTTGTGCCGCGTTAGTGCTGGTTTTTTCTCGTTTTTTTTCTTTATTTTAACTCATGAAATAGTCATACATGATGTTTGTATCATTATCCAACCACCCACCCACCCATTCTCTACTGCTTAGTAGATTTTAAACTGTCTGTAGATCTGAACTGAAAACCTGCTTCTTGTAATCTGGGTGGGGGAAGTAACATGCAGAATATCACATTTGAAAAACATTAGATCACTACATGGAGGGGGAGGTGGTCTTGCTGGAAAAACAGAATTTGGCACCAATATAGAAATAGAAATACTTGCGGTTCTCGCCTTAATGGCAGAGGACTGGCTCCAAGAGAAACTAATCCCCATTTACCCCTTGCAATGTTTACAAACCAACGATATGCACAGTCCTGTCTCCGGAAGTGTGCTACGCAGTGTTTTTACATTATGGCAAGCTCAAACTCTTAACGCTAAATACAACTATATGGAAAGCCTTTCACCCGCTGATCATGCCTGTTATTTAAATAAACTTTCACTTAATACAAACACAAAAGTATCCGGACCTGTGTCCCTTACAGGATTGGCTTACAGACATGAAGAAATGGCCCATCTTTCAGTGGCGTGATATCTACTTGTAAGCACTCCGAGTGTGTAGCTACATAAAGGAGAATCTAACGGCCTACAAATCACTGGAAGCTGTTAATTATGTGCTTTGTGGGCATAAAAGTTCTGTAACATCCAGTGTCTGAAACGTCAGAGTTTTGTGTTCTGAAGGCGCAAGTTTTACCGACCCAAAGAGCCTGATGTCCAGTGAGCCGCTTCCGGTGTATCCGAAGTCAATACAATATAATGAGATGTTTTATTGTGAAAACGTGACACCTATGCCTACATAATACCAATACACGTAAACTGTATTTGCTTATTAATGAGGACACTGTGCTGCAGTGGGTCAGAGAGATGTCTAAATGGGATCAAATGTAATTAACAGGAGACAGTGGGGACGGTGATCTTTAGAGGGACTTTGGTAAAGTTGGAAAGAGATTCACTGATTTTCTGCTCCATTAACTTATGAATTAAATATTGCTTCTATAAAACAGACACACTACAACCACATAAAGGTAGACTGTGATCTACAGTATTTTAATGAAACAAGATGTCCTCATGCTGGAAGACTTGTGTGTGGCTTTCTGCTTTCACCTCGCAAGGGTCGTCTATTATGGTCGCTGACCTCGTGGTATTGCTGCTTTATATTTTTCATATAGTTCTGGTCTAGTTTATGTTTTGTAGAAAATGACGTCATTGCTTCGTGCGGTAGCATCTGCTCCCCATCTCCCCCCCTGGTTAATGTCTGAGCAAGATAGTCTTCCCGGTAATTTAGCGGACATTTTACTACGACTTCAAGCAGGTAAAGTCTGCGTCGATCTACCCGCTAAATGTCAGAACTGTACCTTTCAAACGTGAGGGTCGAAAAGTCAATGTCTGCGTAAAGTCAGGGTAACAGAGCAAGTCTGAAAGGTTCTATGAAGTTCCTCAGGGTTCTGTACTTGGATCAATACTTTTCACATTATACAAGCATGCCTTAGGCAACATAGTATACACTTTCATTGCTATGCAGATGATACTCAGATTTTCTTATCCATGAAGCCCGATGAAACCAATCAGTCCATTAGATTACAAAGATGTCTTAAAGACATAAAGACCTGGATGA
>JBAMHX010000015.1:26839376-26849852 GCA_037177515.1 Pseudomugil tenellus
AATTTGGCTTCCAGTACCACAGTAAGGAACCTTGGAGTTATTCTTGACCAGGATTTGTCCTTTGGCTGCATTTAAAAGAAGTTTCTAGAACCGCTTTCTTCCATCTACGTAATATTGCAAAATTTAGGGACATCCTGTCTCAGAGTGATGCAGAAAAATCCGTTTATGCATTTGTTACTTCTAGACTGGATTACTGCAATCCATCACAGTAGAAGAGCAAATACATAACAACATCTCAGTCATCCTGATTCTGTCCCTTTTTCTGCACTGTTGCATTAAAACTCAATTCCTTTCCCAGTTGTAGCTGTTGCCCTCTGCTGGCTATTAGATGCAGCTTTAAGGGACAAACACAGTAGATTAATCTTTTAGATTAGATTGAAGCAAGGTAACTCTTTTCCGTGTGTGTTTGTGTGTTTGCATGCTACCTTGTACACATCATAGGAGTCAATGCGTGTGTCAAAACACATGTAGAGATTGTTGAGCATCTCCACCACTTGCAGGGGGGTACAGGATGCAGAGATGGATGTGAAGCCCACAATGTCTGAGAAAAAAATGGTCACCTGCAAATACAAAACATAGATGTTGCTCCATCATTTACTTCTTCTAAATGTTCCTCAGAGACCCAATTCTGATTTTTATCATGTATCTTCCTCTTCTACAGAAACACAGTGGTGGTCTTTGAATATATATTCATATAAATACATCTTTTAAATATTATTTGCAATCTGAACCATTTTCCCAGTTTCAGGACTGTCTTAATGGACATCTTTTTGTGATTTGAGTGTTACATTCAGTATGAGCCTGATTCTGCAGCTCTTCTTCAAGCAGTACGTCTTAACATTTACACATGTATGATTTCTTTTTGCTGTCATTTACAGAATGGGTCATATATTTTTTTCCACAGAATACTCTAGATCACCAAATCACTTAACCCTATAAAGCCAAACGTATCATATTTGATTCATACATTTTCTGACACATTTTGTATCCCTTTATGGTGGAAACTTTACTGAAACCCCAGTTGCACACCATATGATACTGGTCTCCTGGCCCCTGGTGAACACCAGAAAGCAGAAGATTGCACTGCAATAATTTTGGTCTATCACATGGTAATAAATAGGGAAAATAACTAAAATTAAATAATTTTTTTCTTAGATTTTGTTAAAGGGTTTAATAAAGACTTCAGATTTTAAAAATTGGACATTTCTGCCCAGTTGCTCAAAGGTTGGGCTTTAAAAGCCCTGTTCTGTTTAGTATCTCACCCCCCCACCTACCAGAAGAGAGCTTTTGGTACAGCTGCTTCAAACCTCTTCAATAAGCCAGGCGCAATTTCGCCTGTACAACTTGTTTTATCTACTGATGAATATGTAGCAGGGCAATTATATGTAATTACGCTAACAATAGCAACAAAGGCAACAAACACACATTCATTCAGTATATTTGGAGATCTTGTAACCTCCTGAAAGCTTCACCCGACAAACCCTGCAGCTTTATGAACTCACATGGCAGCAACTCAGTACAAGTAGTCATGTAGACATGGTGAAGACAACTTGCTGAGGTTCAAACTAAGCATCAGAATGAGGAAGAAAGAATATTAAAGTAATTGACATGGTGTGTTGTTGGTCTGAATATTTACTGGGATTTTCAAACAAAACCATTGCTTCTGTTTACAGAGATGTTCTGAAGAGAAAATTTCCTGTTCTTCATGTGAAAGGTCAGAGAAGAATGGACAGACAGGAAGTCCAGTAAGAACTGTTTCCAACCAAGATATGCAGAACATCATCTGAACACACAACACATCCAACCTTGAAACAGATGTTCTACAGCGGCAGAAGACCACACTGGGTTTCACTCCTGCAGCTAAGAACAGGAAACTGAGACTACGATTCACACAGACTCACTAAAACTGGACAATAGAAGATGGAGAAACATTGCTGGTCTGATGAGTCTCCATTTCAGCTCCACATTCAGATGGTAGGATCAGAATTTGCTTAAAGCATCATGAAAACATGGATCTATCCTGCCTTGGATCAACGCTTCAGGCTGCTGCTGGTATAGTGGTGAGGGTGGGGGTGTTCTTTTGTCCCACTTTGGTCCCCTTCGTACCAACATGACATGGTTTAACCACCACAACCATCCTGAGTATTTCTGCTGACTATGTCCATCCCTTTATGAGCACAGTGTAGCATCTTCTGATGGATACTTCCAGCATGATGATGCACCATGTCACAAAGATCACATCATCTCCACCTGCTTTCTTCAACATGATGATGAGTTTACTGTACTCCGTGGTCTCCACAGTCACCAGATCTACATCCTATAGAGCAGTTTCTCAGATTCTCATTGTGGGTGTACAGCCAACAAATCTGCAGCAATATGTGATCTTATAATATAAAATGGACCAAAATCTAAAATGTAAATTATTTGTGAGAAATCATTTCTCCATTTATTCCTCAATTTGGCTAGAGTTGTTTATTTTGTTTAATTTTGTCCTTCAATTTTTGTTGAAGGAATCCGCTGCCTTCCAGCCATGTCAAACAATTAAATGCATCTGCATTAAAATCTGCATTAATGAACTGAATATGTTCTTCAATAGGTTCAGCTCACCTCCTGCCTCTAGTTTAACTAGCCACACAGCCTCCATGAGCCCTGCAGCTCAGTCATGGACCTGAACATCGCCTCTCCCTCAACATCAGGACTTCCTGAAACTCCCTCTGCCTCCACCTCCACTCTGTCTGTCTCCTGTAATCAAGTCATGAAGTAACTGATGAAACTGAACCAGAACAAGGCTGCAGGTCCAGATGGTGTCAGTCCCAAAGTTCTCGAGACCTGCTCAAGACAACTGTCTGATTCTTCAGCGCCAGTTCAAAACCGGTCTGAGTCAGGAAAGAATCCCAGTGCTGTGAAAAACATCCTGCCTTGTTCCGGTGCCTTAAAAACCCGAATCAGCTGAACCAAATTACTTCAGACGAGTTGCACTAACATTTCACATCATGAAAGTCCTGGAGAGACTCTTATTGGCTCACCTCAACAAGCAAGTGAACACCTTTCAAGATCCATTACAGTTTGCATACGTGATGGGCTTGGGGTATAAGACCCCATCATCTACCTGCTTCAGAGAGCGCATTCTCATCTGGACCAGTCGGGCAGCATTTTGAGGGTCATGTTCTTTGACTTCTCAAGTGCCTTTAATACAACTCAGCCTGCTCTGCAATGTGAGAAGCTCCAAAAATTCCAGGTTGATACCTCCACAACCACCTGGATTTATGACTACCTCACAAACAGACCACAGTTGTGAGACTGAAAGATTGTGTGTCTGAAAGGGTGATCAGCAGCACTGGAACACCACAAGGAACTGTACTTTCACCTGTCCTCTTCACGCTGTACACGTCAGACTTCCCGTACAACTCGGAGTCCTGTCATCTGCAGAAATACTCTGATGACTCTGCAGTTATTTGGTGTATCAGTGATGGACAAGAAACATAGTACAGAGAACTGGTCACTCAGTTTGTTGAATGGTGCGGTAACAATTATCTCATTTTGAATACCAACAAAACAAAAGAGATGATTGTCGACTTCAGGAGGAACAAGAACACACACTGGAAAGTTTCCATCCTGGGAGAGGAGGTGAAGGTGGTGAAGGAATACACATACCTGGGAGTTCAGCTGGACAACAGACTTGAGTGGAAAAGTAACAAAGAGAACATCTACAAGAAAGGTCAGAGCAGACATACTTCTTAAGGAAGCTGAGATCTTTTAATGTTGTTGTGCTCTCTGCCACTAGTGGGCGTGGCTGGCAAGAAGGCATTAAGTGGAAACACCTGATCGGCATCTGAAAATCAGCCCTGCATTACTTTAGACCTGCTCAGCCTGCTATCCAGTGACAGATTGTTGATTGCCTTGTGGTAACTGCTCTCGGCCCCATAATATTCTCTGAGTGATTATAAAGTTTGTAACCTTTCCTGTATCCTCCCTGCCAGAGATCCGGTCTTCCTGCCCGCCTGATCATCAGACTGCCTGTCTGCCTGACTGCATGCTTGTCATTTCGTCTTCATGCCTGACCGTTCATCAGCCAAGCCGCCTGTCTGTTCATCTACCCGCCTGCTCACCAATTCATCGGCCTGCCCGCCCGCTTATCACTGAAAACAGAAGGTTCTAATAAAGATCTTTCTAGAAATCTGTTTAGTGTCCGCTCGTGGAGTCCAACCTGCACCCTCGCGTAACAAACGTCTGCACCAAAATATTGCAAATATTCTTCAAGTCTGTTGTTGAAAGTGCAATCAGCTTTGCAGCGATATGCTTGGGCAGCAGCATCAGAACCAGAGACTTGAAAAGAATCAACAGACTGATCAAGAAAGCTGGTTTTGTGATTGGAGTAACTCTGGAGCTGCTGGAGCTGATCATATAAAAGAGAATGCTGCACAAGCTGATGAAGATGATGGAGGACTCGTCACACCCTCTCCATAACACAGTGATGAAACAGAGTGTGTTCAGTGAGAGACTTGTTCAGACTCGATGTAGGACTGAGAGGTACAGAAGATCTTTCTTTCCAGCAGCCATCAGCATCAACAAGACAATTTGATTACTATTCTTTTCTTAATATTGTTTTAAAAAAGCTACTACAATTTGAATTTCCCTGAAAAGGGATAAATAAAGTATTTTTCATTTGATTTAATTTAATTTTCATTAAATACCAATAACACATGATGAAAATGGTTACCAACTTCATAATCAGATCCTCATCTGGAGCTTGTTAAATTACCTGTCTACCTTCTATCAGGGTAAGGTTCAATAAATGGTTACAGTAAGCTGCCTTTACGGTCATCTGAAGAAGAAAATACAACTTCTTTGAACCCTAACGGTATCGGCAGATGCAGTAAAAGAGTTGTGCACATACTTCAAGCTTCAGTGAACTGAAGTAATTTTGAATAAGAAGAAGATGAGTGGGACCACAGATTCTCCACAACCGTGTGAAAGGGGCATAGACCGGCCATCCTGAGGTCATGACCTTTTTTATTTGCCTTTTTATTTGAGGCCAATGAGAGAACTAGTCATGAATAAAGCACCACCTAGTGAGGAAACCATCGTAAAATGCTTAAATTCGATGCAGGTCGTCCTCTTGGGAACCTAAACAAGTACACAGAGTATTAAATTCCAGTTGTGAAAACTGTTCGAGTTATCACACAAAGGATATCTGTCGTGATGACACCATAATATCCTCAACACTCTGCGTTCTGGTATATAAATTAATGTATGGCTGGGTTGATGTAGTGGATTCTTTGATACCCAATAAAAATTTCAGATTCAATACTTTTTAAATATTAAAATACCTTCTTGCTGGTACAAAACATGCCATTTGTTTTTAGTTCTGAGAGCTTTTGGTAATAAAATTGTGTGCAAATCCAGCTACTATCACTGGCACAGGAGGTGTTGACCCGAATGCAGGCAAGGGAGGCAGCAGGGATGCAGATAAACAACACACAGGTGAATCTAATCTAATAAATACAGGTAAAACTAATGAACAAGACATGAAACTAAACAGAAACACAAAGGGTCAAACTAAATAAAACAGGAAACCAAAAAACACCCACACAAGGTCCAAATCATGAGTGCTACAGTGCAGAACATCTGTGTTAAATGATCGTTCCTGCCTATCAGATGATGCTGATAGTGATGATGAGGTTTGAGGTCTATATTTTACTAGTTTAACAATGGTTTTTGAAAATTGTTTTTTTATTCCTCTTTATAATTACATATCATATCAATTATTATTAATTTTCCATTTAATAAATGATAGAATAGATTATAATAGATTATATATAGATAAATAGATTATATTAATCTGCAATCTCTTCTAAAAATACTAAATATAATACATTTTTATCATTTGTTTTATTTACTCATCAATTTAATTTATTATTGATTTAAATGGATTTTCTTTCTTTCTGATGTTCTTGAGGTCTATTCATTGGCGGGGCTGACCAGTTTGTGCAAAAGGGGTGGGAATTTATTGGGGGCCTATATTTGAGGACCAAGCTTCTAATATTTAGCAGCAACGACTACAATAATAGCCTAATAAAAATAATGTATTGTTCCATGCTAAGTGCTACTAATTTGTTCCCTCTAAGAAGCAGCTCGGAAATGGCGCACTGCTTGCACATTTTCAACTCGTGATTTCAACTCGTAGCTCAATTGAGCCATATATATTGGCTTGATACCTGTCACTCACTAAGAAACATTCCAAAACGGCACAGAAAATAATTTAAATGGTTTAATAATTAGGTTAGATAATGGATATTGTTCGATTTTAATTAATAAGGTCATGTTGCGCTGCATAGACTTTGATGAGTTGACAATGTGCGGGTAGTGCGCCATTATACAGCGCAGAGCTTAGAGAAGACATTGGTGTGTGAACTGGTAATATGTTCTATAAGTGCTGGCTGCTGTCCACTTGCGGTGTGTTAAACCTGCTAATAAAAGCTAAAAGTTATCACCCTGAATCTGTGAATTCATGACATGGTGTCAGAAGTCGCTCTTTTCGCCCTGCGGTCTAAACTGAAACAACAGAATGGCCAAGTTTCAGTCTCCTGAGTCGTTTGACTTCACCTAGCCCTCGGTGTTTGCGACCTGGAGACAGCGTTTCTCCTGCTTCCAGATAGTGACAAAGCTAAATTAGAAGAATGAGGATGTACAGGTGCCGATTTTCAGCACTTTTACACTTCCGGAGGATGTTCGGGGCTACTATGACAACGTTCTGAAGAAGTTTGATGAACATTTTATACCGAAGCGGAACACTATATCTGAACGAGCCTGTTTCCATAGACACTCGTAGCTTCAAGGGGAGAGCGTGGAGGAGTTCGTGAGGGAGCTCTATAAGCTTGGAGAGCACTGCGATTTTGGAGCGGCCAAAGACTAACAGATAAGGGATCGCATTGTAATCAGTATCGTGGATGGGGATGTATCACAAAAGTTACAACTTGAACTGGACTTAACGCTCGAAAACGCCATCAGTATTGCACGGCAGTCTGAGCTTATTAAAGCACAAAATGCCAGAGCAGGAAACGTTGAGGTGGGTGCTGTTAGCACACATAAATACAGGCAGTCCAGGCAGTACGACAAAAGACGTACTAAACTAAGAATGTGAGTTTAACCAGAGCTGTCGACTGCAACAGGGATGAGGGCAGTTCATGGTTTCTTGGAGCCGTTGCTGAGGAAATAGGGAAAATGATGAGGACAAATTGTACAAAGACCTCCACATCATGACACTACTGTTACCTTCAGAATTGATACAGGCGCAGATGTAACAGTGGTTCCAGAAGAGACATACTTTAAACTGCAGCGGCGCCCCCTCCTGGTGAAAACAAATTCAACCTTCACAAGCCCAGGCAGAAAGCTCATGTGTAAAGGCAAATTTATGACCCACTGCTAAAGACATGGAGAGACCTTCCCTTTCTGGATATATGTAATGTCAGGTCCTTTTACAACCAACTTATTTGGACACAAAACTAACAAAAAAATAACCTTGAGTCATACAATGACATTTTTGGGGACATTGGACTGCTAAAATGTGAACCAGTGAAGATAGAACCTGGCCATATCGCATTGCAAACCCACGGTGCATCCCATTTCCAATCCTACCTCAAGTAGAGGGGGAGCAGAAGCGCATACCGTCACTTGACATTATCAAAGAAGTAAAGGAAGCTACAGACAGGTGTGCACCCATGGTGCCGGTGATTAAAAGAACAAAAAGCCTCGAGCCTCCCGCTCGATGAGAGCAGCAGGAAACTTACAACCTTCATTACGCCAGTAGGCCGTTTCTGTTTCTGTCGCCTTCGCTTTGGCATTACATCCGCTCCAGAAATATTTCAGCAGAAAATGAGTTCAATCCTGAGGGATCACGCAGGCATATGGATGACATTTTGATATATGGCAAGGACATGGAAGACCATGATCAGAACCTACAGGCTGTGATGCAGACAATCAGAGCTTCAGGACTGAAATTAAGTAAAGAAAAATGTCATTTCAGGAAATCTGAGATTCACTATTTTGGACACATTATCAGAAAAGACGGCATTAAACCGGACACCAAGAAAGTCATAGCCATCACAGAGCTCATCAGCCCAACAAATGTGACAGAGCTACAGCAAAAGATTGGAATGATAAAGTACTTAGGAAAATTCCTTCCTGATCTCTCCACGGTCATGCACCCAATACACAGCCTTCTGAGGAGCGACGCAGCATGGTCATGGGGTGAAGCACAAGGGGAAGCCTTCAGAAGGGTAAAACACATGATAACTTCAACACCAGTACTTGCATATTATGACACAACTGAGCCAACTGTTGTAAGCGCATACGCCAGCAGTTATGGCTTGGTGGGCGCACTCTACCAGAAGCATGGTGACAGACTCTGGCCAGTTGCATTTTGTTCAAGGACATTAACAGAGGCTGGGAGTAGGTACTCTCAGATTGAAAAAGAATGCCTTGCTAGTGTTTGGGCGTGCAAGCGCTTTCAGCGGTATTGACAAGGCATGGACAAATTTGTGCTTGAGACTGACCACAAACCCCTGGTTCCACTCATCAACAGCT
Source organism: Pseudomugil tenellus (assembly GCA_037177515.1). Classification (NCBI taxonomy): domain Eukaryota; kingdom Metazoa; phylum Chordata; class Actinopteri; order Atheriniformes; family Pseudomugilidae; genus Pseudomugil; species Pseudomugil tenellus. The sequence continues at coordinate 26,847,963 of JBAMHX010000015.1, forward strand.
ATGACCTGGACAAAGTACCCGTAAGGTGTCAGAGGTTATTGATGCGTTTCATGAGGTTTAATGCAGAAGCTGTTCATATACCTGGAAAGCAACTCATCGTCGCTGACACTCTTTCACTAAATCCTCTCCAGGACTGTCCTGTGTCAGACACAGAGCAGGATGTAAGAGCTTATCTACAGGCCGTAATTGAGACTGGCCCAATCACCAAAGACAAGCTGAATGCGATGAGAGAGGCCACTAGCATCGACAATACTCTTCAAACGGTAATTCGTTACACCAGCAATGACTGGCCCTCTAGTTTGTCGCAACTGCCACAAAACCTGCTCAAGTTTCATGCAGCTAGAGTTCACTTATCTGAAGCCAATGGACTATTACTGTATGATGACCACATTGTTGTTCCTCTTTCAATGCAAAAGGTTGTATTGTCACAAATACACACAGGTCATCGGAGGCTCACAAAGTGCAGCAGGAGGGCTAATATGTCAGTGTGGTGGCCAGGCATTGGGAGAGACATTGCTGAGCTCATAAAAGGATGTGGGTTTTGCATCCTCATGGGGAAAAGTGCTGGAAAACCCCAGCAAAAGTCATCGCTGGAGCTCCAGAGCCCAGATCCTACTTCATTCAATCTGCGGTTGCCCGCAGGAACATGAGGCATTTACAGGAAGTGCCTGAGCAAAGACCCCAAAAATGCAGGCCAAGAGACTAGTACTGACTGTGACATTGCAAACCAGGGTGACATGCTCACTTCTCCCAGTGCTACTTGTCCTCCAACTGTTAGCCAGAGTTCTGGCTCCCCTCTTAAGAGAACCTTAGCTGGGAGAGCTATTAAACCACCTGCCTGGTTTAAGGACTATGTTTGACACTGTTCCTGGTTTTGTTTTCTAACCTGTGTTATGGGTTTATGTTAAAGTGAAAGGAATGTGCATATATTTTTTGTTGGAAACCTTGTTTACTTGAAGGTTAAAATTTCCCATGTTCTGTTAAAGCTATAGGCCAAAATGGCTCCAAAATACCTAGAAGCTAATTAAAGAGGGGAGATGTCATGTGAGTCTATTTTGTGTGTTCTGCTAGACTCCACTGGGAGGCACTGGTTGTTTTGTGTTGATTGTTACAGCAGAAGTGTAACCTTTATGGCAGTTATAAGGAATGTTTACGTGAGTGCCGGCTGCTGTCCGCTTGCGGTGTGTTAAACCTGCTCATAAAAGCTAAAGGTTATCCCCGTGAATCTGTGAATTCATGACTGTATTTTTTTTTCTGTATTGAATCATCATACAACACAGCAAAACACAATCAAGCGATATGGTCAATCCACACTGTTCTCTAGACCAGGGGTCGGGAACCAATGGCTCGCTAGCCAGGTGTGGCTCTTTTGATGACTGCATCTGGCTCACAGATAAAACAAAATATTATCACTTGTTTTAATCCATCCATCAATTTTTCATTGCTCATGTCCTCTTCAGGGCTGCAGTTTGCTGCAGGAGCAATTATTTTAATTGGATGATACTGGCCTACGTTGGCCGTTGCTGGGTAAACAGGTAAACGCCCCCTTTTGAATCAGTCTGCGCGGTCATTAGCTCAAAGCTAACCCTTCGACAAAGAAAATGGCAAAAAGAAAAAAATATGACGAGTATCGTACATTTCAGGACGAATGGACCGAAGAATTCGCCTTTGTGGAGAGAGCAGGTTCTGCGGTGTGTCTAATTTGCAATGACAAAATTGCATCGATGAAACGGTCGAATGTAAAGCGGCACTTCGACACGCGCATTGCTACCTTTGCATCAAAATACCCTGCGGGAGACAGCAGAAAGAAAGCGTGCCAAGAGCTACTGAGCAGGGTGCAAGCTAGCCAGCAGCAACTCCGCGTATGGACCCGGCAAGGTGACTATAATT
>JBAMHX010000015.1:26862953-26875138 GCA_037177515.1 Pseudomugil tenellus
GAAGTAGTTCAGGCAGTAGTTCAGGCAGTAGTTCAGGCAGTAGTTCAGGCAGTAGTTCAGGCAGTAGTTCAGGAAGTTGTTCAGGCAGTAGTTCAGGCAGTAGTTCAGGCAGTTGTTCAGGAAGTTGTTCAGGAAGTAGTGGAGCATAAACCTACGTCCTAAACAAACTTAAGGGAAGCATAAACATCTTTTTTGCAGATCCCTTTGGTAATTGTTTCTGTCCGTTGTGCATGGCAGCTCCTCCGTGCGAACGCAGAGTTGATGCTACGTTGTGACGGAGAGCAGGAGGCGCCGCCATTAACCAGGCCGGATACGTGTTGTTCTAGTGGTTCATCATTTGCATCGTGGACCACTTGTACTTAAACACAGCTTTGCAGTGTTGGAAGTGAAGCGCGTCATTTTTAAAATGAAAATATTCCCACGCCACACATCGCCGTGACCTCTTTATGATCAGACTTTGGAGATAGACGGAAACTGGCAGGTAACCGAGCAGGCTGGTGGAGTTTCTTTTATTGCTGACTACATAACAGGACTTCTATTAGTTTCATTTGTTTTTTAAAAAAGTCATCAACTAAAATCTTAATGATCGATTATTGATTAATCATGCCCATCCCTAGAATCCACGCTACCTTGTAATATCCAACATGTGGGCACTAAGTTTTTGTTTCCAGGTTGCAACAAAAAACTAAAACAAAGCCTCGCCGTTACTGACAAATATCCAAATGAAGAAAGTGTACTGCTGCTAGCGAGCTGTGACTGCACCGTAAGCTACGCAGCCCTGTTTGCAAATCCCACAATGCTTTGCAATGTGATATCACCTTTACAAGCTTGTATTGCAGATACAGAGGACTCAAGTAGAGAGCAGGACTGTAGTAGTTTCTTTTCACTATCAAATACAACAAAATATACTTAGTTTTTCATGCTTAAGTGTCCAGAAAATCAGAACATGGATGTTGTGTGATGCTTGCCATACCGTTTCGTCATGTTTATGCTATAAAAATATCATCTTTTTTTCTTACTACAGGTAGAGCGTCCTTCTTTTTCAATAGAGAGCCTCAAGAGACACGCGGCAGACTCAAAGATGGACGGCTTCTCATCAAAGGGTAACGTATTAGAGAATAAGTTATCGCATTTTTAGCATGTGTGGCACCAGAAAGCATCTGCTGGATGACCAGAGATTTTACGATGGTCATTTTAAAGTCTACGATTGCATAAAGCGTTTTTAGAGAGCAGCATTACTCAGCAACTCGTGGAAAAAAGTGAAGCCTATGTGATACCAAAACCTCCAACTTCCCCCTCATCCCATGAGGGCTCCAAAACGGGAAATTAGAGCCCCTACCCGGTCCGAGAGGTTTTCAGAATGATCAGGTCCAAACTCGTATCAGGCTAGAAGTTTTCTCTCGGTGAACAAACGGTTGTTCATTCTGAAGGCTCTGCTCTGTTTCTGCAAACTGTCTCAACTTTTGGGATTTTTGTAATATAGGCATCTTTTTTTAAGACACGAGCTGTCAATTTGAGTTGTCCTAGAAGACTTTTCATGCTGGTAAGAAGCTGTGTTATATACTTCTGCTTTTTTAAAGACTTGTTATGATGAATCTCCATGGCAACGAGACTTATTTACCACCAAGATCAACTCATAATGCTCTCAAAATTCAAGATTATCAGTGAAATAACACTTCTAATCACAATGGAGTTGAAAAGAAGGAGAAGATGCTGGGCAGGAGTTAGGCGAGATAAACGGTGGAGATTTAACCGTTCCTTCCAACTGTTGTGATGGGTAACGTTAGCTCGCTAGCTAACAAAACTGGTTAGCTTCAGGTGCAAACGGAACAAATCCCAGAGTGTAATGTCAGCGGAAAACTAAAGGGAGGTGGAGTTGCAGTACTGGTTAACCAGTAATAAAGTATTTTTCATTTCATTTTTCAGTTGACCTGCATATGAATGAATTATAAAACACTTTTATCCAAACATAAACTTCAAAAGACAACAAAGCATTTTTATAAAAAGAATGTTTATGAAAGAAATATGTTACGCAACAAGCCTTTTTATCGGGCCAGGCTCGCACACAACGACCAAAACAGCTGACCTGCAGCGAACATGAACAAATGAATTCTTTCCAAGTGTAAGCTGTAAGATATAAACAAGTAAATAAAGCCTACTGGTGATGGACTCACATGTTTTAGGGCAGGGATGCTCATTACGTTGATCTCGATCTACCAGTCGATCGCATGACATAAAATATACGTACGTTAGTCTGTCATCCATCTTGTCACTGGATTGTTTTACAGGGTAGCCGACGGCGCTAAGACACTAGTGTCAGATTTCAATAAAATGATAGACGGCAGATGTGCAAATATCTCTGCTCGGATACTTCAGGCTGTGGACATGTAGGAATGAAACGCACCTAAAAGACTGTTGCACGGTGCGCATGCGCACACAGCTTCTCTGAGCATAAAGTCGGTGAAACCTATTGGTGTTTGTGTTGCTTTACTTGAAGTAGTTCCGACAAAGTGCTGATTCAGATTTAGATTGTTTAATATAAACATGTACAGGAGTGAATTGTTCTTATGTGGTTTAAGCTAATTTTCTTTATAATTTCTGAGTTCTATTTATATTCCCGTTGTTATCTGCGCGTGATGTCCATGTCATGGTGAAGAGCCCTTGTGGATATTATTTGTTTTATTTGTTTTTCAGTGAACCACACCCAGATGTCTATTATTAAAGATCGCTATCTGAGCATCTGGACAGCTGCAGTTGTTCTTATAGACGACTGAGGCCAGTGTTGTACACACCAGCATACAGAAAAGACATTTTACAGCAGTGAAATCTGTAAAATCCTTAAACGGTCTCATCCTGACATTGCTTACACATCTTTCCCCTCTCCACTCACATCCTCTGTGGGTAGATCTTCTTGGTCACTTTATAAGTAGCTCTTAATGCTGAAAAGGTGTGAGCTCCCCAGTTTTAGGGGGTGATTCAGCAGCGCGGACTGAACATAACACTTGACTTGCAGCGGATCTCAAGAACACACAGGCCTAAATGATTATTTCCAGACATAAGATACCAAAATAAAGCACCAACAACGGCCCGAGTCCGATTGAGTGTAAAGAAACCTACAGGGAGCTTTTACAGTCTATTCTCAGTGCATGCGATGGGCAGGCAGGTCTTTTGAGATGGCCATACATTCAGCTTTACGTTCTAATGTGAACTCTACTCTGTAAAACATCAACATGGTTTTAAAAAAGTCTGAAATTGCCTAAAATTCCGAACTTTAAATGTAAAACCATGTTTTCATCCGAGGTCTTAAATTGAGTTGCATAAACCTGAAATAGTTGCTGTAAAAAGCTATTTTTCCATGCGTCGTGATTAAAGTACAAACCCCGTGATACCTGCAGGAAAGAAATGGCCAGTTTGTGGCTATGTTTGTGAAAACATGGAATACAAAAAGCATGTAATCTTTAATAACTAAATAAAAATAAAAGGTTTTTCTGGAATCATGTGTTTCTAGTAATATGTTGTGTTGGTATAAAATAGTCTTGAAACACTCTTACATGTAACTTCCTGAAACCTGCAAGGCCCTGATGGTAAGTGAGCGTTTTTTAGCAGAGATCAGAAACTAAACCTCTGAAGTCTCAGGACTCGTGTCCAACGGATTTGCGTGCTGACTGTGTTTTAGATATGAAGAGCCAGCAGGAACCCATGTTGACCTGTGAGCTGTGCGGCAGGGTGGATTTCGCCTACATCTTCAAAAGGTCCAAGCGGTTTTGCTCCACGGTGTGCGCCAAACGGTAAGACGGCTTTCTCCATTTCCACGCTTCATCCCAGATCGTAGTTCAGTGGATTCGCCCAGGTAAGGATTAACTATGTAGAGTCATCCACACATGTATTCATGCCCTCCTATTAAAGAAGGAAAACTGCTATCGCTGAAATAAGTTGAAGTCTAATTATGATAAAATAATACGTTATATTGCTGATTAGGTAATAATTTGTTGAGCAATCCTATTTTCTGTCACTCTGTTTGACTTCTGCATCTGTTGACATCAAACTGCTTCTATTTGTACAGGACTGTTTTTTAATTAAATAAAATAACAAACAATGTGTTTATATATTACTGAATTATCATTTTAAACATTTTCATTTATTAGTTTTTTATTTCCCAGACTATTTTAAAATGAGCCTTTCTTTAATGGAATTTAAATGAATTTGAGGACAACTTGGGACATCCTTGGGATTATGACTCTGCAAAATAGATGATTTATATCGTCTGCACGATAGAAAATGTCAATCGTTTCATACGAGGTCTATCGTTTAGGCAACGACATGGCGCTTCACTGCAATTCATGTCCAGAAGCGCCTTACTGCAATCCATGATTCAATAAACGCAGAGAAAGACGTGGACAGATGTGTTTCACTGCAGGCTGATGCGGAGCTGGTACCTAAAAGAGCGACAACATCTGCCGCGTCAGTGTGGTTTGGATATAAAAAGACCCACGTGGCACGAACAACAGTTTTTAATAAAATATGCCGGCCGGTCCAACCAACGGACTCCAACGTGAATAAATTATTTTATCACCTGTACAAGAATCACAGCAAAGATTTACAGAAAGCTTCAGATAGCAAAAGCGGAAAGTAGCGAGGAGCGGTGGCGAAAGTGCTCGTAATGCAACACCACAGTCATAGATCCCACAGATGGAGATATTTGTTCTAACGTCGAGCTTTCTATTTCCTGCGTTAGAGAAGGAAGAATATTACACGGAAGCATCTCCAACACATCACGGACGGGTTGTTCGTTCGGGTAACTGCGGATACCAGCAGCATTGTGACGGTTTGCCTGTGTGCGTGTCAGCAACTCCAGTCCTACAGAACCGCTGAGTGGTTTCCAGAGTTTCCCTGTCACAGCAGAATTACGCAGCTGTGTCTTAATTCAGGGCATACTTCGCGGCGCGGATCCAAAGTACCCTTTGAATTGGGCAGCACTTGGCGCGCCTCTATGATTAATGCGCACTACGCACTTTACCTCGGCACTCATGCAGACTATGAACTGAGGCACAGCTGTCCATTAATTCACTCTGATATGCGTCACCTGTGCGGCGCCGAAACTCGCGGCTCAGAGTCGCCAAATCCTGTTATAGGTTATGACACACCGCTGTAATCGTATGCGGGAATTTCCCACATTATAAGAGTCAAGTTTGCGGAAATTGATTAATATATTTTGCGTGATTCCACAGTGAGTTTCAGGCCCTGATGTCTATATCGGTTTGCAGATTGTTATGGGGATATAAAATAAACTATCTGGATATGAAATTAGATCATATCACCCACCTTATCTGCAATTTAACATAAACAATTTAGTCACTGATATTACAAAAAAATCTATATTGTGATGATGATATAAAATGAGCTTTATGATGATATGAGGCTCCATAAGTAAGTTTGGGATTAATGTTGCTTTTTCCTTCCCCCACATGTTCACGTCATGTCTATGTAAAACGTTGACAAAAGTTGATAAAATTAGTGACGATTAACCAAGTAAATAAAGAATTCAACATATTTTTTAAAATCCTGTTCTTATACTGACCACAACGTCTTTGGATGAGCTAAAGATCATTTAATATTAACATGAATCAAGTATTACATTCATTTTCTAAGCAAGAAAATTTGAGAAAGATGTGGTTATAGGTCATTTGAAGAAATGATGTGAACTCAATCAAACAGGCATTTCCATAATATTTATTATTTTTAATGATTTAAACAAACATATTGGTGAAATGTATCCACAGTTCATTTAAAATATGGAGTAACTGCATGTAAGATTATTTCCTCACAGCTACAATGTGGGATGCACTAAAAGGATGGGTCTCTTCCCAAACCGCAAAAGCACCCTGGAGAACATGAGGAAACAAAAGGCTTTGAATGGAAACCACAAAAACACCTCTACGGAGGCTAAAAAGAAGGTGAGCCATCTGATGATTAAAGATAAGCAATGACTAAATGTGATTCCTTTAGCTAAAGTTCAGGAACGGAAACTGTAGTTTGTGTAGTAAAAACAGGTGTTGATCTTTGCTTACAAGTCAATACACATCATTTCTGCAGAGATGGACTCCAGCTGAGGAATAAAAATAACTGGTTACCGCAGAAAAGGGTTGGAGATGTGAACTGTATCTGCTCTGTCTGTGCAGAAAGCTCCTGCTGTCCTGCCTCACCCCACTGGTCACTCAGTCCACCCGGCACCCGGAGAGTCCAGTCAATGTTCGGACCTTTCTGGCTACAAAAGACCCCCATCTCCGCTACAGGCCTCCCAGCGGGTTCCTGCAACGCAGGGCCCGGAGTTGCCCCACGCTTTCCTGCCCAGTGACCCGGGCCAGTGGAACATAGAGGATGTCTATGAGTTTATCTCCTCTCTGCCAGGTGGGGGCTGCTTGGCTTATGAAAAGGAGAGAATGGTGCAGTGTTCTGGGCTGGACAATAAGACGATAAATGACCTTAGAAAATGTCTCCGCTGCGTAAGAACGGCTTACTGCATGCTGTCACGCTGCAATACATGATTTATTAGGATGCAGGATGATGCTGTACAACATGACAACCCTGGAACCTAAAAGAGAGACAACTTGTGCCGCGTGTGTTATGGCCTTTTCATATTTTAGCTTTATTACTTTATTCCTAATTAATATCAGGCCCAAAGCTCTGACCATCATGTTCCTAAACTAATGTCATTCTGACCTTAGTAAGCCATCTGTGTGAGTTGTGTCCTTCCCGTCATGGAGAATGCGTAGACGGGACACGAGTCTTTATCTGTTGTAACATTTGGAGCAAATACCTGCCGACAGGTGCAGACGTCTGGCCGAGTTACAGAAAACACCGGATTTCGGAGAATGCCTCCATGGAGCGTTGAGCATAAAAGTACTTCACCAATGACACAAATTATATTAGTTTATCATGTTTGTTTACTAGTTTTTCCAAAAAAATATTTATATCGGCCCACATCTAAAGATTTAATTGTATTTATTATTTTTATATCACTTTTTTATAACTTTTTTATATCACTTCCAACGTATTTCAGTGGCAGCTGTTTATTTTTTCATGAGAGTATGAATACGTTTAAGGATGACTGTGTTTTAAATGGTTTGTTTTCTTGCATCAACACAGAAATAAACGAGCTCTGCCGTCAGAAGCAACGGCTAGGAGTTTATCCCCAAATGCCCCAATCCTCTAAAACACACGTTACAATAAATGTTCAGTCACAAAGCTAAGCTTTCAACCGACCCGGTATGACATCATCCCGAGGTCACGACCTTTTATTTGCACTTGATTTGAGGTCAACTAGAGAAATAGTTCCAGAGATGTAGCCAAAAATCTGATTTTTTTTTTTTTTGTGCTTGGGGACATTAACACGTATGGAAATTTAGCTGTAAATCAGGGGTTTCCACCTGCATCAAATGGCTTAATTGCCTCTTGTGCATGACATCCAGCCCTGCTGTAAATAGTTCCAGGTGTTTAGTGACAAATCTGATTTTTCAGGCATAAAACACCTTGCGGCGAAACCATGAACCCCAAAATGTTTGGCCAAGTTGTGCCCTTGGGGACATAAACGGGTAAAACAAAGTATGAAAGTCCAGTGGTAATATCCGGCGGCGACTGCGGTTCCAGGATATAATGAAGCTTAATATAACTTACAAGTAATCTGTGTTTAGGGATGTAATTAATGTGATCATGTGATTCTATAAATGTATAGTTTTGGAAAATTAAGCAGATATCTTTTTAAAAACATAATTGTAGAAAGAAAATGTTAAATGGTGACATCCGAGTCCCAACAGGCGATAAGCAACGCTACTTCCACATGGTGTGGTAGTCGGACTGATGTGTGTCTGCGGTTGCAGGTTGTCTGGAGATCGCAGAGGAGTTCCGCGCTCAGGAGATCGACGGACAAGCTCTTCTCCTGCTGAAGGAGGACCATCTCATGGGGACCATGAACATCAAACTGGGCCCAGCACTGAAAATATTTGCTCAGATTAGCCTGCTGAAAGACTCGTAGCCCACCTCACTGCACACCCACGTGATCAGGCTGCGCTCAGGATCCCACCTGTTGACTCTGTGAGTTCTGGTTCCAAAGCAGGACTGTTTGGATATTTGTTGCTTCCTCAAGACGGTTCGGCTGTACAACTACTTCAGGAAGCGGTCAGTCCGTGTTTGGAGCTTCAGGTTAGGTAGACTGTGGTGAGAAAGCATGTAGTTTGCATGACCTGTAGGTCTGGGCTGCTCCCCCCAGTTTAGGGTCAGGTTTCAGATCTGCGCTTGCTGTTTTAGCCCAGTGTTTGTATTAAACATATCTGCTGTATTAGAAGATCAGTGTTATCTCTGTGGATTGTTGGTCCTGATCCAGGACCTCGTGCTGCGCTACCATCTCACAATCATGGACAGTCAATGGCTCATGTTAGGATGATCCTGGATCAGCGCTAACATCAGGTCCAGAAAGCCGGATTTTAATCCCTCAGAACTAGTTGACAACTTTCAGTTCAACAATATAATTAATAAGTTTATGACTTTTCATTAATCCCCACATTGGAGGAAGAAGAGTGAGCAAAAGTCAATGCTCAGAGCAGGATTTTATGTCCTGGTCAGCTGTCTCAGTATGTTTGCTGTGGTGGTATCTATTGATCATCAAACCAGATGTTTGCATCTCTTATCCCACACTGAGAAGACAGATGTCATGCTGGGCCTGTTGTTACTGCACATAGAGGTGAACGTAAACCTAAAAGTTATCAGGAAATGTCTGGATGCTTTAATCAAAACCAGTATAAAACCACTGACACCATGAGCCGCATGAAGCAGAACAACCAGCCAGGAGGAAAAACAGGAATACAGACTGATTAAAGGCAACTGCACTGACATGGAAAGACTGGAGAGTCACAAACAATAATGCAAAAACATTATTTTTTATTTATGTCTAATCTATTTGGACATTTTTATTGCTCTCACTGTTTTTGAAAGGCAAGAGACAGAATATAACATTTTAAAATAAGTTTTTCAGGTATCTGTAGAAGAATGCTGTATTTGACCTAAAATTTAACCCCTTAATGCCTGGATTTATTTACAATTAGGTAAAAAAATTAATTCAGGATAAAAATAAAGTAGGAAAAGACAGAAATGATAAAGTACAGTTAAATAATAAAAGAATAAAAATGAGAGACAATGAATAAATATAAAAATACATACAGAGTGAGTAAAAGCTAATGTGTAAATAAAATAAATGAATTGGATAAAAGTAAAAGATCAGAATGTTGCAAATATAGCGAGTAAGCATCAATGTCTTTCATTAACCCATTAATGAAAAAATAAGTAAAAAACACAAATACTGGAATGAGACCTAAATGAAAAAAAGATGAACAAATAAAAACTGAAGCAGTTTGTAGTAAATTTGAGAATATCAAGCGGTTAATTTCTAATATAAAAACATTTGCTCTTTCATGGGTTTTTCTTTAAATTCCTACATATTTTTATTTATTGTTGACTCTTATCATGTTTTTCTGTGTGTGGAGTTAACGGTCAGAAACACCTCTGAAAACATCCCTTTAAGCCTCGCTGGTTCAGACTGAATGCAATAAATGCAGAATGATTTTCCTTATGTTTCAGGTTATCAGGTCAAGTCTATGCACACAGGAAGTGACTGCTATAAGTGCCTGTAGTAACACGCAGGCTTTATTCTGTCCATAATCTTTTACCAAAGTGGAAATCAAGCCAGAACTGCTCTGCTGACTCTTACTGATGCTCTCTTCTGGAACAATAAACAGGTTTGTCCTTTAAAATGTTTTTCTACACAGAAAACTCTAAATAAAATCTGTAGTTTTGTACGTCTTTGCAGTGTTTCAGTGTGTTCATTGAAATGATTTGATGCTTGCTGGAGTTTTCAGCTGTTTGAAATGCAGGTGAAGTGGCAGCTCAGCAGCAGTCGTATCTGATGAAGAACTGAATTTTCTCTGAGTCGCAGGTGGAACCGAGGCCTAAATTAGAAACCTCGCAATGTGGGAAATGTGAGTTTAGTGTCGAATGCAACAGGAGAAAAATGACAAAAGAACCTTTTCCTGTTGACACAATACTATTAGTTTACACTACTTTTCAGCCATATTGATACCAGTGCCAATACTTGCTGCACTGGGGCAGATTTGATTGCCCAGTTGTCATGGTAACTTGCCTAGTTTAACATTTATCCTGGCCCAGGACTCAATTAAGCCACGATGAAATTATTTATGGGCTCAATCCCAAGTTGTGTTTTTGCAGGTGTAAATGATTCCAGTTTACTTCATGTCCTTCCACACTGCTGCCGGCTCGCAAAGGAGAATAAATCCATTTCAAAATCTTCACTTTTCTGCTTTACTGCTGAAACTTTTTTCCCCTAAAGTTTAAATCTTTTTAAACAAATTTTACGCGAATCCTTCTCTGCACATTTACATTTTCCGGCCAGAGTATTTTTTTTTTTAAGGATGATAAAACTTACATCCTCGAACAGTGTCGGGGGTGTAAAATTGAACTGTCAGGTTGGCCACCAGGGAACCAACCTGAAACTGTTTTGACATCTCATATCAAGTGCAAATGAAAGGTCATGACCTGAAGATGTGTCATTTACCTGAATGTTTCTATATTTGTATATGTAATCGAGGACTGGGAAAATTGAAGATTGAGGGCGTGCGGGAATATACCCATAGCTGTCGTCTCCGACGGCGTAATGTTTAGTTTACAAACTCAAACTTTTATTTGCAAAAATTAATTTACAACTGCTAAATCTTCACCAAACAGGCTGAACTTCACACTCAAAGCTGTGTCCTCAGTTCCCTCCTTCACAGCTCAGTGTCATCCTACATACGTATTTTAAAATAAACTTTCTCACCAGCAATCTCTGCTTACAGGTGGAATGAAAAGAAGATTGCAACTTTCGTATTTTTACAAGAATTCAGTGATTTATTTCCTTCCCAAGTCAAACAAAATCATAAAGTTAAAGTACAAATCACTCAAATAAATTAACTTCTTTCTTCAAGGAGGCACACTCAGTAGTTTACATTATAAGAAAGAGATTCAATAAAACCCACAACGGAATTAAAAAGCGATCAGATTTCAAATAAGTTGAAATTAAATGAGTCATACAACGAAAACATTACCTGAACATGTATACATACAAAGACATGCCCACAAAAATGCCAATTATTTTCCTCCCATTTGTATTTAGCCAGCAGTGGAAGAGCGAGGAGTTACGGGAATGTATTCAGGTCATTTTAATGTGGCTTTTTTTCCAGTAGACACTCTATAGAATATTGTTACAAAGAAAATAAGCATTTTAACATGTGACCCCCCCCCACTCTGCCTCCAGGAGTAATAAATATAATCAGAGCTGTTGTGGAAATTGGAAGAAAATAAATTTTGTTTGGTAAAAGAACTGTTTTCGATGTAAATCCTGAAGTTTCTGTTAGTTTTTAGTGCTTGACGTCATGTCAGTGCAACAGAACCAGCAGTGTTTTATCCCAATGTGCCGGCATGCTCAGAAAGGAAGGAGGGAATCCAGCCATTTGCTTCAGGTGGGATGAAGAACGGATGTCTACGTGTTTAGGATTAGATTGTTTACCTAGCAGGTGACTCTGCTCTCTAAATTAGCTTTATGCACAGCATTACAGAATTAACTGATTAATCCAGATGTGTCTGAACTCAGTAACCACAACAGTAACGTCCAGACACATCTGGATTCATCAGTTCATCCAGTAATGAAAGACAGGAAACAAAGAGCTGTGCATGAAGCCAATTCATCTGGTATGGTGGCTGGAACAGCTGTTGGAACAGCTGCGGGATTTTGATACCTTTACTTTGGAAAGACGTGAGGCAAGTAAAACTTGTGGTCCGAGAAACCACTAAAGCTGAAAAATGCACAAAAATCATGTAAAAAAAGGTCTGCGGCCAACTTGCCACAACAATACGAGTCAGGTTGATTAGCTGTAAATGTCAGAAGATAAATGTTGCAGGAGGTGAAGGAGACGGTTAGACATGTTGCAGGTGGTAAAGGACACGGTTACACATGTCGCAGGAGGTGAAGGAGACGTTAGACATGTCGCAGGAGGTGAAGGAGATGGTTAGACATGTCGCAGGAGGTGAAGGAGACGGTTAGACATGTCGCAGGAGGTGAAGGAGACGGTTAGACATGTCGC
>JBAMHX010000015.1:26881593-26899239 GCA_037177515.1 Pseudomugil tenellus
GACGGTTAGACATGTCGCAGGAGGTGAAGGAGACGGTTAGACATGTCGCAGGAGGTGAAGGAGACGGTTAGACATGTCGCAGGAGGTGAAGGAGACGGTTAGACATGTCGCAGGAGGTGAAGGAGACGGTTAGACATGTCGCAGGAGGTGAAGGAGACGGTTAGACATGTCGCAGGAGGTGAAGGAGACGGTTAGACATGAAGATGGAAGGTAGAACACACCATTCTGTTACCACTGCAGTGGTGTGAAGGTGGACACTGCGTAAAGCTGGTTGTGGGTAACTAGTATCCCTCACAAGCATTAAAGGCATCAATAGGTTCTCTAATTAAAATACTATGAAACTATGTGAACAGTTGGCATCTTCTTGCTGCTCAGTTTAGAGAATCGTCTGAAATGAAGTGGAGCTCAGCGAACAGCTACTGAGAACAGTAAAGCGAAAATGTATTTAAAGCATCTAAGACTGTAAACTCTGCAGGACTCCACATACATGCCATGATGCGGTATCACAGTAAAGAAAAATGCTTTTACGCTTGTTTCAGACTAAAATCAAACTGCTGGGGGGCGAAACTTTCTGCTTTTTGTGGCTCCGTTCTGTTAGCTGCCAGCTTCCAAAGGTCCCTTTCAGATTCTGCATGGTGAGTCCTCTGTGTGCTTCACACCCGTTCCAAATAAAAAGGATAGCATGTCGGCTTCCCTGATCAGAGATTATATTTCTGATGCATCAGCGAGTGCAAGCTGCTTTGTGTGTTTACTATTAGAATGTAATACAAAGCAGCTCAGTACTTTTCTGTTTCAAACTTGCTTCCTGCTTCATATGAGCTGCCTTTTACTCCACATGAATCATAAAGTTCCTGTTGTTACTCCGACATTATGCTGAATTTCTTCATATAAAATACATATTTCTAAAATCCATTGTCACGATGCCAATCCACAGGACTGCAGTATTCTGCTAAAATATTGCATATAAACAGGGTGTGTGATGATGTTTGTTAGCTGGTAATCTGAAAACATGTTGAAAAGATCCAACAGATGCCAGAACAAGTGACAGAAACTGAATTTAAAGCTCAGACTTCTGTCTGGAAATTGAAACCATACTGATTTATTAACATTGATCTGATCCTGTGAACCCTGTGAAATACTCATCGTTTTAAACTTATTTCACTCAGAATTTCTCATTTACATGTTTAATTTATGCTAAATAAAGCGTTATAGCGTGATAGTTTTCTTATCACCACTCCCAATAGGACGTCCGGCTTGTTGAAGGATTCAGAACCTAAACGCAGTAAGAATTAAATTTGCCTCTTTCTGAAACTTTTAATTACAAATCTACAACTTTATATTACTAATTGCACAGCATGCTGTTGTTTAACCATAAAAAACCCAAAGTGTCTGTAGCATGAATCTAGCGATAAATGTTGTGATTTATGTAAACATCTTCTTCCTCATTTAGTCTCCGCCTACATTCATCATATACATGTATTATGAACCACCTGAAAGTTGGCAGAGTAGCTCCTAATTCATTCATCTTCACCCAACTGCAAAATGCTAAAATACATATTTTTATCACACTTCAAGTCATATGTCAGATCTGCTCTGTATTGCTGTCCTACTTTTCCTAATTTCTCAGGAGGTGGGAATCACCATAGCAACCAGCAGGTTCTTCATCAGTATCATCACGGCTTCTACAAACTCCGTACACGTCATCTCTGGTCAGTTTACATGATTCCACAGCTTCAATCCGAAATTGTTTCAATGTGTGTCAAACTTTTCTAACTTGTGTTTTTTATTGTTAGAGTGAGAAAAAGGAGTAGACGAACGGCAGGGATGTAATGCTTTGACATCTTTGTGGGAGGTATGGACAGAGAAAGCATGTGAGAGAAATAACGTGTCCAAGCTTTGTTCATGCAGCATCCAAGGAGTCACAGCAGTCATCCTCACGCTTGGCGACCTGGCAAAGTCAGAGGGGAAGATTAGAACGGACCGACACTCCCCCACCCGCACAACACCTCCCAGGAGGAAAAGAAAAACATGCGCGGTGAAAAGCAGAGGCATGATGCGCAGTAAAGAACCAAAGCCAAGCCACAGATTTCTTGTTAATTTAATAGAGCAATTGGATATAAAACATCATCAGAAAAGGCAGAAACAGAAGAAGAGCAGAAAAAAAGACTTGTGTCTGAGTGAACGCAGTCCGTGCTGATCAGAGAGAAGTCCAGCAGGCCTGTAAACCAAACCACACCACCGTTTTCTACCGTTTTCTACGTAACAAACAGGATGTGAAACAGATCAGGTCAACTTTACATGTCATTTAGATTCACAACGTCACCCAAAAGCTCAGATTCACTAGAATTCATTCATTAAAGGACCAGAATTATGGCTCATATGACTGTAAATCGAAACATGTTGTATTTAGGTTTGCTCTCATTGAAGGGGGCCTTTGCTTCCCTGTAGGGGTCTCAACAAAACCCACAGAATCAGAACTAATGCTGAATCCGCATCGTTTGTGCAGCAGGGCTGACGAAACAGCGTTTCTAATGACTTCACATTTTCCTGGAACGTTTCTAAACGTTTGTTATTTCTAAAAATGTCTCAACAGCAGAAAGTTAGCCAGATTTTTTAAATAACAGACGCTGTAGCCAATAAGGATTATGCAGGCGACCGATCCGATGTTTGAGTTCTACAAAGAACTTGGCCAAAATGTTGACATAAAATAATCATTTGGGTTCCAGACGACATTCCTCCTTTTCGTCTTCGGATACCATAAAAAAGCGTTTTGCATTTGCTGTGCTCGTCTTTTCTGCATCAACAATCATCTTAAAAATAATAAAACTCTTTAATAAAAAGCTTTTTTCTTACATCTCCCCAACCCTGATCTCTTCCTAAAATAATCAGCGAGCATTGGGGGGGATTGTAAAGATTTGTTCTGAGGAAAAAATAAATAAATATATAATTATTCTGTTTTTCTGAATAATTTCACAAACGTTGTTTTTTTCCATTGTAGAAATCATTAAAAAATAAAATTGTAATTTTTTTTTCAAACAAAGAAAAAATATTGGGATTATTTTAGTCATAATTTTTCAGAAAAATAAAAATCTAATTAAATTTGAGTAATTAGAAAAGGAATCTTGCAGCTGTGTCTATTGGGAATAAGACGTGTTTGTCTGCATCCTGAACAGGATTATTGGTTTGTAGAGACTCTTATGGATCTGTTGGGGGTTCAGACTTCAGCCTCAGGTTGGACACAAATGTCATGACAACGTCTTGGTTTAACTTTTTTTGCTAAATTATCTTTATTAATTCTGAAAATGAGCTTTTATGTTGTTTTTTAGGCGAATACAATTAGCTTCTGTACTAAATTTGTTGGTGTCTTCCTCCCATCACCTGCTGACCACTAAACACCAACTTATTTACTGCCAACTGCTGGATTGAAACTATTCAAATGAGCCTTTATAAAACATGACATTTAAAATCTTCCTGATTTAAAAATAGCGACTGATGAGTTTGAGAGTTTTAATGGGGAAAAAGAAAATCTTATTTTGACTTCAGAAAGATTGTTTTAACACAAAACTAACAGCATGTCCAAAGAGTTACCTCTGAAAAAGAAAGCAGACTTTGTCCCAGTATGAATGAAAAAGTGATTAAAGGCTAAGTGGCAGTGATGGACAACATGACAGTTAGCGTAAAACTAAAAATAATTCCACAAAAAACAAAACATTTGTGCTTGTTTTTGTTCCATTGCCATTAAATCTGATTTACATTCTACAATGGACATGAAGTTCAGTGAGAGCGGTGCTGTTTTCAGTTACGAGACTTCTTTTTGTGGTTTACTTTGTTGTGAAGGGAAAGTGTGCGAGGCTACTGCTGAGCCACTCCCAACGTGAGATGGGAAAAATCATTTCACTCAGAGAAAGTCAGAGCTGACAACCCGACCAGCAGACAGAAACGTTTGCCACCACACACACGAAAAGGAGGAGATTGAGTTGGTTCTATCGCTGCTGCTTATACCTTGCTCCTGAAGAGGGGCTTTGCTCCCGGACCACAGTACTCGTTGTATATGAGCTTGAAGAGGAAGAGGTGGAAGAGCGTAATGAGCGAGGCCACGCTGAACCAGAACAGGAAGGGCAGGCCGGGGTACCTGTTGGCCATGTGCTCCTCGTGAGCCAGGATGGCCTTAAGGTGCAGGGTGTGGCGCAGGTCCTGCAGGTGCCGCAGGTCTGTGGAGATGTACAGCAGTGGCGTGATGGGTTGGGTCACCATGACGGGGAAGGTGTGGCCTTTTATCTCCGACGTCAGCTCCACGGGCTCGTTGAGGCAGCCGGCCTCGCAGGCGTACAGCTTCACCGGCTTCTCCTGCTGCTTCACGGACACGTGCAGGAACGGTTTGCCCTCCGTGTCCAGCAGCACCGCCAGGTTAATCAGGTCCTGGTTGTAGTGGATTCCCCTCAGCGCGTAGCTGTTGTGCAGCACATCTGGATCTGCCTGGAACTGAAGGTGGTTCTCTGTGAACTGCAGGCCGCCAAAGCTGAGCACCATTCCCTGCATGGCTCCGTGGGCCCCCGCGGCCACCAGCACCTTGCAGCCCCTCTTCTGCAGAGTCAGGGTCCATAATGTGACCAGCTGCAGGATCTGAGCGGTGCCGCTCACCCTGTCGGGCCACAGATTCTCCGCATGCATGGTGGCGTGGCCGCTGAAGCAGTGGTCGGCGTAGTTGAGGCTGGACTCGAGTCGTGCGCGTTCCTCGTTGCCCAGTCTTCGGTCCAGCATGGGGGCCGTGGAAGAGGACAGGATGTAGTAGAGCGTGGTGTTCACCGTGCGGCTGGATGGCGTGTGGGAGTCTGTGATTCTCCTCATTTCAACACCTGAATCAACAAACACACAGAGGCCACATTTCACTACGCAGCGCGTTTTACTGCGAAGCATCAGGAGGACAAAGCGCTTCTCCGCTAGCACTGCATCTATTTTCTCTCTCAAACTGTGTTGACTTTTATACACGGAGTGTTTCAAACGTGCACTCCGTCTCCTGAGCCGTGACGACGAAAAGACGGCGGCGACATTCGCTGCAAACTTTTACACCAACTTTGGATCATTAGCAAGTAAGATGTTAACTTATCAGCAAATAGCCGGGTCGCTTTGAGGCCGGCGTGTGTGTGTGTGTCCTTTCACAGTTTATTAGCTGTGTGTTTTCTACAACATGTCCCGCCTACAGTCCGTCTGCCCCCCCTGCTGTGTGAAAACTGTAAACAGAAACGATAATGTGTCTGTGAGACGAGCTGCTGGTTGCAATGAGCTTAAAACGCCGTTTAAACTGGATCTTTACCGACACAGCTCCGGCTCGTTGCTTCGGTTCGCATATAAACATCAGGTAGATGACAAGGACGAGACAGGAAATGATGGAAAAGATGAAAATTCACTGAAGCTAAAACTTTTCACTGGTTGTTTTTAGGGCTGAAACAATTCCCCGAATTATTCGAGTAATTACTAAAAATCCTCGAGGCAAATTACCCGCCTCGAATAATCGTGAATCTCATTGTCATTGTCCCGCGCATCTGCCCGCGTGATTTAAAAAAATTATATTACTCTACCATCACTGAAAATATTTTTCATCCTGTTTATGCTAAACAGAGGAGTCTCATTTTGAACTTTAAAGCGCTACTTTCTACTTTTCATAGTAACTGCCGGGTGGTACGTATGCACTTTAAAAAAAAACAAGTTTCTAAAGTCAGCTGAGAGGCATGTTTTGACATTTTTTACGTGACAATAAAATGTTTAGAAATTGTTTATTTGGTGTATAGATCATCATTTTGTCTTTGTTTTAATGTAGCTCTGAGTAAGCTCAAGTCAAATTCTGATAAGTACAAATTGTCTTCACATTTTTTATACGATTACTCGATTAATCATGAAAATAATCGATAGATTAATTGATTACTAAAATAATCGATAGCTGCAGTTCTATTTGTTTTATAGTTTGGCAGAGAAAAATATCCAGTGACAAGAATGAATAACATTAAAATGAGTTAAATTAAACACACATTCGTGTTACCGATCACCTTTTCTTGGTTATTAAGGGATTTTGTGCAACAGCCAAGACAAGTAATAGGCTGGGCGATTAATCCATTTAATCGCATTTTTTATTTATGAGGATTGATTTTGATGAAAATCTAGATTTTTTCTGCCCCCCCCAGCAGCTTTTGGGCCTTCTTACATCATAGTAACATCAGCGTCCTGCTGATAAACAGAAAGTCCAGTTTCCTTTATTATGTGGAACTGGTTTGGTTTTGCAATCATGGATTTGGAGCAATAAATACCACGTTGCGAAATCTGTTGCTACCAAAGGTGGAAATTTATTTCATCACCTGAAACAGATGCAGCCAGCGCAGCGGGGGGAACCGTGTATCTACGACACGCAGAAAGCAGCAAACACCCACCATGAAATTATTCTGTCCCCCAAAACAGGACGGCTGCGATGGAAATCCATCACGGACGTGGTCTGAAACGAGCCTTTTGGAAAAACAATCATTTTTTAACAGAATGGGAAAAAAATCGATTTGTAATCGAAGATTTTACTTTTAGGCCATATCGTGCATAAAAATGTATAAAATAATTAAAATGTTTTGTAAGAAGTTCTTATTGAGGTCTTTTATAAACATCTCCGTTTCCTTCTCAGCCCAGTCGGGACTGTAAATAAAGACGTAGAAGCAAAGCTCCTGCTGCGTTGTGTATCACTGTTTTCACCTGAATCTCCATCTTTTATTTCACACGTCCTGTTTTCACCACATGCACAACTAAAGAAACCAGGAAAAAAACATTAATGTTGATAGTTGGAGGAATCTTTGGAAGCTAAAATGATCTTTGACCAAAAATGGGGTTTAAATTTGCCGCGGTTGTTGGGCCGCTTGTTTTATGGTCACCTGATATGAAGAGGTCTGTCCAGGCCTGCTGATGATCCATCACCAGCTCATCCACGCTGACCCTCAGCAGCTCCCCCATCTCCTTTTTGGCTCCATCTCTGAGTGCGCTGAAAGTCTCCTCCAGTTTCGAGGAGTCGATGGGGTCTGAGGTCCGCACCACGGACACAACGTTGTCTGTGTGCTCGGACTTGGCCGCCACCTGGATCCTGCTGTTCAGCCTTTTGGTGATGACGACCACCAGCACCATGCGGCCGTTGTCCACCGGCACCCTGCCGGAGGACAACATCATCTCTCTGTCGTCCAGCATCTCCACGCTGGCGGAGAACTTGCTACCGAAAGACGGCGTGCCGGTGGAGACGTCCAGAGCACAGCTTCGGTCTGATGGGTTCTTGATGTGAATTCTCTGCAGGTAGACATTTGGTCTGCTTCTGTGTGCCATGAACTCCTCTCTGATGGTGACGCAGTCCCGGGGTGACTGCACAGTGGCCGGGGAGACACAGCGGACCGACAGCACGGATCCTTTCCGGAACCAGAGCATGCTGGCCTGGGTCTCCGCCCGCTTACCCTCCAGTTTAATGTCCACTCTTGGGGAGAAGTCAGTCTGGTGCACCGGAGCCGAGCCGGGCTGTAAGGAAGCCGACACCCACAGTCTGTTGGAGTCCACATCGATCAGAATATGGCCGTTACCTGACACAAAGGGCATGTCCAGCTGATCCTGGGGGGTTCTGTAAAGCCCCTCTCCCCTTTCAACTATAGACTTCCACCTGTGGATCTCAGTAAGGAGGCACTGTCCAGCCGCCCCGCCGGGCATGGCCGAGCCGCTGAACAAACTCCACCTCTGGTGAGCTCCCAGGTACCAGTAGAAGATGAGAAACAGTAAGAGTCCGATGAGGAGCCTCCTCGCCCAGCTGCTGGACAACAAGCCCGGAAGCCCCTTCAATCGCTGCTGCAGCCACATTTTATGCAGAAATATGGGAAGCCCGGCTATGAGTCTGCGTTTTAAGGCGGCACCCAGGGTGCTTGTGGGTAAAAGAATATATCACATCGAGGTTTTCTCGTAGGCTCACAAAAATCATAACCTAAACGGTGGCTAGTGAGTTTAGCTAGGTAGCTAGCGCTGAGCAAAGTCCCGGGCGAAAATAAGATTCTCACATCGTACTTATTGTCACATCTTCGGCAGCTGAAGGTGTACGTCAAGATTTCTTATCTGGAATTATTTTGTTTGTTTTCCGTTTGTCTTTAAGTTGAGAAAATCACTTGACTTCGTAGATTTTGCTTCCAGCGGTTGACACTTCTGGTTTGTCACAACTGCCGTTAAGCAAAACGGTGCAGCGTCGAGCGGAAATGTCGTAAAAACGTTGAAAAACTGTTTTTCTTTTTTTCTCCTCCTTTTCCCCAAATAGGCATACTTATCCTGAAGTGTCCACGTAATCAAACACAACACGACTGTAGCTAAGTGACAGTAACCATCACTGACAGAATAATGGACAAAAATATACAAACAACATTATGCAAGTGAACAATTCAGTTTTTACATAAAGCCAGAAATAAAATTTCTTACACAAACACATGAAAAGATAAACAAAAACCTATTTTATAGCACTCTATTTTTTACAACTACACATATTCCCCTTTTGTTTTATGAAAATGACAATCTATTAACTATTGCTCTTGCTGAATTATATCAAGTTCCAGTTCACAAAATCATTACAAGACACTTTTAAAACACCGTCCCGTTTATTGTAATCCATTAAACCATGTAGTCCAATGTATAATAAATCTGCTCATATAAACCATAGGTCATAAAAATAACTGTTCCAACAAGAGAAATTAAATATAATCACTTTATACCCCCATCGTGAGCATGTAGGGGTGGGCATGAAAAACACCCACAACAGACTGATTCTAGGGTGAATAGGACATGAAAGTGGGGTCAGCAACCCCTGTAATCCTAAACTAGGTAGAAAGAACCATTAACACAAATGAAAACTATCATTTAATTTATTTATACACTGAGAGTAAAGAGCTAAGACAGAAAAGTCCAGGAGGGCTCCTCCAGCAGCATTGTTACAACTAACAGGATAATAACAGGCAGATGTAATATAACATTTATCAATGGCTAATCTTAAAAGTAAGCTTACAGTCTGAGAGTGAATCTTTATATTTATATGTATATAAATGTGTATAAAGTGTATAAAGAACATTGATGTAGAACTATAAGTGAGAAAGAATCACTAAGTGTTTTGTTTGTGACAATAAATGTAAACTAATCTGGATTTAACATGTAGTAAATGAAGAAAAACACTTATTTTGCCTTAATATATTGTCACATATTTAAAGCTTTCATTTTTAGACAATAATGGGGGGTTGAATACTTTTATTCCTAAACTGTGCAAGAATAACCCTGCGACATCTTTACTGGTCCCAGTACAAAGTGATAATTAGGAAATAACTACTTTAGCTTTTCATGTCACACTAAACAAGAGGAAGAACATTTAAAGAAGCCACTAGATGAGGAGGAAAAAGCGTCTACGTGCAAGTGCTCATGTCCTCTGAGCAGTTTTACCCTTCCTACCCAAAAGTTACTAATCCCACCCATTGTGTGGATGTTCCCTGCACATTTACACGCGTGTAACACAAGAATCCATGTCAACACCGTTACAAAGACATCAAATAATCAGACTTAGGTTACACAGGCTCGTTTCCACGCGGAAAGTGGGTCAGCAGAGCGAAAAGAGGGGGACAAGCAGGGAAAAGGCGCTCAGGGGGAGGCAGAAGGGGGCGAGAAAGCTTCCAGGGAGCTCCAGAGCAAACAGTTCTGGACAAGTTTGCGGAGGAATTCGTCCGGATAATGTGGACCTATCAGTTCACGTGGGGATTCTGCTAAAGGTTTATCGCAATTTTATCAAACAATGACACCTTCTTATTTGTTAGTGTTATCGTGGATTTGTTTGTCAGCACTTTTGACGCTGACAAACGGCGAGGAGCCGCGAATCTCGCAGGGTGAGTGAAAAATTCCGACCGACACAGCCTGCAGTAGGAGATTCACAGCCTTCAGGGCACACAAGCTCACCTTAAAATGTCCCCAAAACATGCAATTTACTCCGTTTTATACGGATAGAAGGTAAAAGAACATTCCAGGCAAGTCGCGCGAAGGCTACGTGAAAACCATAGAATGCGTAGTAAAAACGCTCGTGCCACTTGCTTATTTTATTAGCTTTGATGCTACATAGTTCAACGGAAAACTCTGACGTTTTGTCACTACATTCCCGTTTAGTAGCGCATACTTATGCCAGTACATGACTTGCAATTTGATAAACACATCTAACTACTTTATGTTAACACTTTAGAATAAAGATTGAACACGTTGGATGGGTTTAAATAAAATAAGATTTCAGCTGTATTTTTCTGCAAACGCTCGAGCTCAGCCGTTGAGGCGGACCTTCATGCCGCTGACGTGGACGGAACCCCAACAGAGACAAGTTAGCTGTCGGCTCTGCTTTTGCACTTTTCAGCGCGTCTACATCACCATGAAAACATTTATATTTGGTTTTAGAAGAATTGGAAAATGGTTTCAACTACTAACTTATATTATTGGTGTTAGATTTGAAGGCTAAATAAATGAGAATGATCTTATTTCGCAGTATGCAGGTGATTTGAAGCTCAAACAGTGATCTGATCTAGACAAACCTTTACATGTCCTGATTGTCAGAGTAAACTTTACAACATGATGCATCCAGCAGATGAAAGCTCTGCTTATCTTTGCATCATGGATGGGATAAAGTGTTCTTCAGTGTTCTCTAAGTTCATCATCTACCAAATTAGTTTATTTTACAGCTAATTTGTCAAAGATGGCAACAAGTAAAACAAACAAAAAAAGTTAGACAACTTTCATAAATCATGCCAAATATTATGAAGGGCAGCATTTTACAGTGCTGTGCTTAAAAGTGGAGGAATGAAAGCAAAGCAACTTGCATATCATTACACCAGTAAACCTTTTAAATTGGGAAACCTGAACCGGGTCATTTAGCCTCCAGGACCTGCAGTAATCCAGTCCTAAGGCAACAAAAGTCAGTGTGAATGGTTAATGTCTCCAGGTAAAAGATTAAAGTTTCATGTTTTGTGTACAAACAATAAAAAGCACAAATATCAAAATTTTATTAAAAAAAATTATTTACAATCTACATTTGAACAAAGTCTACATATTGGAAGTTTCGACCAAGAAAAATGATTTTTAAGCTAATTTTATGTCTGATGCCAAGTTTAAACATTAGCTGAAACCCAAAAGACGTATATATAAAGTTTATTAATGCTTATTTCATTATGTACCTACATTTCTGCACATCCTTTTCTGTGGTAAATGCTTTTTTCTCATCTTTGTTCAATAAAAGTCCTTTTACACATTTGTCTGTTATCTATATGAGGCTATAAGACATGATGAACACTTCAGAGGCAACTTGAGGGTTTTGCTGCATTGGTTTCAGTATCTCACCCATATTTGTGGAATCTGGGTTCAGACCAGTAATGTACCATTTAGTTCCTCCTGAGAGATGAAAAATAGAGGTGCTATTGTTAAAACAGAATATCTGGAGAAGTTCTTCTGTTTATCGTTATAAATGTGTTTTGTCTGATATGTCTGAAGCTGCTTGTATTCTGTAATAAGATGCAAGTTTTATATAATGATTGATATGATGGCGGTGAGGCTTTCTGCTGTACTGTTAACATGAACATGAGCTCATTGTGTCGAGCTGCATTCCTGCTGTGTGAACGGCTTCTGTTCACACTCAGACACATTTTACAGGAATGGCAGCAACAGCAGGTCCCTTCATCCAAAAGAACGAAAGAAGAATGAAACTATCGTCTGAATCGGGGGGGCTGAATGATTCCTTCATATGTCTGTTTTTTTTCTAGATAAGCTTCTTGTTGTAACTGTTGCAACCAAAGAGACGGATGGCTTCAGGCGCTTTTTGAGGTCTGCTAAACACTTTAACTACACTGTCAAGGTAGGAAACTCAGCAGGAGCTTGACTCCATTCCTGCTGTCTAGACTGTAAACCTTTTTATCTCATTCATGGGACTATCCACAATCAGACTGATTAAAAAGCACCTGAGGGTTTGTTCTTCAAACTGCAGCTAATAAAAGTGTGTGTGTGGAAAGGTTCTTGGGCGTGGGGAGAAATGGAAAGGAGGCCACTACATGTCCGCGCCCGGAGGAGGCCAGAAAGTGCGACTCCTGAAAGAGGCTTTGCAGGACATGAAGACTGAGGACCAGATCATCCTTTTTATTGACAGGTAGAGCTTCTACACCGCAAGCCCACACTGATGTTTCAGAATAAAAGCCGAACATCCCATTGCAGTACCGTGTGGAAATCTGCATTTTGTTTCAGAAAACAGGAAATAGTTACAGTGATATATTAAAATGATGTCCACTAATGTAAATACAGTTCTTACGACAGAACAGTTCTCCAGTTGAAGGACGATTTTTCTTTTGGTCTTTTGTCCAGATGATCCCGCACTGCTTAATGTAAACGTCCTGGTTCTGTGCGGGATCCATTCCTCTGTCAGACCTATTTCCATTCATCAGTCCAGTTCTTGGGTCATGTGACTTCAGCTCGTTCTTGTTTCTGGGCAGCCACATTTCCATGGAGACCGTGGCTACGTTCAGACTGCAGGCCATAATGCTATATTGAGATTTAAATCAACATTTTTTTATTTACATTTCCAATGCGACTTGATTGGGATCTCCTTTATAAATGTTAATCGCAGCAAGTATCCTGCACGCGTAGAAGCATGTCGACGTGTTTATGTCAGTAAACATGGATGGTAACAGCGTTATTGTCCAGCCGCATCATTTTAAGGAGATTATGAAAGAGGAGAGCTGGTGGCAACATCTGCACAGAGAAACGTGGATTAGAAGTTGCAGGCAGGAGTAGTGGGATGCGGCTTTACAGATGAGGAGTTTATCAATCATTTTTAATGACGAGCAGAACATTTCTGTATGTATAATACGACCAGGCCTTTCAGACTGAACTCGCATGGCCTCATTTATAAAGCTCACACAAAAACAGGCCCGAAGTTTGCCTAAGAATGTTACTACGCAAACTTTGGGATTTATAAAAATAAACTAGACGTAGAAGAGTGCGTGCCGTTGCGCCAACTTTGGACCTAATGCAGTAACATTTTGAAGATTTAAAACCGGCTTCACAGCTGATAAGATAATACATTTAAGCTATTAAACACATGTTATCATTCACACTAGACTTTGTATTTTTGTAATAAAAACATGTAAAAAACACTGAGTTATTTATTACATAAATACATATTTAAACATCGAACACAGTATGTTTATACTAAAAACGTCATGGCGCTTATTGGTACATTAATGTGAGATGGTGTCCAACAATCCGAGTTATTACCGAGTAGATTTAGCCTACAAATAGCCTTTCGCCATGAGCATAATGTGTCACAATGGATGTGTTTGCACTTTTCTTGAAGACTATGTTAGGATGAAGATGAGGAGAGTGTTCGGGGATCATGAGGATTTCATGGCAATGATGACGACTGGCTGATAAGCTGATTTGTTCTTACAGTTATGTAGGATGCGGGTCCAGTGTCCAGAGCGCCGGACTCGTTGGTTACCGGCTGTTTTGGACACATCGATACATGAAGTTTCCCGACACTGAGAGAACAGACCAACACCAAAATGCAGTTTGCAGCAATGTCCGGTTTCCCAGATGTAATCAGTGCGATTAACTGCACTCATGTTGCTATAAGGGCTCCATGTGAGAAGGAGTTTGTCTATGTGAACCGTAAAAACGTTCCATTAATGTTCAAGTTATTTGTAACACGGACATCACTTTTTTTATTTTCTCAGAAATTGGTCTTATAGTCTGATGCACCTTCTGTATTAATTCTGGTTGTGCTTACTAACCTCAAACTGATTTTTTGTGATACACAGCGCTCAAAAATCTTGTGCTCAACGTGCTGGTAATATTATGGTGCTTGAATAAGGACCCAAAATGGCACCTGTTAAGAGACATGCTTACAAAGCAGATTTCCAACTCATGTAGTGGAGCATGAGAATACAGAATTCAACAGTAATTAATCAATGGTATGAAAATGGAGGAAGCAAGAAACTGACCTGCCCCAAGTGAAGAAGACCAAACAGGTTCTGAGGGAACAAAGTGTGATGGTCACAGTTTGAGGACAAAACGGAGCAGAACAGCAGCATCTCTACAGTCAATACGAAACAACGTTAGCACATGACAGGATCAATGACTTTCAAGGCTTTCCTAGCTGCTTCTGTTTTATGAAAAGACGCTTTATTTGCAGAATCATGCAGCAACTTCCAAAGGATTAGAAAGAAAAGTTGCCATTTTACGGATCTACTGCAAAGACCACTGAAAAGAAATTCCAGCCAGAAGACGTCACCAACATGGACGACGGCCCCTCATTTGACACCCCCGTGAGCCGTAATGTCAAGAAAAGCGGGACCAATATGATATCTCTACGCACGACATGGAAGAAGCCATTATTTACTGTAGGTGTCAGTCGCCAAGCTAAGGGCTACAAACTACCACCCACAGTGTCATAAAAGTTACCAAGCTGTGTTATTGTCAACCCAAAGGGCTGGATAGATGAGTGGCTGAGAGAAGTTTGTGTCAAAAGGCCGGAAAGCTCTTTCCACAAATCTCCGTCTCTATTTATCTGTGACTCCTTTCGCATCCATCTCGCAGACACTGTCAAAAGTTTTCCTTCATGTTTCAGTGTTTATTGCCATCTTTCATGTGTCCTGTAGTGAAGGACTGCCTGTAAACAAGTCATCACCCTCATTTGGGCGCTGCGGTTAAATGTGCACATACGCAGAAATAGTTTTAAATTCAAATAAACAAAACCACAAGCAGTTTTACTCTTTAAATCTTACAGATGCAACCCTTTCATTTGTTTTCTCTAGCTTCTCTCAGCGGTGCAATAAATGTCTTTTTTTAATCTCTCTTTTTGTCACAGCTACGATGTGGTTTTTGCCTCCGGTCCCAAAGAGCTGCTCAAAAAGTACCAGCAGGCCAAACACAAGGTGGTTTTCTCCTCAGAGAACCTGATCTGGCCCGACCGACATCTGGAGGACAAACACCCTCATGTTAGGGAGGGAAACAGGTTCCTGGGCTCAGGAGGTAAGTCATCTGGGACGGATCACAACTTGGACTAT
Organism: Pseudomugil tenellus; assembly: GCA_037177515.1. Classification (NCBI taxonomy): domain Eukaryota; kingdom Metazoa; phylum Chordata; class Actinopteri; order Atheriniformes; family Pseudomugilidae; genus Pseudomugil; species Pseudomugil tenellus. The sequence continues at coordinate 26,896,704 of JBAMHX010000015.1, forward strand.
GTAGGAAACTCTACAAATCCTTCTCGATCAGGCAGAAGTTAAGGTGATAGAATCAAACATCTACATCCAATATTTATTCTTTTGTTTATTGAACAGTTCAGAAATAAAAAGACCTTAAACGGACGGCTGTTTTTTTTTAGTTTAGGTTTATTTTCAGTGTAAACAGTTGTTTTTAACCAAGTTGTACTGATTGAAGGAAGCATTTTAGCATAGAGATGTTAATCTGAGCTGTCAGGAACCTGGATGTGACATGATTCTGGTCATATTATGTGCTGAAAAAACATGATGTGAGTGACGTATGATGGCAGCTAACTGTCCAATGGCACATTTAGGAGATTACTGATGACGCACACTGAGGAATAACTTCTTAGTCTCACGTTTGTTATCATATAGACGTATAATCCATGAAATATTACTAAACAAATGCAAAGAAATAAAAGTTTACGTGTAGAACATGAAGCATGACTTTGCCATGAAGATAAAATATCAATGCTGAGCTGCCTCCACCCCTACATCCTCCAACACAGGTGATGCGTCACAGTGACTCATAACTGAATAAACACCCAAAGGGACCCATGTGCCAATCAAATGTGCAAACACCAGCATACTAATAAAACATGCAATCACTTACATTTATAGCTTTTACAGCATGCAGTTATAAGCAGTAAGTTGTTTCACTGCTAGATTACTGACGTGCGCTGCCTGTCGAGGGTCATGAGCCGCACCTCCCGCTTTCCTCCTCTCGCCTCGTCTTCAAACCAGCATTTAAAGTGCAAAAGCAATGTTACCTCTCTGTGCAACATGTTGAAGTAACATTTATGTTGTTACTTACAGGAGAAGAAGCTCTGAGCAAACAGTAGCCCGTTAGCTCTGCGCTTTAGTTAATTTAGTTAATGTGTTTGAATGAAATGGAAATCCAGATTGAGGTCCTGCTCCAAGTAGAGCAGATGAGATGTGATCAACAGCGATGTAGTGCGGCTTCTGCAGTGATTTTTATCCTCATAGAAGTATTTCTATAAACGCCTATAACAAAAAAATTATTTTAACAATGTTCCTGCATTTTTTTACTCAGAAATAAAATGATTGATTAATCATCCAAACTGCATTTTAATTTTCTTTTTTATGATATTGTGCAACATAATTAAAATGATAAAGAAAACTACCTTTATGATTTAATTTTTAAAACATACCCTAACAAATATGGATCAATATTCAATTTCAAATTTGAAATCTGACAAAATTTTAAATAAGTTTGCCAGAAATGCTGTTTCATTTCAAGATCATAGCTGCACTATTTAACTCTTAAACAGAAGAAAAGAAAGAAATAAAACAAAGAAGATTCAATACAAATAAAATATGCATAGTATAATACTGTATGCATTATAGGAAAAATGTGAAAATGAATTAGAATATATTTGTTTTAATTAATTGTAATTAATTCTGTAATTTGTGCCCTTTTTTCATTTTTCATAATTCGTATTATTTCTTTTACTATGATCCTCTTTATGTTACATTTAAAGTCTCTTTACTATCATCTTTGCTCACCAGAATGTGAAAAATCAGATTATTTATTTTTTAGTGCTTAGTCATCACTGCACACCAATAAAAACGTAACCTAGCAGGCTTCATTAGTAGCAAAAAACTCACACAAAACACTGAATCTTTCCTAAGCTTTGTGTTTCATTGGGATACATTTCATATTCATTGTTAAAGAAATGTAAATATGCTAATAATCAAGTGTGATTTTTCTGTGTTCAGGTTTTATTGGCTACCTTCCCAACATTAAAGAAATGGTTGCTAACTGGACAGGAAAAGACGATGAGAGTGATCAGCTCCTCTTCACTAAGAATTATATTGATCCAGACAAAAGGGTAAGGTCTGTTGCAGAGTAGCTATAAACTTTCTAATAAACATGAATCTGGTGTGAATGAGACTGAGTACTTTGTGTGTTTCATCTTAAAAGCCTTCCAGCAAGTCGAGAGTAAAATCCCCCCTGTTCTTATTTGGTTATTCACGTGAATGAAGGAATTCAATTTAACGTTGAGACAAATTCCAGGTGATTTATTCCATTTGTGTGTTTTAGTTATTATTTTATCTGCTTCCAGAAATCCATAAACATAACTCTGGACAATAAATGCAGATTATTCCAGAACCTTCACGGAGCCATTGGTGAGTGCTGTGAAATTATTCTCAGACCAGCATGTGGACGTTATACTGTTTTTGATATGATTCTTTTAAACTTTCCTGGTGTGTAAGACATTCCCTGTAATCCAGAAGACAACTTCTTGTTTATGTTTAATGTCATCTGCAACACATGAGGGATTATAGACAATCTGATGCCCATTATAAGGAGGATGCGTTACATGCAGGAATCAGGATTTATAACAAGGTCTGGACAAATATGAATGAAAAATACTTTATTAATCCCAGAGGGAAATTCAAATTCTGTAGTCATTTTATTCAGCTGGTTGGAGTTTTTCAGGCACTGGAACAAGGCAGGATGTTTTCCACATCACTGGTATTCTTTTCTGACTCA
>JBAMHX010000015.1:26920435-26932593 GCA_037177515.1 Pseudomugil tenellus
AATTGAACTGCCTGCCAGTCAGCAGGATAATAGTAACATGTTGAAATCTTTACATTTAAAGGGCTTTTATTTTACATTCAGCCTTCTTTAAGTTAAAGCTAAAGTCATTTTTCACTGTCACACTTGCGAGGCCACTCAACATTAGGAGATTATCTGCCACATTTTGGAAAAAGTTTTTTACATTAGTGTTGTTTTTAAAACGATGGCGATTTTTTTTTTTTTTTTTTGCTTTTTCATTTTGTGCCTTCAGTGATATTAAATCCTCTGTTCCATCACAGTAGTCGCTGCAGCAAAGCAGGCAGAGACGCAGACTAAATTCTCTTTCGGACCCTGTGGGGAGTCTCACGGTGTGTTCAGGTGTATTTCCTGGATGTGGGAACTCAGGGCTTCGTAGCCTTACAGCCGTAGCAAAATATGGAAGTATTGTTTACGTAAGCAGGTAGAATGGATTCTGTGGTGGGTTGGTGAACTTTTTTATACGCAGGAGATTGCACTAAAACGCAACAGCATCAAATAACTGCACCTAAATTACATTTTGAAATATTTAGATAAAAATAATTACCTGTTCTTGCCGCAGTCTGGCGATCTCTTCCTTCAGCTTCTGCTCCTCCTCCCGCTTCTGCTCGGCCTCCATTTGGGCCCTCAGCGCCTCCTTCTCGCTGACCATTCGCTCGTATTCCTGCCACTCGCGGGCCCGGCGCTCCGTCGCCAGCTCAAACGCCTCCACCACTGTAGAAGAATTAATGTCTTCTCAAGAGTGCCATGGTGGACGATAGTGAAGACAAGAACACAGTGAGTTTCACAGCACCGAGTGCTTCAGCTTTGCATCTCCAAGCTGAAGCACTCTTCAGGACATCTGCATCCACATTTAGGACCTTTTAGAAAATTCAACTTATTTATGCGTTTAATGTAATAATTCCTCCGACTGAAACGGTTTGATTGAAAAGTGCCGACGGATCATATTGATTAACAAACTTACAACAATATCTACATGTGTCATTTTCTAATCTATGTTTATATAAAACAACATAAAATTGGAAAGTTGCACAATTATGCATGTGTCTGTCATCAAAACATGATTATAATAATTTTTCACTGTCATTTTCTTTATTTCTATATTGTTTTAATTCTCTGTAAAGCAGTTTTAATCACCCTGTGTTGCGCTATACAAATAAATTTACCTCGCCTTATTCATAACTACTTTAACATTTAAAAATAGGAATATTTTTTATCTTTTGTTTTCCTTCACCTCTTTCTCATTAGGTTTGTTATTTCTGCTCATCAGTGATGGATGTCTGTTTGCACGCACAAGTACAGCCAGTTTGGCTTCTTCATCCAACAGAAAGAGACGAGCAGTTTTACGGTCTACAAACGTTCATGAATCTGCCGAAGGGCTTTTGGAAAAGACTTAATTACAACTTGGGAAGATTTGTAAGATGTTTGTGAAGGAGGCATAACGTTTGTACGTAGAAAACCCAACAGACTTAGAAACGAGTTCCTTTTCTTCTTCTTCTAAAATAAAGTTTGTTTCAATCACAGGAGTTTGAACGAAAACGTATAACTTAATATTAAGACTCTTGTACCCCATAGTATCATGTTTGTATGAAACAATGAGATATATTTTATGTAAATCTCATGAAAACACGGCTGATGCCAGCAGATGTGTCTGAATGAATCTGGGTTGCAGTCAAACTATTCTTACCGACGGCACTTCGACTCTCCTTTCTGGGTTTGAAAGGCTCTTTATGAGTAACTGTGTTGGGCCTGGCTTTAAATAACGCAGCCTCCTCTTGAAGTTTCTGCTCTTCTTTGACCTGAAGGACACAGATATCACCATTCTGATTCATTACAGAGGATGAAAACAGCGACGGCTCCCGTCGTACCATCTGTTCCCAGCGGCTGTTCTTCACAGCTCCTCGCTGATCGATAAGCAGTCTGAAGGGCTCGGGCTTTGTGGGCTCCATCTTCTTTTTCTCAGGGAGGACCACTGTGTCAAAGTCTGGCAGTGGTTGGGCCTTGAACAGCGGGACCTGGAAACATTTAAGTCAGAGGACAAAGTGAATGAAGAGATGCTTCTTCAGACATTTCTTGTTTTAGATTAGAAACGCCACCTCTTCATTTCGCATTTCCTCCAGCCTTTTCTCTTTCAAAGCCCGCCTCTCCTGCTCCCTCTGTTCAAATGAGAAAGGACACACTTCTACATGATGGTTTTCTGGTAGCCGGGGCTGGAACGGAAGGCCAAAGTGGGGAACTGGGGGGGCCTTCACTGGCGAAGGTGGCTTAACCTAAAAAACCCAAACACACCCATAGATAACGCTGAAATCAGACCACACTCTGAATCAAACCGTCACATTATTGACAGGAAACCGTGTCATCACTGCAGTATACTCTCCAAATATGAGATGAGAACATGCTGCCTCCATCTTTATCTGCTGAATTGCAGAATTCCTACAGGAAGTTTTACTTTGTTGTTTGGAAGTTGAGGAAGATAAAAACTTTTTCTGATGGTCAACAGAAACTCTGAATCAGTGCTGCTAACATTATGCATGTGTTGTAATTTTTACTACATGGTTGCATTTTATATCATTGTATTTTGATAGTGATTAAATCTATATGATTAAGTGTCATTGAGGTGGCTACGTGTTTATATTGCTTTTTGATTTTACTGTATTTAATTGTGTACCTGACCTGAGACCACAGATAAAAATTGGCCAACCGTGTGAAAAAGCATCACTTTTGAGGTTAATTTTTGGTGGATGGTCTCAGACACACATACAGATGGTGCCATTAAAATAAAATGCCAGCAGGTTTATAATTAATGACAGAAAAGAACAAAGCAGAGCTAAATGAGAACATCTGCTTACTTCTTCCACTTTACGCTCCAAACGAACCCTCTTCTTCAGGGCAAACGCTGGAGATTCTGGCACAGTCGGATAAGGAACTTTTTTATCTGGTAATCCCTGTTGAAGGAAACATTTTCCTTTAATACACATGAACATGGAAGAGTGTAAGAAAAGCAAGCTGTCGGAGTAAACTCACCACGACCCCCTCCAGGACCTTTTTGGGCAGAGGCCTGGCTTTAAAATGATGCGGCTTCTCTTCACTTTCCTCAGTCTTCTTGGTGGCCTGCCTCTCTTGCAGCCTTTTCTCAATCTCCAACTGAAAACCTTCCGGTATGGTGGGCTCCTTCGCTGCTGGCTTCTTCAGCTCCTCCGGACCCTCCAGTATCTTCTTGTTCAGCTCCTGGGCTTTGATTTTAAACCTGTGATCAATACCAATTATTTAATGGTGTCCAGAAACAGCAAAGCAGAAAGTGAATGGTGGACAGACAAATGGATGTCCCCTCTCATACAGGCAGACAAAGTAAAGTCCTTACTTCTGAAGCTGCTCCACCTCTTCAGCCTCCAGCTCTGCACTGCTCTTCACCGTGGGAGGTCGGCTTCTCTGACGGGTGACCAGGTGAGGGGAGTGGGGCTGAGTGAGCTTTAGGTGGTTAACTTTAACTGGAGATGGCCCTGAGACAATATTACATAACAGAAATAGAAATCTGTGTTTAAAAAGATTATATTATAAATTATATAAACAAAGACAAAAGAAACTATTATTTATCGGCCAGCAGGGGGCGACTCGGACACGCTCTGGCAATTCTGCTTTGATGAAAAAAACAACACACAATACAATAAGTTTGTCTTCTTTTCTCAACACTCCAGTGAAGCCAGTTCAGATAAAGCGGCTGGCAGGTGAATTCCCCTGAAAAATTTACTCCAGATTTACAACAGAAAGCGTCGCATTTATTTAAAGAAACCGGCTTTTAGTGGGACAAACAATTGTCCACCTAATGGCTACGGGACCGAGGTGTCTCCTTTAGCGACTGTGCTTTTATTTTTTTAAAGTCGTCCCTTTTCTGTTCCCCACCACGGTACAGAACAGCGCTCTCTTTTTCTCTCTCATCCTTCCGAAATGTGTCTTTCCCCCCAAAACTAAGGGGCACCTCAGTAGTAGGACCCTGTATGTCATGTCTGTTCTGTGTGTAATCGTGGATTAGATGTACTGAATGTAATTTAGCTTCTGTCGGGACAAATGAAGCTCAGTGGTTTCACAGCTTTCCTAATGACGCATTTGATTAAATTTAGTCTCAGTTGAGATCAAATATAGAAACAAACTGCTTTAAGGCAGCACTCTGATGCGATTCATAACCCGTTTCTGCTATTCCTGCCACCTTTGGCTTCAAAAACTAAACCCGTTATAAAAACGATCAACTACAAACAGAATACACCATTTAGATACAACCCATGTCCCCGGAAAGGGGTTGTGGTTCTGGGTGTCTTGCAACAGCAACGTCCGCGATTAAAGCCGATTAAAAGGAAATTCTAAATTATTTTTACAAGCCAGAAGGGAATCTGTAAACCAGTCATGCCATCTTGACTGGTAGTGGTCGGCGTTTACTGGTTTGTTTGTTTCATGTGACGGTCCTCCTGTGCTGCATGTTTCTCTACCTGGTGAACACATGGCCAGCCTTTTAGCTGCTTAAATAAACACGTTTTACAGCTGCCAGCTAATCGGACTGTGTAGAAAAGTAAATCCACATTTTCTGTAAAAGCTGTAACTGTTTCCATCAAGCTGCATGTTGAGATTTCACTCTGCTACAGCATTCAGTTAATACAACATTTTCATACATTGGCTCATAATAATCTATTTTAATTTGATGCGTTTTCACTAAAACTTTTTTAATTACTGCAAAAGTAGTACATGTTTTTCCAGAAACAAGTATCAAAATTAATAACTGATTACATTATTGATAATAACCTAAATCATGCAGGCCTGTAAGCGTCATTTTAATGACCAGATAACAGATTTGTACGTACACCTCATCACTTAGTGTTTATTTGTATAAAAGTAAATATGTCTGGAATTATTTTAACACCATTATATATAAATGTGCTCCGTGGATTTACTTTTTACTTGTTTTATCCATTTTACTAATGTTTATACCTCCTACTAAAGTGAAACTTAACAAATCCACTGCATGTATTGGCATGTTTATCAAATAAAGCTGATATTCTGACTGAATGGATGATAATTATATTGAAAGCCAAAATGTACAAATAAAATGTAAAAAAGATTGTGACACACCTCTTTCTTGTGTTTTTCGACTGCGCATATGGTAGCGGGCCGGGGTTCGCTTCTGGAATTGCTCAATCTGCTGAGCCATAGATACGTATGTTCCTGGTTTGTCTTCCTTCCTCTTGTAGCCTTTTGACAGGTTGAAGGGTTTCGGTACTGTGGCTCCTGTTCTAGTTCTCGCCTTTAAAAGAAGCAAAACTATTAGCGGCATGCTTGCTGATCACTTTTCCAACATGTTAAAGATCTAAATGAGAAGCGTTCTCGTTGTGCATTAAGAACAGTTGGTTGTAATTTACTCACTGGTGAGGAGGGTTTGCGAAGCTGGTGGATAAAGTCCACATCCTTGTGCGATGCGTTTGAAGAAGCGGGCGCCTTAATGCGAGCGTCCGTCGTAAAGTGGAACTCTTGAGGCACGGTTGTTGAAAGCAACATTTTTTTTGGTGGTGGATCTGAAATCAATGTTTACGACTCGCTTTAAAGAATGAAAGGAAATAAAATGATTAAAAAGACACGTACTTACTGCCAGCCAGAGCAGCCTTGTAGCTGGCCTCATTCTTCTTGCGATGCAGAGCAACTTCTCTCTGAAGGTTTCTGATTCGTTCCATCTCTAGTTCTTCAGATGTGCTCGGTCTGTTGGGATTAAAGTATATTGCAGACGGTGAGTTGAGTAAATACCAGCAGTCACCTCCACAGAAAACCATTAAGAAAACTTTGCACTTCTTTGTATCGAGTAGTTTATTTGTGAATCACAATTCAACAGGTTTTAAAGGTTTTTATAGAGACATGAAAACATTAAAAAGCATAATCTAAAATAAAGACAAAAAGAGGAAAATAATATTGTCATGTGCTATAAGATAGACTGTTCCAGGGTTATTCTTCTACTGCTTTTAACATCCGTTATGCAAAAACCTGCTAAATCCCAGCTTATTATGTTGCACTGTGAATAAATATTCGTTAATACAACAACAGGGGAATTAGTGTGTTAGCACAGCTCAATACAGGAAGGACAGAAAGAATAAAAGGAGTATTATATATAAATATTAAATACAATAAAATATACACATACATGCAAAGCATGAAATGAACAATTTGTAGGAAATTAAAGACTTTTCTGCTCCTACATAATCATTAAAAACAATAACTTGACTCATATTGATAATTTGAAATAAGGTCAAGGCAGGTTATCTGCCTACTAGTTCAGATAGACGGAGAAGAAACTTCATGATAAAACATGAACAAAAAGATGCATCTAGATCCTAATCCAAACAAGAGGGTGTGTCAAACCCAAAATATAAACCAAGCGCACCACGAACACACCCTGCAGACGTAACCAGCCCATATATCTGTACTTCCACACCTCAAATGAGGCCAAATGCTCCGAAACGGTAGCACTACGAGCCTCCCTGGTAATTATGTTAGCACTGCTTTCCCTGCTTGTACTTAGACTTACTCTGTATTCGTAGAGGAGGAAGCCGCTTGCTGGGTTTTTGCTGCAGTCTTTGAACCAAGTCGCTGACTCTGGCGAACACCAGGCCTGAGCTTCAGCTGCCCACTTCGGGGTTTCCTAACAGGAGTTCTACATGAAAGCAACCAGTAAGACACTGAAGTGGAGATGATCTCCTGGAAATCATGCTCATGGAGTTTCTGCACAACTTACGCTTTCTGTTTCTTTGATGGTGGTGCAGCTGGCCGTGTGGTCATCTCTTTACGTTTTGAAACCCTGTAAAACACACACATTGCTTTAATCAATAAAGCTCTAAAACACACACATTGCTTTAATCAATAAAGCTCTAAACACACACATTGCTTTAATCAATAAAGCTCTATCAAACACACAAACAACTCTAAGACACAGGCATCATAACTGTTAACATATAACATAATCTGCGCAGCAATAACGTGCTTAAAAAAGTGTCACCATCACCAAATACGGCTTCTATTAAAGTTTAAGACAATCTGATGCTTAAAAACATAAGAATTGAATCCGTACCTGCGTGGTTGCACAGAGTGTTCATTGGCGGTCTTCCTCCGTGTTCGAGCACCAGTCTGCGTTTCAGCACCCCACGATGTGACAATGTTTAAAGGGGGGGATGTGGATATGCCCTGACCTGGAACATCAACCCAGATGGTGTGTAATAAATCATTTTTCTTCTTTTAATCATATTTTTTAGCCATTATAATAAGAGCAAAAGCCAAACCAAACACCAACCTGAGTCCACATCCTTCCCAGGTTGATCACCTCGCAGCAACAACTGGTCGGGTCTAGAAGGGGTGATGAGATGACCATCGACTCCCCCAACATGCTCTGCTCATTAGAGGTAATAAACAAAATTAAGAAGATGTTTTGTTTCCTAAAATCCACAAATTATTTGGCTCTTGTATAAAATAAAGAAAGCAAATGTTTATTTGAGATAATTGTAAACTGGCAGACTTTGCACCGGAATGACAACAATTCACTTTAGCAGAAAGCACAGTAAATGCACAATGTGAAGGCTGGTAGATATATTCCATCTATACCCATTACAACTAGCTTTATTTGGCTTGATAAATGAAAATAAAAGTGCATGACAGCACATTAGCATGTGGTGCATTGTATGACTGTTTGCTTTGGATGTATGATCTGCTGCACAGCCCAATGACAACATCCTAAAACAGATACATATATTTAATAGTTCAATCTTGCAGTTTACAGAAACATAAAGTACAAGATGGACATATAAACCCGCAAAACATGTTCTCTAACTTTAAACATCTGCTGGCTTTCTAACTGGACCGGCTGATGGGACACTCACCAAACCAGGTATCATCAGTTTCCACCGCTTTGAAATCCACGACGTGAGTCGGAGCGTCGAACTCGTAGCGCTCACATGTGTCGCCGGAGTCGCTTTCGGCCATAATGTGTGTTTTTTTTCTTTCAGCTAACCTAAAAGTACAAAATAAAGACACCGAATCTTGATCAACACGGTCTGGTTTACCTAAACTAATGCTAAGTTAAACAAATCTACACGTTTTCATGGACAAATAGGAAGCAGGCTTTAAGGACAAGACAAAAATCTCGTAAAAGGTTAACGAAATACACAACGTCCAAGTTTTTACATGTATTTTAGCATCAACAACAGAGTTACAAAGAAAACAAGCTAACAACGCATTTCTCTGTGGCTAATTCTCAACATAAGACACGAAATAAATAAGTACTTGTTCAAGCTTTGCGTCCATATCGGTAAACAAACAACCTATAAACAGGAGATATTTGCTGATGGATGGTAATAATATAAAACAACAACATTAAAAGTAGACGATAAGCTTACCGTGAACGTCCGTTCTCCCAGCAAAGCAAATTAAAAATGCAACCGTCGCGGGAAGCGCTACATTACAGTTTAAATTGCCTCCATTTTGAAATAGCCAATGGCCAACGTCTTGGTTAATATCTCGCCGCTGATTGGCTTACAGAATTCAACTTCCTACTAACTGACCACGTGACACAAATTGAACTCTATTTTTGAACAACAAAACTACATACAGACTGCCAACCGATTGCTTTGTGCTTTATATAAAAGCAAATATATCAACAACTCAAATGGGAATTTTATCATTTGAGTTGATATATTTACGGTTATATTTATTTTTACAATTTATCTTATTAAGTAAAACTGTAAAAAGTTACTTAAAAGGAACAAGAAACCATTTGTAATGGTTTAATAAACAATTGAAAAATTGAGGTTCAGACTGGTAATGCATACTGTTAATATAAAATGGCAAAACTAGGCTTTTTTTTTGAATAAAAGCTTTCGTTTTATCAGTATACAGAGTATGTGCAATTTTAAGACTTACATGATCTAATTCCATGTTCTTTTTAAGGCCATAGAACTGGGTCTTTTAGATTGTAATTTTCAGGAATTTCAGCTGTTAATAGTGAGATTAGCAGTGTTACAAGTTTTTTAACTGACTGCTGGAATTTGTGTCTCTGTCTTTGTACACACGCGCGCATGCACGCAGACTCGCATACAGATTAATTGTTGTGTGAGTAATTACTTCTTATTGGTCCATTTGCTCATCACTCATTCTGTAACTTCTCTCATTCGCTGGAAGTAGAGAGTGGGCGGGGCTAGGCGGAGTATCGGGGGTGGGACTGTTGGGTCCAACAGGAAAACTAAAGAAAAGGCGAGTATCTAAAACGTTTTAGCTCTGTTACTGATTTTTCGGAACCGTTCTCTGCTCACTTAGTTTGTGTGTTGGTGGAGTTGTAAGTATTAGGTAGTTTGAAGTTATTTAATTACCGCTTGATAGAGGCCCAGCGGTACCAACAAACTATGTAAAGTTAGCAAGCTAACAGTTAGCTCCGTGAGATGGGCTAGGCTGTGTTAGCCGACACTCCACTTCCGTAAAAAGTATTTTTCACACACTAACATAACTAACAGTTAAATTAATATAAAAATGACATTTTGAGCAAGTCTAATGTTTTCTTCCAAAGTTTATAGTTTAGTTAAAACCGCTGTTTACAGTAAAGGCTAATGTGGCTGAAAAAGAGTTAAAACACAATGTAAACTTGCTATATCGGTACCAGTTAGCTAGAAAGCATTAACCTTTAATTAGGTCTTGATATTGTGTTAAAATGTTTCCCTGTAGCTCAGTTCATACAGTAAAACCTAAACAATCTTACAGGGAGCTACAGAAAGATTATAATAGTTGTGATAGTAAATTAGAAGGAGAACAATCTGCTAAGATGGCCAGTTTTAGCTGAACTCGTCAAATCTAAAGGAAATTATTTTAAATATCTGCCTCCTGTTATCACTTAGCTGTTTTCTAATGAAAGCTTTGATATCCTGATGGAAACATATTATTTAACTTGAAAACAGTTAAAGAAATGGACTTAAATTAAAGGAACAAGTGATGCTGCCAATAATGTTATTTATAATTGTGTTATTTTTATGTTGTTGTTTATTTAAAGAGGTGCTGACATTGTTTTCAAGCCCAGATGGAAGTTAAATCTCAGGAATAGTTTTAAACTCCTTGAAAGCTCTTCTCTGGTTGCCAGCTGCTTTTTTCTTAATAAGGATTCATCCCTTCACTCCAGTTTCCGTGTGGCAGCATCGGCCATTTCTCCCTGTGGCTTCTTGACAACTACACTCAGGTTTTGTCAACAATAGATTAACTGAAGGTCCAGATGTGCTGCTTAGATCCTGGTTTGGGTCTTTCCTTGATTTGTTCCCATTTCTTCAGTACATCACTTTCAGATCCTGTTTATCTACGGTAGATTTTTTTTAGACACTTCTCTATTTCTCCTGTTGGTCCATTTTTATATAAAATTACAAACCACGTTGAAATATAGCCAGTTTTCAGCTAACGGTGTAATGTGAGCATTTAAGATGTGGGAGATCATATGTTCTGTTGGTCAAACAGTTTTCTTTGCTAAATAAATGGGAACATATTATGTCTTTGCCACAGACCGGATCCAATTTAAACAGTTTTAACATTTCATTAATCAGTGTTAAGCTGCATAATAATACAGAATGAATAGGAAAAATATTCTGGTACAAAGAAAGAAGGAAACTAGCTAGTTTGTCCAGCTGTCCATGGTCCAGCTCCTCACCTTTTCATTTCTGCTTCATGGCGTTTTGTGTGCTGTGGTTAGGATGGAAACAGCAGCTGGTTGTAATGACTTGCAGCAACGCTTGTGTTGCCAAAGAACAAAGTCGGCAACTTGTAATATATTGTGATGAAATCTGTAGACTGTTATCAGTTTGCTCACAACTTTCAGAAAATGTTGTTTCAGATATGCAAAGTGCTCCCAAAATGCCTCATTTGGTTTTCCCACATTATTTTCCCACTGGTCAGTAATTCCTGTTCCACATCATGACTCACAATCGTTTTAGTTTCCTTTTCGAAACTCACTTTATTTATTTAATTTCGGTGTTAAATAACATTGTTTACTTTCTGTCTTTCAGATGGCTGCAATTAGAAAGAAACTAGTTATAGTTGGTGATGGAGCCTGTGGAAAGACCTGTCTCCTCATCGTGTTCAGCAAGGATCAGTTCCCTGAAGTCTATGTTCCCACAGTGTTTGAGAACTATGTGGCGGATATTGAGGTGGATGGAAAACAGGTGAGTTCTGTCATGTCAAATGAAGAATAAAGATTCCAGACTTGCTCATTTGTGGGCCACCGATTCGGATGATCACTGTTGATCCCTTTAAACTACATCTGAAGTTTTCCATTGCGGTCAAATGGTACTTAAGTGGATTTGATCAACTCATCAGAACGTTGGATATAATGATTAGGGCTGGGCGATGTGATAAACGATAAAGCTCATTTTATATCCTCATAACGATATACATTTAATAAAGATTTTATATTAAATTGCAACGTAGAAAAGCAGAGAGGCTGCATTATAAGTGATGAAACAACAGAGTGTTCAGGTTCGATGCAGGACTGAGAGGTACCGGAGATCATTCCTTCCAGATCAGCATCAAGAACAGAACCATTTGATTGTTTTCATATTATTATTGATTATTATTGAAAGCTACTATAATTTGAATTTCCCTGAAAAGGGTAAAGTATTTTTTCATTCATTTCATTTCATATGACCTAAATCTCATATCCAGATGAAGCTCATTTTATGTCCCCATAACAATTTGCATCCCGATAGAAACAACTGAAATTCACTGTGGAAATTATTAATCAATTACTCCAAACTTTACTTTTATAATGTGGAAAATTCCCGCATACGATCACAGCATCGTGTAGTAACGTGGAATGACTTTTTGCATCGGAGCTTTTCAACTAAAAAGGAAGATTTTGTCAGATTTGTGCTGTGTGCTTCTCTCCATGACCCGTAACAACCAAACGTCTAACTGGCTACACGGTCCATTCATGGACTGTAAACCAAACTTTACATCATCTTGAGAGAAAAGAAACACCAGCGCCATCGCATCGTGATGGGATGCCTGCTGTATGATCATTTGTACAGGTGATAAAATAATTTATTCACGTTGGAGTCCGTTGGTTGGACCGGCCGGCATATTTTATTAAAAACTGT
>JBAMHX010000015.1:26934367-26946305 GCA_037177515.1 Pseudomugil tenellus
ATTGAATCATGGATTGCAGTAAGGCGCTTCTGGACATGAATTGCAGTGAAGCGCCATGTCGTTGCCTAAACGATAGAACCTCGTATGAAACGATTGACATTTTCTATCGTGCAGACGATATAAATCATCTATTTTGCCGAGTCATAATCATGATTATAATATTTTTATACAAATATTGTCAAAGTCAGACTTTTACAATGAACACAATTATTCTGCATAACACTATAAATGTATGTTTTATCGTTGCTTCTGGCCCAGATTGTCCTTGCAAATGACAATTGGTTCTCAATTGACTAATTTGGTTAAATAAAGTTTATAATAATAAATATAAATGTAAATTGTGTCGGCACCTCTTGCAGGTGTTTAACAGCACATTCACAGCAACCTTTTTGATGCTAATGCTAGTCCGTTTTCTGGGAAATCCACTTCATTTAGGGAATTGTGAACCCTCAAACAAAACAATAGACTCGGTCCTCTACACAAAGAGGGCTTCAAACAGACCAAATACAGGAAGTGGACTACAAGAACACTGTGCGTTCAGCATGTGGCATTGTGGGTAAACATGCCTGCATGTGAGGCAGTTAGCAACTGAATGGGAGAAATGGCTCTCAGTCAGACGTAAAACATTTAATTAAGGTTCTGGTAGGAACCCAAACCATCCAGCTAACTTGGATTTGCAGCTGTCCTCTAGCAGAATATCTCCTGTTCGACACATAAATACTGGAACAGTGAGAAATAACATTTGATTTTATGCGTTGCAACAAAATTGGGATGTTAATGACAATGTGAAAATAAAGCGAGAATATAAACACTTGGTCCATTCCTCTGACCTATATTCTTCATAATGAATCCAACCGCCTGGCTGTGTTTATGTTGAGCTGTCCTCGCATGTAAAGTAGTGGCATCATGCTCTGTTCTTACAGGTGGAGCTGGCTCTGTGGGACACAGCAGGTCAGGAGGACTATGACCGCCTGAGGCCTCTCTCCTATCCAGATACTGATGTCATCCTTATGTGTTTCTCAATCGACAGCCCTGACAGCTTAGGTGAGTTTCCATGTTTGGTGGTATTGTTTTAATTTGTTGTTGTTTTTTTACATCTACTTAACGCTCAAAATGTCCACCATGTGTACAGAGAACATTCCAGAAAAGTGGACTCCCGAGGTGAAACATTTTTGCCCCAATGTGCCCATTATTCTGGTGGGGAACAAGAAAGACCTGCGAAATGATGAGCACACACGCAGAGAGTTGGCCAAGATGAAGCAGGTCAGTCAAGCTGCTTCTACACGGAGCTCCGTTACATGTTTTACACAGTTTAGGGAATAATACATTTGCATACTTTTACCTCCAAACCTCGTGTCACAAACAGAGTTCAACAAACCCTGAGTTTGAGGAGTAACTCAGAGTTGACAAACTCCCCGAGTTAACCTTGAGCGCCAAGACTTTAAAAAGCATCATCAACAGATCCCGGAAACAACGAGTCACCATGGCAACCGCTCCGTTCTTTCCTCGCTGGAATTAGACGTACGGTGATCATACGATGGATCATTCGGTTCAAACAACATATTTGTGGAGGATATTTTTTTCTCCCTTCCTCACTAGAATAAACTTGAAATGTCAAGAATAAATTCGAAAGATAGGAATAAAGTCTAAATACAGTCTCTTCAAAGCGTTTATGAGCTAAAAGGGAAAAATGTCCTTGTTGCTGAAGCCTCTAAAGTACAAAGTTCATCCACACGTTGTGTTTTATAGAGTAAAGCTGCTTCACATTAATCTGAAAGACTCCAAGTTAATGTCAACTTATTTTTACTTTATTCACAAAACTGCAATTTGACTTTATTCTCGTGATTTCGACCTTATTCTGTAATATATATTTCAACTTTATTCTTTATATTTCATGTTTATTCTCAAAGTGAGGAAGGGATAAAAAATGATTCCTTTACATTTTTTGTCAGTGTGGATCTAAAACTCCGTCGTAGTGATTATGAACATTTACATGAACAAAGTAAAGGAGAGACAGGCAGCGTGGGAGAAAATGGGAGTGTAAGTTTTTAGATTTTATTTATACAAAACAGAGTACAAAGATCATCCATGTGCAGGTTAAAATGCTGTTGAGACTAAAAATGCATGTTCTTCTACATCCGACGGGGAAAAAAGATTTGGCAACAACTCATGAAGTAAAAAAAGTCTAATTCAAACATTAAATAGCATCCAGTAACGCTCCGATAGATACATGTCCGACCACAGCAGCTGACTCAGAGATAAACTTCTTCATGAAACAGGCTAAGTTTACTCTGTTACTCTGGTTTATTTAACTCCTCTTCCGGAAACCGGCCTCATTTCAGGGTTAACGGACCCCAGTCCTTCCAAAGCAGGATTATATTACGTTTCTGCTCAGACTATTACCTTCTTTATTCTTTTTAACTAAACTAAAAGCAACATTATAAAATACTTCTGACATCCTTTCAGACACAAAGTAGTGAATTAAATGATGAAGATCAGGTTGTGCATGTATGTAAGATGCTGATTTCACATTGATATCTCAGTGAGTAACTTTTACATGACTGAAATTTGACATGTTTGTGAAAGAATTGGCTCCTAAAATCTAAAAATCAGCTTTTTAGTTCAGTTACTGTCTACTGTGATGCACATTTTGCTGGGATGTCAGAATGTGTTCATTGTATTTGAGTAGACATTAGTTTAGTTTTTAACAACAGAGATAACAAAGATCGTGTTGCTCCTGCAAAGATATGCTGCAGGGAACCCGGAGCCCTGACACCTTTAACACTTTACTTATATTTAGATCGAGAAGAAGGTCTGTGTTCCTTTAAATGTCCCTGTACTTATATACTGCTTTTCTAGTCATGTTGAACACTCAATACACTACATAGTGGATTCAAACACACACCCGCACATCAGATTGGGGGTCAGTGTCTTGCACAAGGACACTTTGTCATGTAGTCAGGGAATTGATCTCTCAGCTTCCTTGTTAAAAGACGACTGCTCGTTCCTCTTAGCTACAGCTGACCATCTTCCGACAGACAGAGTTTACACTTCTTCAGATAATGCTCTCTATCCACTTTATTCCTGGGGTGTTACTGTAGGAACGATTATGGGAACAACGTCCAGTCAGACACTGGAAGTGACAGTATTTCATCGAATAACCAGGCCGCGGAGCACCGAACGGGTATTATTTGACAGTAATTTACATTCAAATCAGAATATAAAACTACGTTATTGTTTTGTTTATTTGTATTGAACAATCTAGAGTTTTCTAAAACGGTGCTGTGACGTTAACTTCATGAACAACCAGATCAAACTAAATCACAACATAAAAGTCCTCCTTTGAGTGCTCCTGTCTTTCCCTGTCTGACATCCTGAATCCAAAGTCCACATTTAATTTACAAAAATGCAAATAAAGTCATTATTACCATTACTGTTACCATGGCGCCAGGGAAGCGGCGGTTTGTGAGCAAGCTAACGCTATATATGAGCGACATCCCAAAGGAACTACTAAGAAGGAGGTGTTGTGGAAATGGTTCTGGGATGAAGAGGAATAAGAGGCGAGCGGGACATTCACACCAGCTCTACTGGAAATGTTCGCTGTCCAACCAGCAAACTGGAGGAGTTGGAGACTCTTAGAAGCCACCAGAAGGTATCTGGAGAGCAGCCTGATAAGTGTCACAGAGATGTGGCTGAGAGCAACTACTCCCGACTTCACCGGCTTTAGTACAACACGTGGGACTGGGAAGCCAGAGGAGGGGGGGTTGTACTGCTCGTTAATAACAACTAGTGTAATACTAAACGCATAAGCATCACAGAACAAGCAGTAAGGACGTGGAACTTTTGGCAGTAAGTTAAAGCCGTGTTACCTGCCGAGAGAGAGGCATATAAATGCACTGCAAGGCCGCTCACACCACGACATGGTGTTACCAGCACCAACCCAGTCCTCCTGGTCCTGGTAGGCGTTTCCACCAGAACCTTCCGGGCTGACTTTTAGCCTTCTCTGTTGAAGGAATCTTTTCCTGATTACAAGCCATCAGCCGAGCAGCAACCTCCACATCCTCAATCGTTGTGTGACTGCACAGTACTGCGACCCCGCCCTCACCGAGGAACGATGTTCTGTTTTCACTTAGTTTCAGTCTTTAATCATATTTGTTTATGTTTGGGCCTCATGGTTCTGCTTCATCCAAACAGGAGCCAGTGAAGTCGGAGGAGGCGAGGGACATGGCCAACCGGATCAACGCTTTTGGGTACTTGGAGTGCTCGGCCAAGACTAAGGATGGTGTGAGGGAGGTGTTTGAGATGGCTACCAGGGCAGCGCTGCAGGCCAAGAGGCGAGGAAAGAAGGGGGGCTGTGTCGTGCTATAGAGCGCCTGGTCATGGAGGTGCAGGGTGGGGGGGGAAGCTTTCTTTCTGGCTCTGATGTATGACTTCAGTGATTTTTAGTCCAGCATGATGGCAGTGAGTGAAAAAGTCCAACAAGGCCAAAGGGGGACGAATGAAAAGTTTTTTTAAAAAAGGGAGAATTATCATTTAAGTCAAAATTATATATTTTAGTCATCAAATAAAATGAGTATAATCTTTTTCTTGCAGATCCATTAGACCTGAATTCCACAGAACAGAAAGATGTCAGTCAGGTTCATCATCCTGCTTTCCGGTATTTCTTATTGTCTTCCATGGCTCACAGCATGACTGCACTTTTCTCTCCGTTACCAGTGAAGACATGACTCACCCTGCAAACAAGGGCAGAGCTCTAAATATAGTAACACCTTTTTATTATTTCCATACAAACTCAAACTAAGTTCCTCATTTATGGCAGTGTGGTTGTAGATGCACACGTTTAAATATCATGAAGATGAAACGCTTTTTTTGACATAAACAGAACAATCCGACTTAATGATGTTGAGACCAGTTTAAAAGCGTAAACGGCAGTTTTTCATCCCACACACTGCATGTGGACATAAAACAATTTACACGTCAAGACGGGAAATATATTGTTATTTTTGTTGAAGTCCACTAAATGGCTCATTCGTAAGCTTTAGGTATTTTAAAGAAGGCAAAATATGGAAACGTGCATTAAAAAAATTCATGTTTCGCTGTATTCATACTTGTGGGAAGTTTCACTCTGTATTAAAATTGTTCTTAGATGCATCAGTTCTGAGTTAGTTTAAGCTGCCAAACACAGTAAAAATACATTGAATGAATCGTATCATGTTCTTTTATGTTCGCTTGACTCTGCGTTCCCATTTAATAAATATTTAGTTATTAAGACAAACTGTTTAATTCAAGTCTTACGGCATTAATGTAACTCCTAATTAGCCTTTAAGGTAAAACTCCATTATGAAATTGGTTTGTTCTGATGCAGTGTGGCTTTTTTATTAAATTAAAAGCAAGTCGAGCTCATGTCTGACACGGCAGGGTGAAAATATTTGTGTTGATCCTTTATCATTTACCAAACAGCCAATGCAGTGTTCAGAGCTGGAGATAAAAGAGTTAAAATATGTTGTATGATTCTCAAACAGATTAAATTCAGAGTGAGATATGAATATAAAACCTGGTTTTATTGGAGGTGGAGTCAGAACCCTCCATGTTTTCTGTCTGAACATCTGAACTGGTGGAGATCAGGTCACCAGTCCATCACAGGGTGCATGAAATACTGCCATGATGGAGACATTAGCATAAACCTGCTTTCACATTTTCATTTTCAGCCCTTTAACTGCGATTTGGGTGAATTTGAAGCTTTGAGTTTGGTGTAAACAGCTGGTGATGATGGTGAGATGAGTGCTGTTGAAGCTTATATTCCGTCCAGCTCCTTCTTTCAATACTTTCCTCCACTTGGCTCATGTTTTCTGCATTGTATAGCATTTTATGTTCCTTTTAACTTTGTGATATTCTACTGGCTAACTTTGTATTATTTGCACAAAAATATTAAACAATAGGTCAGTTTTATTCACGCGTGAATAATGTGGATTTCTTTAATGCAGGCATCTCCAAGAGGAAATACTTTTATAATACAGTTTATCTTCATGTTTCTGCAGTCATCTTTTTACTGTATTCTAAAGGGAATAAATTTAACAAAGAATGACCAAATTCTGTGTTTGTGTTGCTTTTATTTTGTATAAAAGCCAGTTTATGTGTATAAATATGTGAAGTTCACCTTTATTCACCTTCAGCTGATCGTGTTGAGAGTCCTGCATTATTTTTGCCTTTTACTGGATAGAAATGACACCTGACAGAGTGTTGGTCTGCAGCTGCACTTTCTATATTCTCAATCCTGCTTTTCTTTTACATCGGGTGTTTCTATGTAGGTTGGATATAACCACACATGTCCGGAGGGGTCCACCCTGTCTTTTACTTTTATCTCTAAAAGTCATGTTTTGCCAGATCATACTTATCATTATAGCATTAAAACATTTCTGTCTGCCGAGATGTTGAAAATTCCTCAGGATGAAAGTCTGGAATTGTTCTCATATTCCTGAGGTGATTTTTATTTGATAGAAGAATTAAAGATGCGACACAACATATGTTGTTATATGTTAGTGACTTTAATGGTGTGACAGGCTGATTGGAAACATCCCAACCAGAGAGTCTGACATGTATGACGTCCTGATTTCTTATGTTATTCTCAGATTAGTTGTTTTGGAGAAAAGCATCTGATAAATGTAGAATTAAATGTCAGGTAAGGAGGTAAAAGTGAAAATGTGGGAGTAGAAGTTGGCTGTGTTTGACATTTAGAGCAAATGAAATAGAAAGCACAGGTTTTTCCAAAGGGGGGGTCGAGTGATCCGAGTAAAGAGCTGACTGGTAAAATCAGAGCTGATGAGACGTGGTGGACGTCTACGTCCTGCTCCGTGAATAATCATATCCTCAGCACCTGTAAGACAAAGCAGATGGTTTTAGGAGGGACTTCATGAAAGGGGGGAGGTGGAGAGGACATCTGATCCCTGGAGAAGCACAGAGGGGGGGCTGAGTCTTTTCACTGGGGTTTGTCGCCTACACTGCAGCAATGAAGATACCCTGCAGAGGCTCATTAACACCCCCAAAACGCTAGATTGTTCTCTTTCATACACACGCTGCCTCAGCAGAACCCACAGTACCCCCCCTTCCCATGCTGGTCATCTCATCCCAGGCAGGAGCTTTTAGAGCCAATAAATGCATAAAAAATCCCTAAAGGAGCTGCTGCTTCTGCAATTTGCTGTTTTAATCTTAATTTAGTTTATAATGTTGTGACGTGATCGTTGTTAACTGAACTTTGTTGTACAATAAAGTGGATTGATATGTAACAAGTGAGAAATGATCAAACGGGTCGTCCTGCAGAACTCCCAGGATCCCCATAAATATGGTGATAAAAGATACAATTTATTCTTTCAAGAGCAATAAATGTCTGAAGAGAACCATCATAAGACTCACAGACATATACACATTATATATCTATACACACACACACACGTGTGTAGAAATAAAATAAGGAAAGCTTTTCTGTATCGAGGAAATAATCGCTGGCTGGATTAAGATTTGGATCAGAATGATTCAAACAAATAAGCGTTTTATTCTGAAAGCGTTTTATTCTGAAAGCTTTCTGTGATAAGGTTGCTTCTGCATGGACTCATTTCTGCCGCTGCGTCTGTCGTCTCTGTTCCTCCTGCAGCTTTTGGGGAGTTTGAACTGGTGTCGGTTTTAGAGTCTTAGTGGGCATTTAAAGCCCTTGGTTCTCCTCGTGTAGAGCAGGCGGTTCTGGTAAAATTAAGTAGAAGTTGTGTGTCGACTTTTACACATGCTGTGGTGCAGCTACTACTGACAAACCAGGCCGTGATAGCAGCGTGCTGGCCAACTTCAGATCCATCTCTGGGATTATTTCTAAAGTGTTACATAAAGTTTTACACTCGCAACTCGAGTTGTTTTAAAAAAACATGATATTCTGGAAGTGGCTTTAAAATGCCACACTGAGTTAACTTTGATTAAAGTATTTAAACAACAGAGTCCATTAAATCATATACAACCCTGGTGGCTTTACTGACAGAAACATGAGTCTGACCTCAGGTTCGGGCTATAATGTCCGATGGAGACCCGCCACAAAATCCTGATAGCAAGGCTCTGAAATGAAAAGCATCAACAGATGTTGAGGATTCAGGTGATTCATTTTAAATTTACCAACATGTAGCAATCGGAAACCTGTGTCCGGCTCAATGAAGGAGTGTCTGATGAGGAAGTCTAAGACCACCATGGCAGAGTTGGGTTTGAAGTCATCAGTGGCCAGCAGTTCCTTTACCTGAAGCAGGACAGAGTGAGCAGGGGATGAAGATGCCTCTCTTCT
This sequence comes from Pseudomugil tenellus, assembly GCA_037177515.1. Classification (NCBI taxonomy): domain Eukaryota; kingdom Metazoa; phylum Chordata; class Actinopteri; order Atheriniformes; family Pseudomugilidae; genus Pseudomugil; species Pseudomugil tenellus. Next base: position 26,942,682 of record JBAMHX010000015.1, read on the forward strand.
AAAACTGCACAAGTTTTCCATCCATCACTAAAATATTAGGAAAACAAACCCTGTCGACTGGCAGAAGGTAGAACTCCTGCACCTCTCCATCTCCCACTCTGGGCTTAAACTCCAGAGGAAGCTTCAAATCAAAGACAAACTGGTTCTCTGCAAACACCCCTTCTTCATCCTCGTAGGTGTAACTAGAAAACAGATTCGGGTTTTTTTTATTTACAAATTCATTTTAGTATTCAAGGAGTAGAAAATTAAAGGTCCAGTATTCTGTTTGCCGTCTCACAGTCTATCCTATGCACATCTATGATAATATTATGCATTTTGCACCACTCATTTCTTGCTGCAAGGTCTCTACCCGGAACTGCGAACGCCTCAATCTGCATTCATCCCGCTGGCTCTCTGCTGCCGTGTGTAACCATACCAGACTCGATGTTGGCAGGTTCAGTCGTCCTTTTGTGACGTTCTCTGTGTTGTGAGAGCACTGACACGGCGGGTTGGTCTCTCCGATCGTGTTCATTCTGCGTATTAAACAGAATGTTGATCAAGCTGCATTAGCTTACCGTCGGGTTACACTCAAACTGGAAATAAGGGACTTAATCTTCATGAACTTAAAACTATTCGCATAAACCCGACTTACCTTGAACGTATCCGTCTCAGTACTGGCAACTATCAGCGTAGCTGATGACGTAAATACGCTGAGGAGACAACTATCTAAATGCTGTTCAGCTAATGAAGAAATAGAAGCAACTATTTAACCTGTTACATGTAGTCGGTGTGCGGGGGGGCGTGTCTGTTGAGGAGAGCAGCAGCAGCCACATGCACACTGCCTGGAGGGGATGGCGCGCTAAAGTTTTCAGGTAGGGGAGGGGGGAGTCTCCATGGTGCCGCGTCGGAGCGGTGGGTCGGCCGTTTGCTCTGCTTAAGCTGCACTCTTATTTTAAAAGGAATAAAGCTACAAAAATGCATGAATGAAAAATAGAACGACTTCCTAGGTAAGGTAAAATTAACACCAATAGAAGGTTAAACGCTCATAAATATCCATTTTGCATAATATGGGACCTTTAAATGTAATTAAATGTATTAAATTTGTATTTCAGACTTGCAACACAACCAGAGAAAAAAACAAAAAAACGGGACGATTGTGAGATTAAGAAAATGCTTCAAACAGGTGATGCATATCAAGAAAGAAAACCACGAAAGAGTCTTTTGGTTGGAGGATCTCCACTTTGTCCCTAGATGTGAGAGAAACCAGTTTAAACCAGTGTTCTTGTAAACCAGTTTGGCAGAGATTCGCATGTGTCTGCCAGTCTGGTGATTCTGTCTCACCCTGATGAGAACATGAGGTTCCTGTTTTGGGTGTCAGAGTGAGTTGGCCCCCCCATCTTTGAGTGTTTCTGTATCTAACAGGATCCGGACTCTGCATTGTTTAAACGTTTCCTGCTTTTCTTCTCTCAGATGTTTTCATCATTAACGACACTTTGTTCAAGCGGAGATCTGATTCCTCTGCTCTCATGCGGGGGGGGGCTTGTTTGCAGGTTAAATGGAACAAAATGGCACCTGAAACAAATGGATGTACATCATGAATAACAATAAGAACAAATAAATGGGTTGCGAGTAGTTTTACTGCTGATTCTGCTGTAAGTTGACAGTAAATCATGTAGTGTGTTTCTGCGCTGATTCAGCCCAGTTCTGTGTTTCATAATGTTAAAGACTTTTTACTCCATCTGATTTCTGTTTTATAAGATTTCTTCTCATGGATGCAGGCAGCTGTGTTGGATACTTTTAGTAACACACTGATATCCCAGAAGACACATGAGATCAGTGATACACGCCGTATCTGTTAGTGGATACATTCAGACTTTCCTCTGGGATGAGCTCACCTGACTGTCGCTACAGGTTGAGCCTTCACAGCAATGTCTTCTGGGATACATGCTTCCTCCTGACATTCTTTAATCAGGGTGTGTTTGATTCCAACACCAGCCGCCAGGCCGCCCGCCGCCTGCCGGGAAAATGCAACTCGGTGATTCTTCCATGCAGGACGAGTTTGTGTCGTCACTAAAGGAGGAGTTGGTTACAGCGTGTGCTCACCATGTTGTCCAGCAGCCCAGGATATGTCTGCTTAGTCTGGGAGCGTCGTGCCACCCACATGCTGACCTCTCCGGTGTCGCTCACTGTGTAGCCGTTTATATGAACTCCATAGCGCTTTACCCCAAACAGACCTGCAGAGAAGCGGCACGGTCGGCTCAAGCGGCACGTCGGAGACTAAACGTCAGCAAACACCTACTCGTAGCTGCTCTTTCCATCCACATCAGAGGCGGATCAGAGAATCTGGACATCACACTGTACCGCTGGAAGAGAGGAACACTGATAAGCGACCAGACTGTAGATGGTACCAGAACTGTCATAAGATCAGCTTATAAGTAAAACATCTTCAAGAAGAAATAATATTGAGTCCAAATCGTGTTAATGGATGAAGACATCGTTTTTTTTCCTTAAATTAAAATCATTTAAATGATAAAATATTTGTTTTCAGAGGAAGACTGAACACATCTAATGAAGCTGGTTTGGAAATTTTATTCTGTCCAAAAGATCTCATTTTAAAAAGTTGAGATGACTGCTTGCAAATCTCCAACTCCCAGTGAACATGTTTATTTTTCCACAAAGAGTCTTCTCAACATCTGTAAAGTCCAGAAAGAAGTTTTCTGTCAGGACTTATGGAAAAAAAGAATAATCTGATCCTTATAACCTCATCTGATCTAAAATGAGGTAAAAGCACCAGCATGACGCCATGTTGGCTTCATATCAGACTCTCCAGGACGCAGCTTGTTAAACTAGTTAAAAAAGACTAAACCAATACAGCTGGTTTGAAGACATGCAGGAGAAAATCTCTTCTCTATGAAGACAACACGCAGCACAGTTTAAGTTCGCAAAGCTGCATCTGAACAAACCACAATGTCCTTTAGACACACCAGGTTAAAGTGAACCCCCACTGTGTTCTATCAAACACAGCGGGGGAGGGATAATGATCTGGGACAGGACGCTGCTTAGTAAAGATGGGATAATGACTTCCTGTCTGACTCATGCAGGACAATGACCACCAAAAAGGATGCTGATATGATGCAGTCACATCCAGCTGCAATGAAATGATGGAGCTGCAGAGCTTACGGATCTAACGCATGAGAGAAACATATAACCTTTACTTCAGTCAGCCAGCAACACGGTTTCATTTCAGACCGTTAACTGAGGAACAACACACACTTTTGTGTAATTTATTGCCGCTTTACATGTTACAGCATTACAACTCGGCAAGCCGCAGCATTCCCTCATAGTCTATGTGCGTTAGACATTCCCACTGCTAGGATTACATCTGTCTCCCAGTAAAATGGAGTACGTTTTGGTTTTATCTCTGACTCCACACCTTTTAGCGAGCAGTATTTAAAACTATCAGTATGTAAAAGGAACATTGGACTGAGCTCTAAAACGGCTTTGGGGGGGTTCAGGTATACCCAAGCCACCATCATAGCATTTGTTGCTCGCATGGTCGCCCCTCCATCTCATAAGCGTTGGGTGGAGGAGGTCATGTCCCGCTTAAAACTTCATCTAAAACATCTAAGCGGCAAATATATATAT
>JBAMHX010000015.1:26988238-26998518 GCA_037177515.1 Pseudomugil tenellus
CTCTACATCACTCACATGTATGGAAGGAAAGATGACAACAGACCCCAGGTTAAAAAAAAAGCCAAGTTCTCCTTTAACCAAAACAGTCTTCGGGTCTGAGCGCCCACCGGTGGCCAACCTGAAAATGATAAATCGCTCTAAATCGCATCAGGTCATCCTCTCTGTGATATCAATATATGTCTAAAACATAAAAACTCTAAATGGAATAGTGTTCAGGTTATTGTGTTAACACAAAGGATGTGCGGCGGATTTATTTATTTTTAATTTGATAGGATTTATATTTTATTTAGAAACGATAAGTTTATGATGTCAGATTTTTTTTAGTGTCATACTTTCAGAACGTTGGACACATAAACATGAGAGTTTTAATTCAGAATAAAAGTTAATTTCGCTTTAAACAGATGAAAAAATAACCACTTGAGACGACATTGTTGTGAAATGGCGCTATACAAATAAAGTTGAATTGAATTGAATTGAATTGAATTGAAAAATTACCATGTAAACACATAATTCCTGATGAAAATGACTATTCAGATTTAAATAAAGCTGCTGGTTTATTCTCCTTTAAAAGCAGAATGAAATCATTTCTCATGTAAACGTCATTCCTTCATTCGTCTTGCTGTTTTACAGTACAGGTACAGGTAAAACAAACGTCTTCGGTATATTCAATCCCTTTTATTTTTCCTCTTATCCTCAGCTGCTAAAAGAAGTGAACTGGTATCTATTTGTGTCGAGTTAATGCTTCGAAAATGTAAATAAAATGGAAGCAAAAATGTTTATTTGTTGTTTTCCTCGTAGCTGGTAAGGCGAGAAGCAAAATGTGCTTTTTGTATGTAAGTGTGTCACGATCACGTCTCATCCGGATTAAGTGAAGGTGAATAAACCAGTTTCCATGTAAACCTTAATTAGAAATTAATATTTTCACATAAACTCCCAAGAAGAATTTAATTAGGAATAATATAATTTGGAATGAATAATTCCAAATGAGAAAACATCATGTAACTGTACCCATTATTTTTGTTTGGTTGTACTATCTTCATAGAAATATAAATAAATATAATAAAGAAAACGGTACGAGATTGTTATAAAACATTACTATGACATTAAATATGAGATAATTAATATTAAATTAGACTTTTGTTCGAGGTCTGTTTGCTGATACGGCTGAGAATTTTTCTAAATGCTGCATTTCCAAAATGCAAATGTAGAAATTTTCAGTCCAAATGAAAATGACTTAAAGTAATGTTATTATATGTAAAACAAATTTAGTTTTTTATTTTTTTAGTAACAGAATTACCTAAACAAGAGAATTTGGACCATATAGCGTCTCCAGCATTTGCTCTGAATACTTTCTGCTCTTGCTGGTGAATGTGAGGCTACGTTGGCTAATACAGCCACACTGTTGACTTCATTAATAATAATCCCATTATTATTGGATTACTTATGTTTATTTAAACACAGGCAGTTGTAGGTCACCCATAGATTTTCTGAAGAACAAAAGATTCAGGAAGTTAAAAAAAATACGTACATTTAATTTTACAAAGAAATGTAAAGTACTTACTTAAACTTATGTGCTAGAAACGAGTCAAACCGTTTACTGAGGAGTAAATGTGAAAAGGATTCGTCCAAATGAAACATGGACACTTATTAGGAAATGACTTCAGGAGTTGTGACGAGGAAGGAAATCTGAATTGTCTCAGTTTGCTATGTAGAGCGGAAACTCCTTGTAGCGCTTCAAACTGAGTGGATGCTCAGTGACCCGGACGAAGCGTCTGTTTGTTTGAACCCGTCCGGGTCTGGGTTCTGTATTTGTGAGACAATTAGCTGTGGGATCCTTTCATCCATTCTCTGTTAACCCTTCATTTTAAACGTCCTGGTCCCATGACATAACACCTCCCAGCTGCCTGGGGATGGTGGGGGTGGAGTGTAATGTTGCTGTTACGTGTCAGCGCTCAGATTGGCCCGGTTCTCTCGCATCATGATGGGATTGAATGTTATGCAACAGACCCACACTGGTTCAGTGGGAAGAGCTAGCATCGGCTGAAGCGAGGGATTAGAGGCTGGAACCTCATGCAGAGGGGAGGGGAGGCAGCTGCTTCTGCTACACGGCTGTGTTGATGTCAGGATCTGGTCAACTGGGGGACGCTGATCACATCACAGTGGGAACACCCCCCCCCCCCCCCATTCTACAGTACGGAGGGTTAGCGATGGATAAGCAGGATTGGACTTCAGTCATTAATAATTAACAGTTTACAGTAACTGGAGACTGAAAAAAGTATGAAAGAAGAAAAAACTCACTGAAATAAATGTGAGATTATTAAAATGTTAAATAAGAAGTTTGTAAAAATCATGACATTATTTTTCATTATTGTTCAAGAAAAATATTTGGCAAATAAATATAAGATAATATATCACATCAGTCATAAACGGAAATGAAAGATTTCAGATTGTTTGTCTGTGATGCTCGTCTATGATAATGCATGTTGCTACATGCACCATAACTAAAAGCCTGGGTTTGCATCTCTTCTCCTCTCCTCTGTGTGTCTGCGGCTCCCCTGCCCCCCCTCACTGAGCAGATGGACGCAGAGGGTGTGTCTGTTAATGGGGAGTCGCAGCGGTGGGGCCAGCCGTTTGCTCTGATTAACCCTTTTACTTCCATAATTATATTGTATTTTCATTTAATGGCTATAGATTTGTCAGGAAATGTTCTATATGTTTCTGCTTCTTCCCTTTTTTCCTAGATGACCCCCACGTTCTGTATCTGGCAGCTGCTCAACAACACGATATGTTTTGGACCTATAATAACAGTAATAAGAGAAAAAAGTCAAAAGGTTTCAACCATGGAATTAAAAAAACACGAATAAGAAATATAAACAATTTAAATGATGTCACATATACACAAGTTCTTAGTTTTTCTTTCATGTGTTGCCAATAAAATCCAGGTTTTTTATTTGGTGTGTTATTCCCTGAAGCACTATGGCTTCCTACTGCTGACAAAGTCCCACATTACACACCTCACACTGACATGGGGGGGCTCCTCTTGCAGAGGACACACTGAATTCCCATCGCCTCCTTTACTCCTTCTCTCTCAAGCAGCAAATATATTTCCGTGGCTTAGCACATATTTACCGTAATGTGATCATACTATACACAGTCGGAACGCTCTGAAAGTCCGAAACTTTCCGAAACCATTTGAGCACAAACTGTTCAGGAGTTACTGACGCACTTTACGAGGTATCCTGTCTGTGATTGGACGGCCATAGTGCCGCCTTCCTGCTGTGTACCGTAATAACAGATATATGTGCGCAGTGGCCTACTCCTCCACTTTCTTGTGCTTTTTGAGTTTTTAAGATATCGTAAATGGTTCAGGAGTTGCAGTAATGAGATGTGTTCATGTCAAATCCTGTCGGTCATAAGAGGGTGAAGCTGCACTCTTCCTTTTAAAACGATAAAACTACAAAAAAGCATAAAATGGTTTTAGGTAAAATGAACACTTATAGGAGGTTAAAAGCTCATAAATTCCATTTTGCATAAAATGGCTCCTTTAAGCGCTGGAATCCAATGTCTTCTATTTATTTTATTTTGCCATGATACGTTTACAAACCAGACGTCTACATTTAAGGCTAACATAGACACAAAGTTCTGTTCTAGTATCTGATGTGGCTCAATAATTAATTTAACTGCTAATCTATCTAATGCATCTGCCCTTTATGATCTCTTTACATTTGGATTTTTAAGGGAAAAAAATAAAAATAAACTATAAATGATTTGATTTTACTGCAGAACATTTTTACTACGACTTTAAACTGAAGCTGCAGACTGTAAACAAGCTACAAAGTTTTATTGTATATTTTTATTTTCCACCTCACCAACGTAGTAACTATTTACCAGACATTAAGTAACGGTTAAACCACATGTTTCTTGTACTGGTTGTGATTTAATGAGTACTCTCTCAGTCATTTATAGCATTTTATCTGATAATAATTAATTACCAACATCAACTTAGTACACAGTTAGTACAAAAGGTCATGTTACAGCTACAGTGTGACATTTAGGAAGTTTAAAGGAGCGCTCATACCAGCATTCAAAAGTCTGAATAAGAAGAATATCAACAAGATATCAGCTGGTTTTGATGTTTTTAATTAATGTATCATTTATTATGCATGATGACATAACATGAATCTGAGTTTGGTCTTTAAAGTGTCCAGATTCCTTTGCGTTGTTATTACTGTTCTTTTCTTTATCATCAGTTATTGATTCCTTTATTTTGTCTGTCCAAACACTGCCAGACAGTTTCTGCACAACAAATAACAGGAATGATCAGAAATGTATTAATCCGATCAGTGTGACTCATTAATTCACGTCTGTGATGTCGTTCACGTCCTTTGTAGAGTTTATGGAGTGTGAAACTTACAGTTTCAGAGCTGGATGGAGACGAAACGTTCATGGTGATGTGTCCGGTGAACATCCTTTGTGCTGCTCGCCGCCCTGGACGATAACGCACCGCTACTGGCTCGGGCTTACGGAGGCTTTCGTCGGGAACATTTTGTCCTCTCGCTGTGTGCCAGCCATGAGCCCAACCAGCCAGAGCACCACATGTGTACTGCTCGTTGTTTTTACTGACGTCTTTGCAAACACTGAGACATTTTCTGGGTCGTGTCTGTGTTCTGCAGTAAACATGTCTGTTTGACTCAACAAACTCTCAGAAGCTTTTCAGACATTCATGGAGGATCCTGACAGAACTGTTTTGTTTAGACGGGTACAGTATGTAAAGTTTTGGTGGAAGTGCGAGAGAGACGCAGCAGCGGCTGCCACCATCGCATTCTTCACGTGGTTGTAAAAGTCAGGATTCAGCGGTGGAGGAGGTCGTAAATGTTTCCCTCAGGGTTCAGATCTGCACAAACACGCTGTTGCATAAGAGCCAAACACCTTTCTGTTCTTGTGTCTGTTGAGGAAAGAGAAACGTTTCAGTTCAGACATTGAACATGCAGCTGTCCAGTAACGCTGACCACCTCTCAGTCCACGTCTCTCCCACCCTGCTGTCCTCATTCAGGGACACTGTGTTGGATCTAATAGGTTTACACTCATTAATCTCCCCACAGTCTGTGTATGAATCAGGGTCAGGGTGCTGATGTGCTCTTATTCTGGCTTCTCGCGCTGCTTTTGCTCAGACGTCTCAATAATCGATAATGAATCGGAGAATGTAGCTTCTGATGTATAAATAATAGAAGAATGAATTTGCTGTGTCACTACTGGTTCCATAACTCACTCCTTTTTTTTTAGTCTGGAGCTGCATCTGATCTGTACGCGTACCATGTTCGAACCATGTCCTTCTCTTTATTCAGCACTAAATTTTAACGTAATCAGACAGAAACACAAAATGATAACTGTGTTGTCTTAAAGTCTGAGTCTCATCCTGGAAAATGTTGTTGCTTGTTTTCATTGTTCTCATCCTCAGATGTTATTTTTTTGCCCCAACTCTTTGTAGACGTGCTATTGTTCTGGTGAGAGTCAGAAACGAGTCAGATCAGGGAGGTTAAAGCGTTACACGACAGGTCTGTTTTGGTAGAAAACAGAAACACAAAGCTCTTCTAAGAATGCTAAGACAGTTCTTTGTTGTTTTTTACGTCTTATTAAAGGAGATTTTCTTGTTTGTTTTTGCAGAAACGTTCTGTTTGTTTAACATCAGGAGCTAAATTTGCCCAGTTGTTTTAATGAGTGTTGCTTTAAAACCTGAAAGCCGCAGCGAGCCAGAGGAAAGCCAACACCGCTGGAATCGTACCTCAGGGTCGCGTTTTGAACGAGTGAAAACCATTATCCGCTTTTTCTCTGACGTTGTTCTTTTTTCTGTACTTCTGCATCAGAAACCAGAATTTCCGGTTTCACTTCAGCTCCCATCTGATAGCTGTGGCACGAATTTTACAACATGCAAATCAGGAAAATGATACTTTTATTATATTTATAGGAGATTTAACATCTCTAGTTAGTCTGGACACCTTCCACCTGCTTGTTTTCCTCTGTTGTAGACAAGCAAAGATGTTTCTGAATATTACTGTCCGGGTTGCATCTCCAAGTTAAACCAAACTTTATTTGCATACAACCTGAGCCGTTACAAAGAATGCATCACGTGTTATTTACATGATCATGCAGCTGTCAGACACCCGAAGCAGGAAAACCTGCTGAAACCAACAGTATTCATTATATTCATAAGCGTCCGATGAGAAGGTAATGACATGTAATGTTTCCCAACGAAGCAAAAAACACCAATAAACTGGTATTTGTCAGAGGAAATCTTGATCTGAGCTCCGCGTTCGCGGCCTGTATTAGTCAGAGTGCAGGCTTGTATAAGATATGTGGTCTGTAAAGGCACGAATCCGGTCAGAGTTCAACCAGTTCAACATTTAGATGAGATGCTTTGAAAAGTGCTGGATGCTGAGGAATCAGTGAGGTTGAGTCAGTGAGCACATTTTCTGCAAGGATAACCATTAAAACCATGACCTGATTCTGAATATTAGCTCAGGAATCATAATTTAATGTTTTGAAATGTTTTTAAAGTCCATGGAGGTATTTAGGAAGCGTCTCCTCGGTGGGGACCTAAGCACACGTCTCCAGTCAGCACATTGGCCCTCATTCATCCATGTCTGGCTTGCGTGCCTCCCACTAAGCCTGTGTTCATACCATGTGCTGCGCTGTTATGCAACCTAGAAAAGAGGAACAAACCGCTTCTGAACTATATTTAGAGCACAGCGCTACACTGAACCTGACAACACGGCTAGGTGTCATTACTGCAGGTAGATGCCGAAGCACCGCAGCGCTGCACGTTGCTGCTGAGACACAACCAGACATCCTGCATTCAACATATCAGTAGTCTAATACCTGATCATACAGATGTTGTCACAGCTTTGAAATTTCAAGCAAATTTAATGAAAAATGCTGAAAACATTGTTCTGTGTAATTTATGTAAATTCTTTTTATTTGAACTATTTATGTCCCATCAGTTCCTGTCCTCTGCGTATGTTATAATATGTGTCTGACACGTAAAATGGTGTGAAACGTTACTGTAAGTGCGAAATATGAGATGTCTGAAAACCAAAGTGTCATTTTAAAAATGCTTCCAGCTTGAGTTTGACGGTCTTGTTGGTGTTTTTGTGTCTGCAGCTTTGCTGCTGTTTGCTGTGGACTCCAGTGGAAAAAGGGACTCGAACATCCTGAACTGTGAAGAATCCACAACTCCACGTTAAGCTGGAAGTGACAGACAGGCCAATTATTCCAGGACTCTGGGAAAAGAGACCCCAACAAAGCTGTCGGTGGATGCCGGAGTGAAATCAAAGCACTTACTGGATGCGAAGCCAAGTTTATGACTTTATTGGTTTTATATTCACTAAAACTTCTTCCCCACAGCCTGAGTATAAGCCTGCTCGTCATTATTTGTAATGTACTCGACTGTGGCACAGGTAGTCAGACTACTGCACCAGTGTTCATTGAATTGATGAGAGTAATAGATTACTCTGCTGCCCCGAAGAACTTGTGCCTTAAAGACAATTCACACCAAGTGCGATTGGATCTTTAAACTAAATGATTTTGTTGGTGATGTTGGAGGCTCACGAATCAGGATGCAAACTTCAGAGAAGCGGAAACGCCTCTTTGGAGCTTGTTTCCATAGAAACCACTTAAATCTTTTCTTTTAAGGATGTTAAACTTCTTAAGAAATCTTCAAGCAACTATCATTTCAAATAAGAATGTTTTATTTGGTGCCCCAGAACTACCCAAACACTGATGTGCAATTAGAATTCTGAAGAAGAAGAAATACACAAAAGCTGAACTAAATGAACACACTGATGTTTTATAAAGCTGTGCCACATTCCGATGTCAGACACAATGTGAATATTAATGTTTGATCTTGAGGGAAACTCGACGTAGCAGGTCTTTATCAACGCCATAAAGTAATGTGCAATTTTAACCAAACAATGTCTAACGGGGAATTCAGACTGATCTTATGGGCATTAGTTCCCGTTGAATCCAAAGAGCACCTGTTGGACTATTATCATTGCAATAACATATTTGCTAAATTAATTCATGACCAAGAAAGAAATTGTGATGATTTAGTGAAGAAGCATCTGTTCTGGTGCTTTGAATGTTTTACAAGGAGGTTGAGTGGGGCAGTTTCGAACGTTTAAAACCTACAGAAATTCAAAAATATCCATTCAGTGAGGTCATTTTTCATTTGATTAAGAGATCCTGAGCATTGATCAGGGATTGCGATGGGTTTGATTAGAAGCAGGTCATTTCATAGCTTTATACCAGAGCAGTATTGAACGTTACATTTCTCATGACCTGATGTGATTTGGAGACTTCCACAGGAAATTTGAAGATTTGCCATCTGGGAATAATCCCTAAAGGCATCCACGGGGATACTCCTCCTTCCCTGTTATGAAGTGGTTGCAGCGTAGTAAGGCTCCCTGAAATGCAGAGAATTTCCAGGAAAGCAGGGAGCAGAGCTTCCAGAGAGGAAGGGTTTGTACGAGGCAGCTCGGCCGGCCTTCCCTCTCCCGAGCAGATGTTAGCTTTCACAACACTTCAGTGACTTGGCAGTAGTCGTAGATATTACTGTGATGTGATCCTACCTCATGCTCAGCACTCTTAAACATTCACCTTTACTGTCTCTTTGTCTAGCTTCTCTACGTGTCTGATACACGGGGCACTTTGCTTGCAGGATAGATTCTTACCTCAGACTCAGCGTTTTTTCCTAAAACAACCACTCGCCCACTTTTCCTTGTGGTGTTTTAGCTACAAGTAACGACCGACTAGCTTTTCCCTTCTAGCATCTCGTGCAACACCTTCTCCCTTAATACGCATTAGTCCTTTAAAACCTACAGTTTCATTGTTACGCGAAGGTCTCGGTGTGTTTGTGGTGTAGTGACACCCAGTGGCACAAGATGCAAATTACAACAAACTGAATGACGTCCACCTGCAAACTGGTTTTAAAGCTGGTTTTTATTGTCCCTTACTGTACTGGACTAACATGACAATAAAAGTGACCAGTAGCGTCTTTAAATATAAATTTGTTAGTTACCAAGCAGATAAAAAACAACAGTTTTAAATATTTAAGTTATTATTTTGTATTAAATAACCATTATCAGTACTTATAATGAATGTTTGACATCAAACTGAATCTTGATCTGTTAAAAGCTTTGTGTCACTATCATGACTAGTTTTAAACCCATTGAGGCCTAAATGGTAAAAAAACCCACAAACAAACAAAAAAGCGTAAATGCTAGCGATAGAAATCTTTCTGGAGCTGTAGATGTTGAGCACATGATGTTAAAATGTGTCTAATTCCAGCATGAGACTGACTTTTTGCCATCTTGCAAATATTTGTTCCTTTCTGTATGTTGAATTTTAGCTGTTGCTCAGAATTCAGACGTAACCTGATTAGAAGTTGTGTTTTAGAAGGTTTTGCCCCTCCTGCCCTGCTGCCTCTGTGTTTTTCCTACGCGAGCCAGTTCATGTAGCTCTCTTCAGATTATTAATGATTCCACTTGAACACTTGACACTATGCAACAAACGGTTCACTGCCTCACTGTAAACTCCTCACAGAACCACACCGTTCTCAAACTGTTGTGTGTAATATCTTCAGTTCATGTTTCCAGTGTGTAAAAATGTCCTTCAGGTGTTAATGTATGTTTTTCTTTTTAGTTTTAAAGCTGACACGAGCCATTAGATGTTTGAGAAAGCATTGTTTTCTTTTTTGCTGTAAATATGTTTGAATACTTTTCATGAAATAAATGATAAAAAAAAACACTTATTTTTTTATCCACCCATTTTCTTAACCACTGCATCCAGTTCAGGCATCGCAGGCAGCTGGAGACTAACCCAGCAGCCATGGGGCGAGAGGCAGGGTACACCCAGGACAGGTCACCAGTCCATCACAGGGCAACACAGAGATGAACAAGGAGACCAACTCACATTCACTCCTAATGACCATTTAGAATGACCAGTAAACCTTACTGGGATGTTTATGGATGGTAGGAGGAAGCTAGAGTACCTGCAGAAAACCTACGCTAACACAAAATACAGACCTGGCACAGACAAGCAACCCAAACTGAGAATAGAACCAGCAACTTTCTAGCTATGAGGCTGCAGCAAATAAACTCTGCAGTCCACTATTAAAGATATCAAATATAATAAACATTAGGATTAAAGAAACAAAATAATTCCATTCTTAACTCTGTCTGTATATATATGTATATATGTATATGTATATATATGTATGTATATAT
>JBAMHX010000015.1:27018696-27032509 GCA_037177515.1 Pseudomugil tenellus
AACAATGCTCGCAACACTTCCGTGTCATATGCTCGACACGTGATCGAGCAGACGGGCTCGAGCATAACATCCCTACAGACAGGTTGTGGGGCCACTTTTTAACCATCAAATAGAGAAAAAAAATAAAGAAAGAAAAAGCCGGCACATACAATTGTTCTCCGTTGCAGGTCTGGGTGTGTTGGGGCCCCACCGTCCCTGTGTAGTGAGGCAGATATGAAGGTGAGTAACGTCTGCAGGATAACTTGCGCCAACTCTGTCTTAGTAAAAAACTCAGCGGAAGCTGTTCGATTTTCTGAACGATGGAGGCCGTTTCTGTCCGTTAGGCCAGATGCAGACCGCTCTTGAGCGGCGGTCCTCCTGTTTATCCATGCAACTCACTCCGCCAGTACAAGCGGGGAGTCTTTCTACTCCGCAGGTTACCTGCGTCTTTTTCTGCTGCTCACCTGCAGTAGTTTGACTTCCTCAGGACAGAGGCCAAACTGGAACCAAACTACCTGGTGCAGTACCCAGTCTATTCTTTTATCGTCTCTTTCTTCTTCTCCTCACGAGGCTACATCACCTTCCTCCACTTTACAACCAAAAACCCCATCACCACAATGAGCTGAAAATCTAAGGAAGAAAAAAAAAACAACAAAAAAAAGACAACTTCATGCCCCCAAACCAAAATGTGCATCAGAAAGTTCTTCTGGGGCACCAATAGGAAAAGGATAACACAGCAAGGTAGGTTTCTCTCAACTCCCTACATTGCTTGCTGCTGCTTTTATATAACATTCACGTAATCAATAACAAACCAGAAATCAGATTACTCAATTACTAAATATTTAAACAATACATATCTTGAAACTTACGGCATATCAAAGAAAATATGGAAAACTATTAAAAAAAACCCAGGGGTTCCATTAAAGTAGTATATTTTAAAATAATTTAGATTCTACCCATAAAAAGTTTTTTTTGCAACATTTTTTAAAGAGTATGGAAATAAATTGCTCCTTTTGTAAAGGACACCCTGAAACTGGTTAATTTTGGTCTTGTCCCTTCCCCTCCAAATACTGGGAATACATTTGCAACTTTAATTCTACTGGTATTAAAACACTATTTTCTCTTTGCTTTGAACATAAATTGATTTGCAATTATTCATCTAGGAGAGGGGGATGGGTGGTTAAACAACATAAAAACTATTAAAACATTCCTCTAACATGAAAGCCATTAAAATGTTTAAGTGCTCTCTTCCTTTATGTGTGTAAAATAATATCTTGAACCATTAATTCAAAAGATTGTAAACACCTGGCAGCAGTGTTCATTTACTGAACACTGCACAGCTTTTATATGCCTGAATAAAACAAAACACTCTTTTGATACAATGCTTTTGTGACTTTCATGTCACATGCTCGAGCTTATCTGCTGGAGTACAACGTCCTACCCTGACTTTGTCAGATACCCTGTTGGTCCTCTGTTCAGCTCAGTCATATTTTAATGGAAAATGTATTGGATTAAAACTGTTACTCCTGTATTTTGTCTATGTCCTACCTTTATGTCTTGCATTTCCTCAAATCATTCAACACATGGCAAACTCAAATAAAAAATGAAAACTTTGGTTGCAAAGTGAGAACCTAATTGCACCTTTTGTCTAGTCATGTTCCCAAATGGTGGAGATATGCAGCTTTGTGGCATTTGTCACAGGTAGTCATCATGGAAAAACACCGACCCTGGGTCTGACTTTTACGGAGCAGCACACTCCCACATAAGCTAATGGACGAACTATACAAGGTTAAACAATGTGTTGGTCGCCCTGAAACGCTACACCCGAAAGATAAGAAGACCACTGACTTTACATCACATCCTTGTTCCAATGAGTTTTTCACATTTCAAAGAAAAGGCCATCTGTACCAATTAACTGAGGACCGCGTGGTTATCCACAGCGTTATGACGGCCGTGTCATGTCCATCATAGCCCGGAAGATGAAAGGTTCATTTTAACACCATGATAGGGAAATAGGCTAGAATAAAGGTGAGCTGAGAGAAACGTAATTGCTACTTGAGAAGAAAGAAATATTCAAGGTTGATGGATCATGTTGTGCTGACACCAAACAGCATATTAAAGAGAATGACGGCAGTGATTAAGACTGTGATCCTTTCACTGATGTTTTTTGTTCCAAGTAATTAAACAAAATGGAATTACTGGGATGGTGTGCATAGAAAAGGACAAGGTGAAATGACTCTGGAATGCTTGCTGAAATAACCATTTTAACAAGATGGAAGATGGAAATTATAGTTGGAAAAAGTTTCAAAAACTCAATATTGGTCTCTGAATTTCTGAAAAATGACTAATTGCAACAACATCTCAATGCAGGAAAGAAAAAGTACTTATGGTGGCCACATTATCAGGTGCACCTTATGGCACTGGGCAAGACCTTTTCCTCTTTTTGGTGTGATAGATTCAATAAGGTGCTGAATAGATTTTGTTCTATACTGACATCTGAGGTCACATTTACATGAGTTTAATTCCCCTTTAATTCAGAATATGAAATCCTCTTTAAAAAGATTAAAAATAACTTCATTCTATTGTGTATATGTTTAATTCAGGTCACTGTACATGCTTGTTTCGTTTTCCTGGCATGATGATGCACATTGTCTCTTCTCTAGTACCCCATAACCACCTTCCTCTGCTGAAAAAAGTCAAGTAGTATGCTAGTGTTAAGCTGCTACTTCAAGACTAATATAAAAAGCAAAACAGAGAAATAATACAATTATGTCTTCTTCCATGCTGTAGCCGAAAAGACATAAGCAGGAACTGGAGCTGTTGCCGAGCTGCTGTAGAACATCTGCTTCAGGGTTGGACAAGTTGTGTTCAGAGATGTTGTTATGTATATTTTGGTTGGTTGTGAGAAAATGCCAGTAAATACTCAGACCAACAACATACCATAGTCAAAGTCACATAAATCTTTCTTCCCCAGTTTGATCTTCAGCAAGTCATCTACACTACATCTGAATGACTGAATACTGTCATGTTATTTTGTTGATTAGATATTTACTTTGCCAAAATGTTTTATTTTGGTGATTTCAACATTCATATCGACAACAGCAATAATCCATTTTCTGGGGATTTTAGGTCCTGCCTAAATAGTTTTGGACTACAACAATGTATAAACTCTACCCACTTAAGATCATATTCCGGACTTGGTTTGCGGCTCTGGTGTAGCGCCTGCTGACTGTAAACCCCATCAATTTCCTTTCCCTGATCACAAACTAATCTCTTTCAATACAAGTGTGTCTCTTTCCAAAATCCTCCCTCGCCATTACATTTCTTTCAGAAAAATGAAGGATATCAATCTTGAGACATTTTCATCTGCCATAAATAACCTCTCCACTCTAAGCTGTACCTCCTCCCCTGACATATTAGTTTCTCATTAGAACGATAACCTCAACAACCTTCTCAACACCTTTGCTCCACTAAAACACAGATGTGTTTCCTTCTCCCGCTCTGCTCCATGGTTCATTCCTTCCCTCCGCTAATATAAAGCTAAAGGGGGCTGGCTTGAACGCCTTGCCAAGAAAGCTGGACTCACCGTTCACAAGGACATATACAATAACCACATTCTTCTATATAAGGACTGTATCCACCCCTGTTTTAGCAGATAACCGTTCTTACAATCCATTGCGTAAAATTATGCAGAAGTCAGCTCCCCCTTCTGTCAACGTTAGCAATAACGATTAACTAGTACAGTTTTAAAATGTAATGCTACTTCAGAAAAACCTTAAAACTAACGTTTCCATGATTCAAAAAATGGCCAAATCTCTAAGATGGATACATGGGTCGCATTATTTATTAAAAAAAAACCCAGAACATAGAGTGTCCCATCTGTCTACTCTAGCAGAATGGGTAGATGACATGAAGCAGTGGCCCGACATTAGCTACGTTGTCATCGTAAATTACTTTGTTTTTAGTTAGGGTACCGATGAACTCCATAACTATAAAAGCACAGAGGCTTATAACTTTAGGGAAAAATAGGGAAATTATTGTGTAGAAAGGAGGGAAGATTTACTGTCTTGAAAGCTGAAATGGAGCCAAGTTAACGCACTAACAAAACCAAACATCTGTCGTCGGTAATGACGAGAGAGAATGTGATAGATGTTGACTGTTCCTGCATGATTGTTTAAAAAGTACAAAATAAAAGATCCCTCATAAACTAACAGCACTAATAATCAGAATACTTATGAGGCTCTTCGTGTTGCACTTCAATAGTGCAGGTGGAAGCAGGTGTCTCATCCGCTGGTATCCAGTTAGCGTTCGCCTCTAATTTGCTGGTGATTGTTTGTAGCCCCGATATAATTCTGTATCTGGATGTAGTTCTGTCAGTTTATGATCAACTAAATAATAAGAGCTGACGAAGACCCTCTTGAGTGGGTGTTTGACCTTCAGGGCTGCAAGAATCATCTTGTGAGTAACTTTATGATTGTAACACGCTCCATTTATAAAATCTTTACGTTTCTGACAGTTGTGTATGTATTCAACAACAGCACATGTTGCCACCAAAGACATTTGTGTAAATATATATAAAAGAGTTTGGTGAGGTGAGGAAAACACCTAAGGAGATAGTGTTTTTGAGTGGGGGGGATGCTGACCTCAGCTCGGGACGTTGTGGGTCAGTGGGGAGAATACTTCGAAAACCTCAATTCTACAAACACGCATTCCGAGGAGGAAGCAGACCTCAGAGACTCTCCCATCTCCAGGGATGAGGTCACTGAGGTGGTTAAAAAGCTCCTTGGGGGTGGGGCCCTGGGGATGGATGAGATCTGCCTGGAGTTTAATGCTCTGGGTGGTGTTGGCCTGTCTGGGCAGACACGCCTCAGCAGTATCACATGGTCATCGGAGACAGTGCCTCTTGACTGGCAGACTGGGTGGTGGTCCCCCTTATCAAAAAGGGGGATTGAGGGGTGTGCTCCAACAACACACTCCTCAACCTCCATGGAAAAGCCCAACCAGTCTACATGTGTTTGTGGATTTCGAGAAGGTGTTCGACCGTGTACCTTGAAGACTCCTGTGGGGATGCTCTGGGAATATAAGATACCGGACCCCCCCTTCAAGCTGTCCGGTCCCTGTACAACTGGTGTCAGAGCTTTGGCCGCATTGCAGGCAATAAGTTGGATTTGTGTCCAGTGAGTTTTGGACTGCCCAAGGCTGTCCTTTATCACAGATTCTGTTCATAACCTATATGGACAGGATTTCTAAGCACAACCAAGGTGTTCAGGGGATCCAGTTTGGTGACCTCAGAATCAGGTCTCTGCTTTTTGCAGATTATGTGGTTATGTTGGCTCCATCTGGTCGTGATCTCCAGTTTCATCTGAGAGATCCACAGCCGAGTGTGAAGTGGCTGAGATAAGGAATCACCACCTCAAAATCTGAGACCATTCTCCTCAGCTGGAAGAGGGTGGAGTGCCCTCTTCAGGTCAGGAACAAGTTCCTGGCCCAATAGGAGGAGTTCAAGTATCACAGGTTCTTGTTCATGAATGAGGGAAGGATGGAGTGCAAGATCTACAGGTGGATCGGTACGGCGCCAACAGTAATTCGGACTCTGACCCAGTGTAAAAGGAGCTGACCTAGAAGGCAAAGCTTTCGATTTGCTGGTTGATCTTTGTTCTTACCCTAACCTATGGTCACGAGCTTTGGGTAGTGACTGAAAGAACAAGATTGCTAATACAGGTGGCCGAAATGAGTTTCCTCTACAGGGTGGTCGGACTCTCCCTTAAGAGGTCCTGGAGAGGCAGTAATTATCATTACTATATATATCTCTGTGTAGTGACATCATTCACTGCAAGTCAACCATTGGACACCAGCCTGCAGACCTCACGCTACCCACACGGCATGACAGGCCTGACCCCACAACAAAAGAGGTCCAGAAAGTGTACCAGTACGGTTCTGCAAATTGTAATGGAAACACTCTGAGGCCGGGTGGACTGGTGTAAGGCCAGGTGAAATAGGTCCGTGTGGAAAGGCGCCTTTAGAGATAAGGGGAGGAGCTTGGTCATCCAAGAGGGACTCAGAGTAGAGCTGCTGCTCCTCCACATGTAGAGGAGGCAGATGAAATGGCTCGGGCATATGGTTAGGATGCCTCCCGGATGTCTCCCTGGTGAGGTGTTTCAGGCATGTGCCTGCGGGAGGAGACCCCGGGGAAGACCCAGGACACACTGGAGAGATTACATATCTCGGCTGGCCTGGGAACGGCTCGGGACCCCTCCCTATGAGCTGCCAGATACGACTGGGAAGAGACAAATCTGGGCTTCCCTCCTTAGGCTGCTGCCCCCACGACCCAACCCCAGATAAGTGGTGGACAATGGTACGGTACAGTATTTGAAAACATCCACAAAATACTTGTGAAGTGGTGGGAAGGTGGTATTTATTTGCAAAAGACCAAAGCTGAAATCCCAGCAACTCAACTTAACATGAAGGAATACAGCTTGAGCCTAGATTATACAACACAAGTGTATAAGACCCCGTTTCTACAAGCAGGCTGATGAGCAAAAAGAAAAGACTAAACAGAGTTTTAAGATCTATAGTTATGATAGATTTACATCATCCAAGATAATCACATGCATCTCCAAAGGAATCTGAGATACAGCAAATGAATGCTTGGGAACAAGACTGTATGTTTTTACTGATGACATTATGTCCTTATATTTGCTTTTCCCTTGAGATAACTTAATTCACATGGTCACCCATGAATACCAGCGGTTTATCTTTTCCATTCAGGCTTTGATGAAGCTACTGCGTCATACAACAAATGAGTATACTGCTACTGATGCCAAGCTACACAGATGGTGCTTTGGTGCTTTATTCTAAGCTGCTGCTATAAAATTTGGTTTTCTCCAGAGTGTTCTGATCACAGCTATTAGTAAAGTCTGGACAGTGATTTGTTCTGCTGCACCACAGGGACTCTTGTTCAGCTGGAGGTATTTTTTATAAATGAGCTAGAAGGATGAAGACTCATTTGTTGGTATTGGAAATATCACTGCAGTAAACAATTTTCTAAACCTCAAAAACATTAGACGTTGATAAAGTTATACAAAAGTTGCAAATAAATGCTAAACACAGAATAGTCATTCAGGTTTGTTTTTTGCTAGTACCTATAGTTCTGTTGCCTTTGCTGGTAACAGCAATGCTGGATGTTACATGGGTTGGATTATTGAAAAAGGAAAAGGTTATATTGTCCATCTATCTTAACATGCGCACACTTACATTTTCTCAAGATAAATTTTGTGTTTCCTGATAAATACTCATGTATTCACCGTTACCTCCAGCGAAAGACCTTCAGACTTACATACGAGTCATTATATCCCTGCATATAGAGGACGTGCAGCTGATATAACTGAGTCACCTGACTGGTCGGGTGTCGCCAAAAAAACCAATCTCTAAAGCAGTTGAACTCGGATAGATTGTACTATGTGGGGTATTCCTCCGAGTCAAATGGTGATTTCATGCTCCCCATTCGGGTGTAGGAATATACACGGCCAAAAGAACTGCTTCTCATTCAGATTATCGGAAAACATTAAAAGATGGGACAAATGGATTGTAAGCTGTGAGACAGAGGAATGGGAACCAGTGCAACCAGCAGATTATGCAGTTAGCACTTTATATCAGGTAGGCTGTGAGTTTCACATTTGTAACTTATGTTGTAGTTAGCCAGGTTTCCGCTTAACCGACCAAAGTTACACAATCCAGGCGATAAAAGTAGCCTGTCTGATACTATTGCTTATTTGCTACATTTAGGCTGCAGGACATAAAGCTCAATTCAGATTATTTTGTGGAATAAACAGTGGGGACCACATGACTGCACGTCCTTTATATGGACAGTAGGTGTTCACGTTTATGATCATCAATTATGGAGTTGTTGCTGTCAAATTCAAGATGAAGTACCAAATTTTTCCATTTTTTTCAATTACATAGTTTTTTATAGTTACAGAAGAATTTTATTTAAAAAATGGAGGGCATGTGTAGTTTTTCCACGCGGAAATCCTATCAGATGGCTTTGAAACAAGTTGTTTTGTCTGGTTATGGAACAGCAGTGAACATCTCCCAAGACGGATGCAAAGCGAGGAAATGGTCTGCAGATCCAGTCAGGCATTTGTCATATTTGTGGGTGTGGCTGTTTTACAATGGTAGCTTTAAATTGCAGCCGATAATCATCTAATCAATGCCTCAGAATCTCAGCCCTGGTCTGATCGCAAGGTTCTGCCAGATAAAAATGGTGAAACCGAAGCCTCTGCTTTTGTGGCTCTGCTGAGTCACAGAAAGAACCACCAACAGAGCCAATAAAACTGCTACCTAACTATTGCTGCGTAACTACTGTGTCTAAAAAATATACGTCATTTACAATAATGTTTGTATAATTTAGAAAACTATAGTAATTTTGTCATTTCTGGCAATATTTCCCACCATAAACAAAGATAACAGAATATTAAAAGTTGTATAAAACCATGTTTTCATCATCTTATCAAACCAGTCTCTGCTGACCAAGAAATCCACCAGCTGACTGCATTTATGTTGTTTACTTGGTACTTCCAGATCAAGGTTGTTCTTGTTTTGCATATGTTTCTGTCTGAAAAGATGGAGTCATGAAGGAGCTGGGGATCTAACCACCAACACCATGATTGGTGAACAAACTGATCTTCTACACGAGAATGAGTTATTCAGCTCGTAGACTTTATTTCAGTGTTATTCATGAAGATGCATCTTTTCACTTTCTGCAATCCATCATTTGTACATCTTTTGTAAAATGTTTGTTCATCACTTGAACCAGTCGGACAGGGAGCAGTTTTTCAAGCTGCTTCATATCAATTTGGTCTCCAGACATTTTTATTTCACGAGCCACAGCTCAGATACGCTGATGATTTATACTTCAGATTACTCAGAATGTCTGTCTGAAGAATACAGCAGTTAGAGGACTGCACTGGTCCTGCAATTAAACCTCCTACTGAAAGACTGAAATTTCAGTTCTAACCAGTTCCTCTTATAGAAATGCACATTGTCATCTTTTTTCCTGCATGCAATCAGAACTAAATAACGTTTACAGTCATCTTGTGTATTAGGTGCAGTTTGAAAGAGTGGTCATAATTTCAACTACACAAAGCCATGCAAGCATTATGACCAAATAAAAAGTGGATTCCTGCTTTAGAGCATGACCCAGTCTACACCTGGAGGAAATCCATTTCTGCACAGATGAATTAAAGATGAGAAAGAGCTTTTAATTTAAACTTGACTGAAGAAAATTTAACTTTTCACCCAGCTCTGCAGAAATGAACAATCACAGAGGCACCAAAATGAAGAACAATCAAAAGTAAAGATAAAAATGGAATTTTGAATCTTCAATCGGCATCTCTTTACCCCACATCCTGATGGGATTAATCAGGAAGTAACCGAGTTAGAAACATGACCAACACATAATACCTGAGACAAACCATTTGGGTTTGTCATCTGAAGTGCTGCCAGTGACTACATCCCAGCAAAGGGAACAGACAGCTGCATGGCATGAATGGTCAATAGGAGTTTCAGGTGACATTTACTGAGCTGCATAAATTATAATTTCATGTCAAGATGCATAATGGCAATCAGAGGGCAGAGAGCCAAGCTGTTGAGCTAAAGAAACTGTATTTATCTTTACCAAAGGACAATCGGACACTTCCAGACAGTTGCTGCGTTTGACTGATCAAATTGTCGAGCAGTGAAAACATCTGAACAGGGAAAAGGTTTTTGCCCGTTTGCAATGAAGAAATGCCAGCAAGTAGCCCAAGCCACCAGTTGTACAGTCTACACATTGGAAAACCACCAACCGGGCCATAAATCTGCAGTGACGGAGCTACATTTTTAGAATCACATTAAGGGAACCTGTGTATGAACTGTCCAGGGTGGACCCCGCCTCTCCCTCGATGGCTGCTGAGATAGGCTCCGGCTACTCTGAACTGGATGAAGCAGTTAAGAGATGGATGGACGGACATTAAGGGAACCAAGAGTCCATCACCCTAAAGGCAGGGTAGGAGTTTCTGGAAAAACTTTTCAAGCAAGCTACATTTTAAAAATCACACGGCAAAACTCCAAAAAGTCCTGAAGAAACAACTTCAAAAAGGTGTAATGCTTGTTGCTAACACATGGAGAACATGCAGACTCCCAATAGAAAGACCACCGCCCGAGAGGCGGTTTGAGCCCGCAACCTTCACTGTGAGGCTGCGGCGCTAACCGCTGCGCCACAGAGTAGCTCCTTACACAGCATGATAAAAAAATAATAAAATCTGATATTCAAATTTTTCTCTACTTAATTGCTAAACAAATATCATGCAAACTGTTTCTGAACCAATATGGAAGATGTTGGATGTTGAGGAGTTTTTTGGTGAAGTACAACTTCTGTTTGAAGCTCTGATGATGAACTAGAACGATGAGCCAGGATTGGTTTGTTCATTGGGTCATGGAAGGAAAAAAAGCATCTTAAAGTCTCTTTTCAACTACTTCATCATAAGTCAGACAGCAGCAGTATGAAATAACTGATGTATCCATCTGCAGTCTGACGGCAGTCAGTGGGCTGAAACCAGCATCTGCCATGACGGTAAAATCAGCAGACCCATGTTCACCACACACAGGACTGTTTTAGGAGTTATTAAAACCAGAGAATCAATAGTCATTTTATTTTTGCATTCACGGCCTGCAACACAAAAGTTGGGATTTTGGGCCATTTTGGACTTGAAATGAGTTTATAATGATGGCAGTATGTAAAAACCAGCACGTGATTGTAATCACGATTATCAAAAAGATATTTTCAAAGCACAAAGATGGAAAAATGATCTCCAGTCTATATATGTGTGCTTGTTATAACTGCAGTTTTTAACCACATGTAAAAATGTGATCTGGGCTGAGGTGACAGAGCCAGATGTTCCTTCCCAGATGTCCACTTTCAGACCAAGAGCCCCATCTGCTGGAATTCAAGCGCACAATCTAGATTTTTGTATTTCACTCAGTCCTATGGCTAAATAAAAAAAGTTTTTCTGCACTATCACTCACATTTTCCAAATCCTGCAGAGTATAGATAAGGACCACATCATCAGTCACCGGTCACTATGGCAACAGCAAACAGTTGCAGAGTCTCATCTCCATATATCTGCATAAAATCACCTCTGATGTGCCTTACCCCCCCCCCCCCCCTCACACACACACACGGTTTTATCAGGAGATGTTCTATGAGTGTAGCAATCAGAAAACATCTCCACACTTTGACCGGACGATGCAACTATGATAGGGTGAATCTCAGCTCATTGCTCAACATTTTGAGCCATTTTATTACGAACCTTTATTCTAGTGAAACATGTCACCTAATTAAAAAAACAAACAAACATTATTGCATTAACATATTGCATTAACTTAAAGTCAGGTTAAATTTTAAAGGTCTGCAAACTTTTCATGAAACAGTTTCCACGATTTTATCACACATACAATTCTGTTTTAATATAACCATTATATCTGCATAGATGTAATGATTTCAGTCACATTTTACAATATTCATCTAATTCTGTACGAATGAAGATCTCAACTGTGGATTGTTGGTCTCCATAGCAACAGATATTTAAAATAATCCGTTTGTAATGTAAATTAACAGACTTTTGTTAATTACGTCTGCGCTCTTCACACGGTCTGCAGGTTTTTCTGCAGGTCTTCAGGAACCTTTTTTTAGGATTAGTTGTATTTACACCTTGCTATCTGGAAATCTGTCTGCGTGAGATTAGCCTGAAACTTCCGCGTTAGTTTCCGTGACGTGGCACGTGCATAACTCCGCCACCCCCCCCCCCCGTGCTTGGAACCATTGAAACTAACATGCTACTATTTTTAGCCCACATAGGCTCTAAAACCAGAATAAAAGAGCAGGGGGGCTCTTTCACATAAACATAAACACACAGAAAGCTTCCGAGCCGCGTCCCCTCGGCTCTGCGGCTGAACCGGAGGAATTAGACTGAAATATCAAAGCGGAAGTCGTACTTGTGGTAGTTGGACGCCGGGTAATGAGCAGCCTGTTCCTCGCTCTAAATGAACATGGAAGCACATGAAAACCTGCCTGTGGAAGCCGTCAGCATCGAGCCGGAAGCCGCTTCCACCCCTGGGGAGGTGGACGCCGCTGTGCTGCTGCTGGGAGCGGGAGTTACCGCCATCACGCACCCGCTGCTGTACGTCAAGCTGCTAATACAGGTAGGTGATGTAGCTAGCTAACGCCGCGAGCGCGGTCAGGTGCCGCGGCACCTTCAAAGCGCAACTCTTAACATAATTCAGAATATGTTGCGCAGCAGGATGAGTGTTGCTTTGTGGAGCTGGTCTCTGGATCGATGTGTGAACCATGATGGTCTGAACCCAGTATACTGTGGTCCAAGCGAACCGAACCGCAAGCCAGCATGGGATGTTTGTGTGACCCCCCCCTTAAAGGAAGGTACACAGTAACTCTAGCCAGAAAATAATTTCCAGTCTCTAGAAACTGATTTTTTTTAACATGTTTTCCATGTGGGGAACACACACACACACACACACAGCTGTAGGTTTGTTTATTTACGTCACCTGCACGTGCATTATGTAACACTCAGTTAAATCTTCTTTGTTTGCATATCTCTGCATTACAGCAGGTTTTATTTACTGGTATATGTGCTTTAATTAAAATATTTATGTATTCTTATATCTTTTAATAATGTGTCAGTATATGACTTATTTTCAGTTTTATTGCTCTACATAAAGTTTCTCATACTTGTGTTTTCTCATCACAAATGACTAAATATGTTTGGCTAAAGTGTGAGAGTCTAACCTCAATGTGTCTTGCTTTATCTAAAACCTTTAGTTAAAGCTTTGGTTGTGAAATTTATTTAGAGCCAAAAAGTTTTGCAGATACTGATTTTGAGATTATTTAGCAAAGAAAAGTTCCCTCCACTCAGTTTGTGTAGAAAAATGAAGTGTGGCTGCTGGATAAGAGTTATCTCAGAGTACAGTGGCAGTGTGACGGTCTGAAGTACCCCTGTGGGGGGGCCTTAGGTGGCGACTGGAGCACCAGCAGATAAAAACACTATGTTAAAGGCTCCAGAGTTTTCTGCGGTGTGGGGGGAAACTTACAAATGATGGACTGCAGAACGGCTCATAAAATATGTAGAAAATGCAATATTTTCTTAGGTTACACAGAAAAGTTTAACATGCAGCTGTGTTTCTTAGGATCCACTGCCCTCACGTTTCAGAAGTAATGTTTTAATATTTTAACAGCTGAATTTGATGCTTGTTAACAGAGTTGCAAAGAACTTAATGAGGAAGTTGAATAATCTGAATCAGGTGTGTTGAAATGTAGGAAACAAAGTCTTTAGTGCATGAACATGAATCTGTAGGTGCTGAAGAATGGCATCCCACTGTTTTAGGTAGCTGGTGGATGAATACGTGAGCAATATGTGTGTAATGGCGGCTCTTCTTTCCAGGTGGGACATGAACCTCTTCCTCCCACTGTGGGCACCACTCTGTTTGGAAGGAGAGTCTTATACCTGCCTGGCTTCTTCTCCTATGGTAACTTGGTGTTTACAAACCTGTCTGACTGAACAAGTTAAGAGAAGCTGACGGGAAATGAATTTGTTTGCAGCGCAGCACATTGTGGATGTGGATGGAAAGAAAGGGCTGTTCCGTGGTCTTTCTCCTCGCATATTATCTAGTGCCATCTCCACTGTGGTCAGGGGTAAAATTAAACAGGTAAGTCGGCAACTGCGACAAAGGTTTGGACATAAAGGTAGGGTAGGGACATTTTCCAGGAGTATAAATGTGTCTA
>JBAMHX010000015.1:27073293-27084903 GCA_037177515.1 Pseudomugil tenellus
ATATATATATATTCATCAGTGCAGGGGAACAAATGAAGATAAAATTGATTGGGAGATGAGAACTGAGCTGTGATGTCATCAATGTCATCTTCAGGATTCACGAGTGAGAAAAAATCCAGCTAAAGACAGAATATGAGAGGTGTTGGTTGCTGTTTGGATCTAGAGTTGGTGCTGTTGATGGTTGGATCTAATTTCAGCTGTTTGTCCTTTGTTTCAATTTTAGATAAGAAGGGTGTCAAAAAGCATTTGTGTGCACACGTACTCACCCGTGCATATAAATCTAAAGTTGTGGATAAATAAAATGTGTATATTCTTGATTGTTTAAAATCACACATGAAATGTAGGGCGTACATTCGGTCGGTGTTGGTGCGGCGTTCTCCATCAGCCATCCTGCCAAGTCTCAGTTGAACGGATGTGGGGGACATGCGGGCTCGAGTTATCGTCTCTATTATTAATGTCCGTTACCTTGGTAACGTGTTTCACAGCTTTTTGTTTGTAAATTCATAACAAAGACACCATAAACATAAAGAACTACTTTAGATTTTTTTTTTAATTTGTAACTTTAAAAATGATTCTCACAGAAAAAATACTCAATAATCATTTGTGTGATTTTAAACAAACAAGAATGTACCAATTTGTATTTATGCACAACTTTAGATTAATATGCACAGATGTGTACATGTGCACACATTCTTTTTGACAGATATCTCACACCATAGGTCCACTTTCCCCTCTGCCAAACAAGTGGTTCACCGTCGGATTTGGTGCCAGCAGTGTTGTCTTGTGTTCAGGAAACAACTGCAGGTGCACGTAAACCAGCTTCCTGTATGGCTGCTCTCACTCTGCAGACTGATTTTGAGAAGCGGCCCGGGAGCATGCTCTGTGTGTCCCGTTTTCCGCCATTTTGCCTAAATCGTCTTTAAATGTTGAGAACATCAGCTGTTGAGCAATAATCACTTGTATTTTGGATCTTCTTGCAAGTGAAAAGCAGATTATTTTTATTGTTTTACTTAAATCTAATGTGCGATTTAAGCAGATGCTGTAAAGGTTATTTTTCACTCGCATTAATACTGGCCATGCAACTCTAAACCCTTCTCAGGAGACCTGTCTACATGGGTTTTGTGGACTATGAGAAGGTGTTCTGCCATGTCCCCCAGGGGTTCTGGGAGTATGGGGTACCGGACCCCCTTGAATGAGCTGTCCGATCTCTGTACGACCAGCAGAAGGTGGAACGGTTCGGTTAATACTGTAACCATCCATAGAAAACTGTTTTATTTCAGATTGTTTTTTAGATACAAGGAAAATCAGATAAGATTACAGGAATATGCTGCAAATGTTCTCGTTTTATTTAAATATGAAACGTGTAGTGAAAAGGAGTAAAGTTTTTAAATACATCTTCAAATATAGTTTCTCTAAAATTTCATTCATAATGAAATAATTAAACACATAAATTCAAGTTTATTTTGTTATTTCATTGTTACTTTATTTGTATTGTTGTGTTTTGTTTGTGTTGACCTGGAAGTTAAAGAGGTCTTAAAGCAGAGCTCTTATCTGTGTTTTACGCCTTTAATCAAGCACATCAAGTATAAACTGTGTTATTATAGAATATAACTGTAATTTTAACATACGTTTTTATGTTTTCTCACAGTATTATACTAATGAGCCAGATGTTGCTGTTTGGTTTATTCGTTGATGTAAATTTGTAGCATCGAGATGGTCGTGATGATAAAATTGAAAGAACGTGGTTATTTTCAGCAGGACATGCACATCTGATGGGTCATGTGAATGACTTGTTCCTGGTGTTTCTGCATTTATTCTTCCAGTATTTTTGTTTAAACTCACCCACCACATTTACCCATAAGCCCTTTCACCGCATTACCTTTGGCCCCACTCTGACCAAGGCCACTTTCTGCATCTGCTATCAGGCTGATGGCAGGGTAGCCTGCAGAACACTGTGCCTCGCTGTGTGATTGTGTTATCTCACAGCAGCGAAGCTTTCTCTCTAATAACACAGAAAAGGTGCAAAACAGTCAAATAAAAATAAAAAAACAGGAGGAGAAACTGCAGCTGAGAAATGATGAACTTAAAGACTTGAAGACTTTTGCTGCTCCACACATATGGATGTGTGGAGAAATCATTTTCTGCACATTCTTCAGAAATGTTCTCTGTTTATATGTGAAAATGTTTCACTGGAACCATCTTATCATAAAAGCAAAATCCATCAATCTGTCCTAGAAGTCACCATAAATATAATATAAATATAAATATAAATGATCTTTTGTGAAATGTTATTAAATAAATGTACTTCCACACAGTTTTTAGCTGGATCTACCATCTCCAACAGGGGATTTTTAGAGATGCAGTTACATGATAGCCGATGCATCCATGTGTGTTACAAGGCACATCATGGCCATCAGTCATCCATGGCTGGAAATGTGTTTTCCGACCAGGTGATGTCAGATATGTGGGCGTGTCCAGCTGCAGGAAATGGATTTTAAATGTCTCCCTGAATTAACAGCAACTTTTCCTCAACAGTTTGTTTTTAAGGACTCCCCAAGCATGTTTACTCATCAATCAGTGTTGGGTGTGCTGCTGCAGCAAACATCCAAAACCTGCAGGACAGCGACCCCCAACAACCGACTTTGGACCCCCTGTTGTACAATCGAAGCCTGCGGGCTTCACCTTTGCTCTGGCTAACTTACAGACAAGGAGACAAACAGGTTTATGGCCGTTACTGGTTCATTTGTCAGAAAGATGCTAATAATTGTAATAGAATTATTTATAATAGATAAAGAGGACTAGATTTCACTTTCTGATCCAGCTGCAGTGGTTCTGTGTGTGTGTGTGTGTGTTTAACTCCACCTACAACAAGCCAGGCTACACCAGAGCTGGTGTTACGTTTAATCTGTTTTATTGTAGAGAAAACTGTAAACCAGTTGAACATGGATGTGAAGTGATGGAGAGAATGAGCTTCTCTGAGTTTCTCTTTTTTCTGTTGTTTAATGTCGTCATGCTGTGATTGGTTGTTGTTCCCCCTGAAGATAACCTGCTTCCCTGCAACACATCTGTGTTGTGTTTCTCTGGCTGGGGAGACCCAAACCAGTTCTTAGCTCGGGCCAACACAGAACTGGCTTTAGAACTGGAACCACTTTGGTGAGAAAACCCTACAGAGACATGAAGTGAGCTAAACTAAACTGGTCGGTTTTGTCTTTTTTAATTTAAGGAAGACCATCTCGATACGGAGGTCGGCCCAGAGGGAAGGGGATCGTGGACCAGTGTTGCAAATCATCTGGATGTGACCTTCAGCAACTGGAGATGTATTGTGCTAAACCAAAGAGCCAGGAGCCAACAACAGCTTCGCCACCAACCACAACACCAGAACTACACACCACCACAAAGCTCGACATGGTAGGACCCAAACCCCTTTACGTCTCGTTTTATCTTCATCTTCACATCTGGATCTGAAATCCTGTCTTTCAGTTCCAGGCGGTGTTTCAGAAGAGACTCTTTGAGCACATGGGGCCTCCAAACAGTCCAAAGAGGGAAGCTTACAGCAAGGCGTCACCTCAACGGAAAGGAAAAGTGTCGTCGCTGCGTCGGAGGATGAGCGTGCAGAACACCACCAGCAGGGCCCCTTCCATCTCTGAGTCCCCTTCAAAGAGCTGAACTCATGACACGCCTATTATTTATTCTTCTTGCACCCATTATGTCTGAACGATGATCCCAGTCTGGTTCACAGTGGTCAATAATCAACAAACAGTGTCCAGCGGATCTGGTGCGACACCTGAACTGAACCTGAGCCGCCATATTTACTGGCCTGAAGTTTACATCCGTTTTCCTGGTAGTTCTGGTTCTGTGCAGTGACATGGTTCTGGTTTCTAAGGCAACACACGATGAAGCTCATGTGCAGCGACGTTTATGTGGAGAGATGTTTGTAGTTTGGTTGCTTCTCTGTCTTTTCATCTGCACGTCTCACTGCAGTTAGTTTGCCTGGACTACGTAATCATCAACTTTAATTGTCCTTTCTGGTCATTTGTCCACCATTTTGCTCGTGTTACCAGTTTTTAGATGAGGTTTTATTTTTCCTCAAAGGAGCTGAAAGGATGAGACTTCAGTGTGATTGCTGGAGGTGATAACGCCTCTGCCATGTTATGTAACCCATCTTACTTATTTCTGTTGACTTTAAAGACATATTTGAAGTTTCTGACTCGTCTTAAATATCTGTGGACTCCAACACATCTTTTCTTGTGTTTTCATACTTTTGTCTGACTGACAGTATACAGTTTAGTGCGCGTTTGTTTAACGCACCATGTTTTTATACTGACTGAATGAGTCGTGAGGATGGTTTTATATATGTAGATGTTTTATGTTAGAAATGTTTCATCCACTTGTTATTTATTTCACAGTGACACCTTGCAACTAAAATAAATCCAGCTACACTCATATTTGTAATTGTCATGTGATGTGTGAGCTATCAGGCTGGTTGAAATGTCATAACACTTTCAACTTGACATGACATTGAAGTGTGATCATAAACAGCTGCTTCGTTGTTCTTTGACACGCTGGGTTTATTGTATCTAACGAAGACCTCTGAAGGCCATCTCATCGCTGGTGTGCAGCACCCCGATAAAAGCAGCAGATTTGTTGCTTAACCAGCATAATTCAGAGATTACTGGGCAAAAAACTAGTTTATCTTTGAGAGGCAAGTAGATGAACTATTTTGCACACTTTTCTCTTTGTGATTGTATCACCTTTAAGGTGAGATTAAAAAAAAATTACAAGGGTTTTGTCATTAAGACAGTTTGAAAATCCAAAATGAAGAACCCAAACTTAAAGATGGTTCATACCATAAGCGATAAATAAAGATATTGGTTATTACCTCTTAGCAAGTGCAGTGCTTTTATCCTATAAACGACAAAAAACAGGTTCTGAATATTCTGACAGCTGTGCTTTTATAAAAGATAGAATGCAGAAGTGGCAGCATCCAACTAAAATAAGAAAAAAAAAAAGAGCGTTAATCACTGCATTTAAAAAGAGTTCAACAATCTTGAATTTCAGCAACATGCGTTCCTCTGAAAATGAGCTAGTAACAGAAAAACAGACGAGTAAATGCTGCAGACTTGATACGGAAACTATCTGCAACTGCTCAGAACGTGAAGGACAAAGTCTGATGTCAGCCTTTGTGGATGGCCTCCAGAAAATATCTCAGATTAAACTTCACAGAAAAACTAATAAACAAAAAAAGTTTCATTAATACAGGAGATGATAAATGTGCTTCAGATGGGTTCCGTTGTCCAGAACTGGTGCATTGTTGACACATAGTGTAAAATATGTTCAGAAAAATGTCATTGAATATGTCCAAATTCAGTATATACGACTGAATTCTCCTAAACTTTGAAATGAAACTGAGCCTGAAATCAGAAGAAAGCTGATAAATAATTTTCTCAAAAATCAAACTTAAAGTGCTGAAAAATGGAAATGTGTAGCAGCTGAGAAACATAAATTTAGGAAATTTACAAAATATTAAACACTTGTACAAATCTAGAAGAAGGAAAACATGAATATAATCCTAAGTACTGGAAGTGATGTGGAAATGATCTCATCTTGCAGTAGGACTGGGCAGGTCCATCTAAATATAGTATTCATACTAGGATTGTCACAATACCAATTTGTATACATATACTTTGACACTTAAAGGTAAAACACAGTAATTTAATTTTTATTTTAAACAAACTTTCTAAACATTAACACAAACAATCAAAATTCACGTTTCCATTCACGTAATCAGAATTTAGGATGTAAAAATGTAGGTTTCTTGTGGGACCGCATTGTTGTTGGCGCTGCGTCCCAGCTTCCTTTGCTGGTCCTTTATTTCATTCGTTGATCAGCTTGTGGATACACATCTCTGTCAGGAAACATGGAGAGTTTTTCTGGCAAACTCGGGTCTGCTCCTCAGACTAATTCTGCTTGTTTTATTATCCATTTTTTTGCTTTTATTAAGCTGTTGGCTTGTGTTTAAACTCTATTTAATCCAGGTAAACCTGCCCCCAAGCTGCGGATGCAAAGCAAGCTGAAGCGGTCTGCAACTCTAGCCCAGTAAAGAGCCAGCTGGTTCTTCTTTAAGATAATTAACCACAAAAAAATTCCAAAAACGTTGGAACCTTAAATAGACCAGAAAGTATTGTGAATGAGAGCTTGTATGTGAACAGTTTAGACACCATCAGACCATGACACAACTATAATTATGTTGCATACATCCACGACTGTTCTATAAATTGTTTTTGAAGTAATTACCATGTAATGATTGTAATTAAATGTCTTACATTCATGATCTCACTGTCTTGTGAACTGTGGGCATTTGTGTCATTTTCAGCAGGAAGTTGACTATTCCTAACTTAGTAGTGAAAGGTATGTGTATATATGAGACATGGTATCCAGGTAACCGGTGCATTTTCATATCGTTAGCATTTTATTTCTATATTCCAGTAAAACACAACATGACTACATATCACTCGTTAGGACTTTTATCACCTCCAAGCGTGTCAACATCTTTCAGGACTGATTACAGTTTGCACATCACTGTTCTTGCTGTTAAATACCTGAGTCAGAGCCTACTGTCACCTGGACCAATCAGGCAGCACGTTGAAGACCATGTTCTCCATTTTCTCGAGTGCTTTTGATAAAATTCAGCTGCTCTGTTGTGAGAAGCTCCATAAATTCCAGGAAGACACCTCCCTAGAATCCCTGCTCCTAAACAGCAGACTCAAAATAATGAGTCACTGGACAGATGGACTCATTTATTTTAAATCTGGTGTGTTTTCATAGGAAGACATTGAAAACCTGCAAGCCCGTGTCCCTCGAGGGCCCAAATTGAGTAGTCTGGACAAAAAGGCCTAAACTTACTTGTTAAGGAAGCTAAAATCATTAGATGTATTATTGTTTTATGTTTTTTGTAAGTTTGTTGTAGAAAGTGCAATCTGCTTTTCCAGCATCTGCCGGGCCAGCAGAACCAGACCCTGAAGAAAGTGATCAAACCTATTAGTTCAGAGTCCAGTCCTCGAGGGCCGGTGTCCTTGCAGGTATTTGTTGTCTCCATGCTCCAACACAGCTGAATAAAATTAATAAAAAGTTCGACACGAACCTGTTGGATCCATTTGATTTGCATCAGATGTGTTGGCAGGAAACAACTAAACCTGCTGGACACGGGCCCTCGAGGACCTGACTTTGACACGTGTTCCAGAGCTAACAGAGGTGTGACTGTCCAGAGGCAAATATTATAAGCTGCTGGACATAAAGGACAACTTATACCCTCTACACAACACTGAGGATATAGTATGTTCAGTCTTTCTGGGGTTAGCCTGAAGGCAGAAAAGTATAAGAGATCATTACAGTCATGTGGCCATTGTTGTCTGGATTAAATCATTCATCATCCGGATTATTTTCTTAATAAAACACTGTCACAACAACAACACTTTAATGACTTTTTGGGATTAATTGAGTATTTTGAGGAGACCATCCCACTGGTAACGATATGAAATTAACTTAAAAGTTCTCATATTTGCAGATCTCCTCTATCACCTTCAGAAGCTCAAAGTGCAAAAAAAAAAAAAAACATCTTTAAATACATAATAAAATTTTTATTTACACGCTGATCACTTAAATTCAGCACCGTTAGTTTAAACTGGAGAGATAAATGGATTCTGCCAGAGGAAAGATCATCTTTCCAATCAGATAATCTTACAGTGTCTGAGGGAAAAAAGTAAAGTGCAAACATGAAATCAATGAAAGGGAATGTAATTATTAACAGCAAAATATGTTGATTACCTTTATCTGATCCCTGGAAAACACAGCCAGAACCCCTCGTCTATCAACTGCATTATCAATCCTGCAGACGATGACTAAAAAAATAATTAGCAGCAACTTGTGCAGAAGTACTGAAAGATACTTTTTTCTTGTAAAGATGGCAAGGATGTCATATTAGTGATGCAAGCTGGCATTTTATTTTGTTTAAATCAACATTCATCCCGATTTTTTCACAGAAGTGCAGCACGCCAACAAAATGTTCAACTTTGCTGCTTTTTGCTTCTGTTATTCTTATGTGACACCAAAAACTATATTAACAAGAAAACAGTGTTGTGCCTTGTCTTGTCACTAGAAACAAACCCAGAGTTGAGTTTTCCTGCACAGGAAGCCGGCCCTTGCATGTTTGGCCCTGCAGCCACTCCAGAGACTCCACATCTGGATACAGATATCTAATCACATAAAACTAATTATTATATATCCATTTATTATTATAAATGGATTTTCAGGAGGAAAATCACTGATTTAAATACACAAAATGCAATGAAGTTCTTTTGTTACTTTATTATGAACAATAGTTTTTAAATTAACCAATAACCCAACCTATGTCCTGTTTTTTGTTAAATCTGGAAAATACAGAACCTGTGTAATTCAGCATAACGTTAAAAAAAGAGTGAAAAAAAATTGAATGAAAAAAAGAGCAAAACACTACTAACGTGACTGAACACAAGTATGTTTTATACCATAGCGTGCTAAAAAGCAGATTAAATCCATATGCAACTTGACAAGCTTCTAATTAAAAGCACAGATGTTTAGCAAAGCTAGCATTAGCCCGGTCCATTGAATCAGAAGTGCACACTTGCTTTAGCTAAGCTAATGTTAGCCCATATGTTGTTTAGACCTCAAAGTGGGACTTTGTTGAGAAGCAGCAGCTAATGACCTCTAAATATTTGATATGCTGTAATTGTAGATACCAATACGAAGAAAAGATTTAAAAAAGCATGTTACGTTGCTTCTCCGTCACATCTCGCTAAGATCTTCTTTGGAACAAAAAATAAATCTTTGGGTTCTGGATGCATGCCAAGAAAACTTCCAGTCTGGATGTGTTCTTGGCTTCAGACTTTGAGTTGAGGTATGGATGCGCCCTCCAGCGCCATCTTGACTGCAGTTAGGTGCCTCTCTTTCTTTGTACTCTTTTTTTTTTCCTCTTTTCATTTCTGTTGTTCTTCAGTCCTTTTTTTGTCTTCTCCAGTCGGGTCTAGCAGTACATTTAGTGGAATAAACGTTTATTTAAAATAAAGAATTCAAACTATCAAGAGGATCTTTGTATCTACATTTATACATAAAGGTTTTCTTAACAAAGCAAATCTGCTCAGCACAACACAGCAGCCAGAACATTCTGCCTGCTAAAATGCTGGACAAGTTAGAAAAAAAGACATCTAGATCTAAACATCTAAAAATGTTTAAAGGAGTTGGACGTTTAAAATAATTATATAGGGTCTAACAGCTGGGTCAGTTTGTGTTTTTTGGAAGTGAACTAACTCACCGTGAATACACGGGCTGTAGGGCTGGACAATACGGTCAATACGTGAATCACCATATATTTCTTAATATATACGGTTGATACAACATAATTCCAATTTCACCACTTAAAATAATATTATAAATAAATTATTATTAATAATTATAAAAACTATCACAAAACAGTACAATTTACATTAGGTAAATATAGAAGACAGAAGGACAGCGTTCTACCTGGAACCTTCTGCTGGCTGTAGCCAGGCTGGGGTGGGGACAGGGGGGCCGGGACCATGACAAGGTAATCACAGCAAAACTAAATCATAAATATTTAGTTTTTTTACAATTAATTACATCAAGTAAACGGTCTCAAAGTGATTTACATTAGATTAAAACATGACAAAAATAAAATAAACAAACCTTTGCTTGCTTGTAGGCTGCTGTTAATTCAGAACCTCCCTGTACCCAAACCCCCCAGCGACCTCTTGGATCCTGTCAACGTATAACTAGAATTAATTTTGCCTCAAGAATGTTGCCTCTGTAGCGTAATCAAAGGTATTTTTTTTGCGACTTTGTGTGTAATAATAAAGAAAATATCAGATTTAATTAAGCTTTTAATCAAATTTGAGCAGGTGGAGTCGAAGTGCGTAATGTGCATTAGTCACGCTGGCGCCCCAATTCCGAGGGTTTGGATCTGCACCTCGAAGTATGCAGACCCTAAATTAAGACACAGCTGATGTCCAAAAGTAGGCTAATTAACTCTGATGTGTGCTGTGACCGGTAAACTCCATAGGACGAGAGTGGCTGACTGCAGTTCTACACCAATGTTCCATCTAAGCTGCACACTGTGCCATGGTGCACTGCTCGCACACTGTCAACCCATCAAAGTCTATGCAGCACATCAAAATGTCAACATGACTGTAAGTTTAGATGGAGCCAGTATAACACTGAAAATATATTTGCCATTTAAGCTTATATTTGTGTATCCAACTGGCTCCCATTACTCACATACTGGTTTGTGCTTTTTTTAAAAAGCACGTTCTGAATAAAATAGTGCGCCTTGTATACAGCTAAAGTACAGAAACTGACCCTGTTCTTGAGACTGCGTCTTACAATCCGGCACGCCTTATTGCGAGGGTCCCCAAACCTTTTCCTTTGGGGGCCAAATAACTTGACGGGGGACGGAGCTACTTTGTAACCAAAAGTATGACGATGGCAGATTAACTGGTTTCCAGAAACAAGCTAACAGTCCACTTTTTAGCCTTGCAAGCTATGATACTTTTTTTGAGGGAGGGGTTACAGATAGGGGACAGACTGCAGAAGGGTGGAATATAATGTTTCTTTCTATGCATGTATGAGTTTCAATCACATGTCCAGATAGAAAAAAAACATAATGCATCTCTACTATTGTTCAGGGGGCCTGGCAAAATGTGGGGACGGGCCGGTTCTGGCCCCCGGGCCACAGTTTGGGGACCACTGCCTTGTGGTATTTTACATTTTAGTGGTTCTGGCTGGCTGTGGCTACTTTAGAAGCAGACACATCAGGTCAGTGTCGCCGTTCCTTCCTCAGAAACTTCAGACTCAGAAAGACTGAATGAACATAAAATTTGATGAAAATGCAAAACCAGTAAATAGCAGCTAATATCCTGTGTCCTAAAATGAACCTTTTAGAAGGTACCTGATTTCCGAGGCATATTTGCTGTTATCTGATTTGAGCTGTTAACTCCCAGTTGGAATGTGGTTGCACTTCCAGCCAGTGGTTGAAAGCCAGGGAGAGTTGTGCTGCTACAGGAAGATTTAGGACAGGATATTGGTTGGACTTGAGGAGACACAGCAGGGGAGTGATGCCACGGCATATTCTTCAACTGGTTCCATAAAAGGCCAAAAACGATGAGTAGTTCACAAATCCCCGATTCTTCACACAGAGCAGGTGACATTTCTGATAAATACCTGTAGAAATTAAATTGAGGAGATAAAATCAAGGAGAGCTGTAAGGATGTTAGCAAGTCTGGATTTGTTTGTGGGTCACAGTAACCTCACAAATTCTTCTTGCATCCATTATAATATATTAGAATATTCAATAGTTAAAACATTTATGAAGATTTGAAATATTATGTGTAAAGGTCTTTACTTTGGCATATTATACATAAAGACAGGAATTAAGACTGAGGTAAAACATGGTAGATGTAAAATGCAGCTGTGGAATTAAATTATATCATGATAATAATAATAATAATAATAATAATAATAATAATAATAATAATAATAATAATAATAATAATAATAATAATA
>JBAMHX010000015.1:27100056-27110781 GCA_037177515.1 Pseudomugil tenellus
GTGTGTGTGTGTGTGTGTGTGTGTGTGTGTGTGTGTGTGTGTGTGTGTGTGTGTGTGTGTGTGTGTGTGTGTGAGGCCTGAAATGAGGAGTGCGGGAGGGAAATGTGCCAACATTTAACATAATCTCAGCTTCATGATGAAAGTCTGACTGCAGTCAGTGACACTTTTGTTGGGTTTATTGTTTTACAGCTATAACACAGAAATACAGATGTGTCATTTCTACGCTCGGACAGTTAAACAGCTGGATCACAGAGTAAAAGTGACTTTACATGATCAGTTCCTCCTGGGTGTGTTTGTGTGGAGTTGTCTGAACTTGTCCTGACTTACCCAACCTTCCACTCTGAGCAGAAACAACACTTTTCCCATCATGCATCACACCGTGTTTCAGCAGCTGGCAGTCATCCCAAGCATTTGCTCTTGCTTTGCAGGCCAGTGTGTTCCGCTAGTTGCTGTGAGCAGCGTCAGCATAAGAGGGCGACGACATGCTTCTGTGGCTTCAAAAAGACCTGAATTCATGTCAGCTGTGTGGACACTGCTCTCATTTAATCTCATGACAAAAACAAACCTGAATCACTTCAGTGTTGTGGTGCTTAAACTATTTTCATTTCACCATCTGTGGCATCATTTTTCAGTCCAAGCCCCCCATAAATCAGAGATGTCAAACTCATTTTGTTCCAGGACCAACAAAACAGTTCTATTAGAAGTAGAATAAGTGCCGCATCAGTGAAATGGCTCCAAAGTTACCTATAAATCATGAAATAATCACAGAAATTAGGGATAATTAGCAATTATTTTCAGATGTTTCCACTTTCCATTTTAATTTTAAATATTTGATTTAACTAGTTGAATATTTTCAGAAAAGATATCATTTTGCATATATTTATAATTGTATAAACATGAATACACATTTGTAAAATGTTATTTTTTATTTAAGAAAATATTTACAAATGTATTAATTAATTTTATTTACATTTTAATGTATACATTTGTTTTCATTTACATATTTACAGTTTATTTATTTACTATTTATACATTCAGTATTACTTCCAGATCACAATGGAAAATTAAACTCAGCTTTTCACTTTATAAGTGAAACTTTTCCGGTTCTAGAAGTTATTTTAAATGTACATGTGTGCAGTAATCCTGACCAGCTGAACTGATTCACCAAACAAGTCTCATCTATCGAGTCAGAAAGAAATAAAAGATGGAATCCCTCGTTCTTTGCGCTCTCAGGTATCCTCTGAGCGTGTTTGAGGAGCAGTGTTTTAGAGCTAAAAGAAGAATCAAACTGGAATGTTGTATATAAAGACGATGTTTGTGGATCTCCAACAGATCATCAGTCTGACTCGGCCGCTGGATTCTTGGCTGGAACACGTCAACTTTGGAACTCTGTTTGGCTGTCTGACAGATAAAGAGGTGTTGCTGGTGTTTGCAGCCGCCGTCCTGGAGAGACGAATCATTTTCATTGCAGAAGAGCTGGGGTATGTCGCACCTTCACACATTTAAACACTCGCATTAGCTTCTAATACTAAAAGCAGTGAGCTCATATTACTCTCCATTTGTCATGATTTTCAGTGTGAAACTCCTATCCTCCTGCCTATATTCAAATCCACCCTGACAAAAGTTATATAAAAACATGTATCTCAATCGGAAAAAATGCACTTTGACTTTACTGTACAAAAGTCTGACAGTGTTGGTCATTTGCAAAACTCTTGGATTTTCCATCCCAAAGCGATGAATGAGATTTGTCCAAAATGAGCCAAAAACCCGCCGACCTCAGAAACACACCTAGAAACATCACTCGCAGCTTAAGCAGGTTAAGATTCAGCTTTGACTTAAATAGATTTATTTTGTTTTACGGTTTTGACTCAATAACAGGTTATGTTTTTTGGAAAAATGTAAAAAAAACGGACCCACCACACTCCAAATCTGAGTTTTATCTGTACATTCATAAATTATGTCAAAGCCGAGGAAGTTAAGAGAACCTTAGACTGGAAACAGCTACTGTACTTTAACCACCAAAAAGAAATTATTTCTCTGTATTTTTGTAAAATATGCATTTTATACAGATATTACAACTTATTTTAATAGATAAAAAATTGAATAAAAAGTTATGTAATATTAGAAATAAAGAAACGCACCACTGTCCATGTATGTAGAAGTAAAATACCATTTGTGGGGAAAAACGGAAGCTTATTAATAACGCATGCATCAGAGGGTTAAA
Source organism: Pseudomugil tenellus (assembly GCA_037177515.1). Taxonomy (NCBI): domain Eukaryota; kingdom Metazoa; phylum Chordata; class Actinopteri; order Atheriniformes; family Pseudomugilidae; genus Pseudomugil; species Pseudomugil tenellus. The sequence goes on from JBAMHX010000015.1 coordinate 27,102,281, forward strand.
TGTCAGAGTTCAGGAATAAAATTAGTATATTTTAGTTGTTTCTTTTTTATTTATTTGAATGAAGTGATTGTGTTAAAACATCGTAGTTCATATCAATCTCTGTGTCCTGAATTTGATCGAACAGAAATCATATTGTTGCAGAAATGATTTCATAATCCCCAAACTAGCTTATTTTAAGATGATATTAAAAGCACATAGCTTTAAAGAGACGACATCGTACCCTGTTTCTGGTGTTTGCTGTAAGTGTGTTCACGTAATAAATTACTCTGTATAGCTGTCCATCCGCATTAGAATCACATAAACCTAAATATTGCAATAAAAACTGTCCTTTTTTGCACAAAGTTTGTTATTTATAAAAATGGACTTTATTGAATAAAGTGTGTACTTTGAGCTTTGCGAGAAAAACCTGGCAGCACAACTGATTAGATGATGAATTTAAGCCATATGTGTTATCATTCCCGTATCCTCGTCATCAAAAACACAGAAGCCTGGAATATTAAGGACACACTCCAAAACAGAGCTATTTATTCCATAAATACATATTTAAGCATCATTACGCATCCATACATTATGGAAATTATCAACCACCTCAACTTTATTTATAAAGCACTTTAAAAACAACAGTGTTGACCAAAGTGCTGTAAACATTTGCAAAGGTTAAAACAATAAAAGAAGCAAACATTTAAAAAGGAATAAAAAGATAAAATAAAATAAGACAAACAATAGAATCAAATAAAACAAACAAATAAAAGTCAACATCTCAAAGTGAGAAAAAGAGAAGAGGTGTGTTTTAAGAGATGATTTAAAAACAGGAAGTAAGTCTGCCTGCCTCACATTGAAAGGCAGCCATTTCCAGAGCTTTGGGGCAGCAACTGAAAAAGCTCGACCCCCCCCCCCCCTCATCTTTCTCTTTGTTTTGGGCACAACTAATAAGAACTGATCTGCCGACCTGAGCGCTTTCCTAAAGCGGCAACATTAACTGCACTCATGTTGCTGTAAGAGCTGCGAGTAGGAACAAGTTTGTGGCCTGGGTGGATTCATTCATCCTGCCGACAGCACTGTGGGGGGGGGGGGGGGGGGATCTTATTCCTCCTTTCTTTATAGGGGAAGGACTAGTAAATTTAAAATGAAATGTCGACATCCGTTTTCATGTCTCGTCTTTCTGCAGCACCTTGTCTCAGGTCATTCATGCGGTCGCAGCCCTCCTTTATCCCTTCACCTGGCAGCACACCTTCATCTCCATCGTTCCAGAAATCCTGATTGATGTGGTGGGGGCGCCCACTCCCTATCTGCTGGGGGTCCAGAAGCGCCTGCTGGACCTGGTCACTGACCAGAATGATGTGAGTTACCAGCAAAACACCAGAAGCAAACACAGACGCACCCACTGGTCTAAGCGCTGCATGGGATGAATAACAGACAGGAGAATAAGAACAACAAGCCTGCAGAGGATTTTAGTAACTATTGTCATGTTTCAAATATCCATGCAGAGATAGAAATGTAGACAGAAATATAAGTAAAAAGTAAACCATTCCTAGAATTATAATTATTCCAGAGAATCTGTGCCTGGAGCAGAAAATTCATCCCTCCTGCTTGTGGAGGATTTTTCTGTAACAACACGACACACTGATGACATTTTCCTGCTTTTTCATCCCTTTATTTATTCCCACAGGATTTTATTAAAGTCTGTTTTCCTGCCTAATTAGATGAATCATTTATTTTAGTTTATTCACATTTTACTTTCAGTTTTTACTTTATTTGTTATCAGATTTATTTTATAGATTATTCATTTATTCATTCATTGAGTTTTATCCATTTAAAAGAATAATTAATACTCAAATATATACAAATAAGTAATATTAATTTAAATAAACCCACAAAGTCAAATATTTCTCATTAAAAAGAAAAGAGGGGGGCATTTTTCTGAATGTTAAGGTTATTTAATGCTACCTGCAATATTTAATGGAGGCTTGTGTAATAATTGGTGTTTGTTACTTCATGTTCCAGCTGCTGGTGGTTGATCTGTCTGAGGATAAAAAGGAGACCTTCATTCTTTCGGTAAAGACATCAGTGGTTTTAAATCTATACATTTACAGAAAACATTTATTTAAACTGTAAATCTTTCCCTCAGATTGGTGATGAAGATGCCATTCTGCCTCCAAAGCTCCAAACAGAAATGCTAGAAGCACTAAGTTGGAGACACAAATCATCAGGTGAGCGAAGTGAGCTGAAACAGATGCATAGCACCAGTAGCAGAACAGCAACCTGCTCATTCTGCTCGTCTCTTCCAGGGGTGGAGGACGTGAACCGGGTGGTGTCGCAAGCCTTCCTGCAGTTCTTTGTCAAAACTGTCGGCCATTATGCTTCCTACGTTAAATACCCCAACTCGGGTGAGCGCGGCGTGTTTGAGAAAAGGAGTTTCTACAAGGCCATCGAGTCCAAGGCGACTCGCCACTTTGTCAAGAAGTTCATTCAGACGCAGATGTTCGATCTGTTTATCCAGGAGGTGGAGCAGCACCCTGGACCACAGCAAGGTGAGCTGATCCGAGTCCTGGATCCCTGTAGGACAACATAAAACCAGGAATAACCTCAAATCCAAGTAGAACAGTAGCTTTAGTGGGTTTATTTAGGTGTCACGTCTGCTGAATAGTTAGGGACCTTTTAGGATTTTAAAAACTAATAAAGTATTTTAAAATCCACTTTTAAGCACACAGGAAGCCAATACAGTTTTTGTAACTGGTGTAATATAAGCTCTTTTTCTTTCTACATCAGCAGACGAGCAGCTGAGTTTTGTAAAAGCTGCAGTGGGTCTATCGTAGGGCTGCAAAATTAATCGTTAAAAAATCATGATCTCAATTCACACTTTTATGCATCTCATTTCCAAATTAGAACGATTTTTTAAAAAAAGAAAAAAAGACCATGATTGTACCGCATTTTGATCAGGAACATCATCTGCATAAAACAAGCGCTGCCTTTTTCTCTCAACAAAATGAACAGCAGAAAATAATTGAAAGGTTGTTTAAAAGAAGAGAAAAGTGACATTTATTGTTTTTATATTTAGTGTCAGCTGATGTGCCGCTGATTTGTGCAATAAATACGTATATTGGGGAAAAAATCGTCAGAGAATCGTGATCTCAATTCTTGGCAAAAAAAATCATGATTCTCATTCTACCCAGACTTGTGCAGCCCTCGTTTATCGTCTTTTTAGGAGGAGCAGAAAGAAGAGCATTACAGTAGTCAATCCTACAGGTGATAAAAGAACGGATCAGTGCTACTGCATACAGAACCCGTTCTTTGTTGTGTTGTGTGTCTCCTGATGTCATCCGCAAGGGGAAGCATGCAGAGATTAAAAAGAATTGCCCCTAAAATTTATCCTTGGGGTAAAAGAGCTTCTGTCTTTTCTCAGTCAGATAAGAGCTGAACCATTTTAAAACAGTTCTAGTGAAGCCAGTTTGGCTCTGGAGTCGGTTTAAAGGTATGACATGGTCCACGGTATCAGAGGCAGCACTGAGCAGAAGAACTGATGCGGTTTTCTGTCCAGGTTTTGTTCTAATGTCACTGACAACGTTGACCAGTGGCGTCTCCATTCTGTGTTTTGCCCAGAAGCCAGACTGGTAGTCCTCAAAGATACTGTTGTCTCTTGGAAACAAACTTCATGATTTTATAAGTTTTTCTATAATTAGTTGTAACAGTTTGTAACTGTTGAGATCAGAGGAGTTTAATAATAACCCCGAACAGAGTGTCGGGGATATCATGGTTCACCCTAACCGTGTCCGCCGCAGGTCTTTCATGGTATAACTTGAACAGTTTTCAATGTAGAATTTTCATGTTTTGTGTTATGATGTGGAGGTTTGGTGTTGGTTTCTTGGTTTCCCATCTTATTTTGTGGAGTTCCTAGTTACCTGTTTAACCTCTGTCGGTTAGTTCACCTGGGTTTAGTTATCATGTTCACATGTTTCTCGTTTGCTTCTTGTGTATTTTGGCTGCCTCCTCCTGCTGTTCATGCATTTGGTTCCTCATCTCCCCACCTACCATACAGATCATAACAGTTTTGCATATGCATAGATGTCAACATAGAGAGGATAAACTCTTTCATTTTGAGCAATTTATCATTTTCAGCTTGGCCACTAGGGGGCGCTAAAACCTGAAAACTGTTTTGGCTACATCTCTGAAACTATTCATCCCATTGACCTCAAATCAAAGATGTCACATAATAATTTTATAGCTGAATGTTTCTATATCTGTTTATGTATTTGATGATTGGGGAATTGCAGATTGAAAGTGTTCGGGATATATCCCCAGCGGTCGCCTCCGACGGCGTAGTTTCTACTTTGACATTCACACACTCACCCTGATACACACATTGGGGGCAACTTGAGGTTCAGTGTCTTGCCCAACGAGATGTAGTCTGATCTCCCAACATTGTGATAGAAAGATGACTTCTCTTCCTCCTGCGCTACAGCCACCTGAGGAAAATTAAAAGCAACAGTTGTTTTGAGTAGAGCTGGGTATTGATTTGCGTTTCAAGAATCGATTCAATTCAGATTTTCAAGATTCAGGATCGATTTTCATGATCAATCTGATCTGTTCTGATTGGATATGGATTTTCTTCAGTGTTATTAAAATCTTAGTTATTTTTGTTAAATTATATGCATATATGGTTATGGAACATATTAATACTAGTATTATATTGACATGCGACAAAAAATGAATGAAATGTCAGAAGTTAAAAATGACTTCTGTGGTTTGTAGTACAAATGAGAAGATTCATGTCTAAGTCTATGTAGTGTGTTGTCACACTAATACCTTTGAAAGGTCAAAGTTCATCAAGGGAAATGAAAATCTATCTTTGGACTTATGGATCGATCTTTAGGAATTGATATGAGAATTGATTCAAAATCGATTAATCGACACAACCCTAGTTTTGAGGCTGTACTAGAATAGTATAATATACTTTTAAAACACATCGAGGAGTAATCAATGCGTATTTGAAAATTTATATGTAGTTTGTGTTTCTCCAGCACTCTTATCTGGTTTAATAATCACAGGCATTTCATTTTTTCTTTTGTTTTCTTGCAGGAATATTTTACAAAAAGATCCTGGAGTATCAGGAGAAGAAAAAAAAGGACAAGACGAAGAAGCACTAGTGGGACTCTGGGTGTACATAGGAATGGATGTGAATGTTGCCATGTGTGTTTTATGTCCTATGTTAGTGTAGTTTTAAATAATTATGTACCATGTGTGAATTACTGTACGCCTTTGCCGCTGCTACTTGCTGTGAAACACTGTACGTGTGTCGGTTCCCAGCCTGCGGCCTCAGTCTGGTTGCCGATGAGCAGAAAAATCCTTTCTAATAAAAACTAGTTTTTTTAAGCTAGTGTAGCTTTAGGTTGTAATTTTTAGGTCTCAGTTTTGGGAAGAGTTTAGTTTATTTGAATCCTCTGAGAGCTGAAATCTCTCTCTTTCTAACATAAAGATAGCAGAGCTACATGTAATACCTGACATCTGTGCCATGTATGATTGATTAGTGAATACATACAGATAAAATACAAATGCAGATTTTTGCATCCCTGTTACTGGTAACTACAAGCAAACATTAGCTTCATGATGAACCTTCTTATTCTCCCATCCATTCATCTATTTTCTACACCTGCAGGATTCAGTTCAGTTTGATGGCACACCTGGTCAAATAACTTGTGTCCTCAATTGTCTGATAATTGTGAAGTTTGCCAGTTTTAAACGTTTCTTATGGTAATAAACACATTTTCACAGCTGTTTATACACTGAAAATTTGTGTCAGGGAGCTTTGTCACTGAACTTTTAGACGTAACCAAGGTCCTAAAACTACATTTCTAATAGGTCCTGTATGAGGACTCCAGGTATTGGAAATGAACTGGACTTAGCGTTGTGCTATTTTTAATGATGCAGTCCTGGTTGGTACTTTAGAGTGAATAAAACTTCTACCAGTCTTTTTCATGGCAGCGTTGCTCTGACTCTGAGGTGTGTGTGTGTGAGAGGCGGCCTCTGTTGGCATGATCTATGGACTGTGGTGTGTTGTGTGATCAAACCTAAAATCTTTACAAAAAATCTCCCATTAATATAAGACTATTGTACAACATCCACTTCAGCTCATACTGGTAGGCAGGTTTTAATAGGGCTCATAAATGTAAAAGTAATTTTTAAAAAAATCCAAGTGTATTTAGTTGTAATTGTTTTGCTATAATGTTACTAAAAATCTACTTTAGTCCCTTGTATTAAGGAAATTGAGTTTTTCACTAGCTAGTAAAAGTAATCAATTTCTTTTGCTCTGATTTTGTGAATGAGACGTTTGAAAACATCCCCCATTAGCCTGTGTATTACAACTTACAGAATGGTGCAGATACATTTGATACTTGCTCCTATTTATTTTTAGCCTCAATAGTGGTATTGGCATCGGCCACAAAAATCTTGTATCTGTTTGGTTCTAATGCTGATTTCTGCAAAGGTTTCCCCTTCTTCTGTTGGCTTAATGGTAGGTAAAAATCCAAAGTACCTAATGAAAAGCAGGCTAATGGTAAGAAAACAGGGTTGAATTAAACGGTTGAAAAGGAGGCGATGACCTGCATTAACATTTAGCAGAGCTCAGGGTATTTACAGTGTGTTTCAATGAGCAAATGTGTTAAATGAGGGTTTTTACTGTCGTGTTTCTTGAGATAACACAGTAAACACTCAGCACCAGTCTGCAGAAGAACAAGCTCTAAAATGGGCCTGTAGTAAGTTTTAGTTCAACCTTGATGAATAACTTTTACCTCAGCCTTTCTTACGAGCCAGTCTACGAACAATCATGACATTATTACTGGCCCCTCGTTTCTCCTGACCTGTTCCTGTAAAGGAGGATTTCCAGATTTAAAACTGACCTTTTTATGCTGCAATTTCTGACGCGGCTGCAGAGTGGCAAGATGCTGCTCCTGTCATTTGTTCAAGAACTCGTCAGGCAGGAATTGAACTCTTTCGCACCATTTATCAATATCTTCATATTGACGTTGCTGGAAAGAGCAAGTACCCACAAGAATAGAGGGTGACAGAATGAGAGGATTCTTTAATGGACCCCCCCCCCCCACACACACACACACACACACACCCTTCTCATAAACAGCTTCTCCAACAAGATAACGAAAGCCATTTGAATTCCTCACCAAGAGAATGGGGGGTTGCTGTGTCCCACCTAAGAGTTAAGTTCACTTCTTCCAATCTTACACATTGGCCAAGAGTTTAATAAAATAACATCTTGTGTTTACAGTTCATGAACTCTCTACAGTTGCTTTATCCTCAACATGACGCCACTTGTTTTAATCTTTTATGGTTCATTTTAAAGACTTATTTCTTATCTGGTTAATCCTCTTACATTGTTTTACTTTACATGTTTTTTCATCTTGATTTTATTAATTTGTGTTGTATGTTTTAATTGAGATTCTTCGTTTTAAGGTTTGATAACGTTTAACTTGCATGTAGCATTAGTTGTTTAAACTTCTATGAAGGAAAGAGAGATGCAAATTCAGCCAAACAGAATGTTTTTTGACTGGAGTGTCGTAGGCCTGCCGCCAGGCTTTCTTTGGTAAACCATAGGCTAAAAGAAAACCCTTTCTGTCCTAGAGTTAATAACTAAAAGAATAAAAGAATAATTAATGAGTCAATAAATCAGTCAGTCTCAAATGTTATTTTCGTAAGTTTTAGTTTGAATTGACCTGAATTATGACCACAGGAAATGAATGCAGACAAAGCCGAGGTGATAAAATGAATATTTATTTTTTATGTTAAATAATGACTGATGTAGACAAGACTAACAAACATAAACAAAGATGTAGCTGTAAGTGTGATGATCAACCTGAGTTTCTGTGTAAAAGGAAAGTACCAACCAACCAACCAACCAACCTACCTTACAAGCTTTGGCCCCGCCTACACCAGCGTTCACTGGACACTTCAGCATGCTGAAGTCAAGGGAAGCCTAGAATTGAACCGCCAATCTTCAGGTTGGCAGACAACTGCTGTTACCCACCAAGCTACAGCCTCCCATTCATACACACTATTTCCATTCATCTCTGTCCTGAGCCGCCTGCCTCCCCTGCACCATAGTCATCCCTCTTGCATTCAACGCTCTTCTTCTGCCCATCCCTTTTGCGGTCTCCCTCTCATTCTCACTCCACTCACGTCAGATTCACATATCCAAATCATCCCAATGCCTTTTGCTCTGCTCTATTAGCATCTCTCACGTCACACCAGTTCTCTTTCAGATTTTTTAATTTCTCACACGATTCATACTCGTCACACCACACATACTCCTCAGACATCTCATCTCAACTACATTCAGCTTCCTCTTCTCTGGAACTTTCAGACTCCATGTTTCAGCACCAAACAAGCGCAGCAGGCACCACCACACCCTCATACAATCTCCTACATTCAGGCAGTTTCTTTACGGGGAGGGGGGGGGGGGGGGGGGGGGAGGGGGGGGGGGGGGGGGGGGGGGG
>JBAMHX010000015.1:27114581-27129640 GCA_037177515.1 Pseudomugil tenellus
TAAACATGGAGAAGCAGCATTTAGCTGTTATGCTGGAAACCAGTGGAACAAACTGCCAGTAGAGATAAAACATTTCTTTTCTCATGTTCATATTACGTATGCAATAAATCTACATGGTAACTTAACTGGTCTTATTTTTATTGATTTTAATTTATGATTTTATGAGTTTTGCTGTTTGTTGTTGTCTTTCCTTTATATCACCAGAGGTCCGTTTCACAAAGCAGGTTTTCTGAAAACTCTGAGTTATTTAACCCTGAAATGAGGCCAACTCAGGGTTTTTGGTTTCAGGAAGAGGGTTTAAATAACCCAGAGTATCAGGGGAAAATCCAGCCCGTTTCACAAAGAAGGCTTAGTGTAACTCGGAGTCAGTTGCTATGGTAACAGTGTCTCTGAACCTAACCTGGTAGGCAGCAGGTTTTTTGCTGGAAACCCTGAGTTTATCAAAGTCTCCTCCTCTTTCAGAAGTAGCCTACGTGTGATCAATTTCCTTTAATTAAAATCCCACTCACTTTGTCAGTCTCGTCTTTTGCGAACATGACACGTCCGTTTATTGATGAAGAGGATGTGCTTCTTCGCAGGGAGTTTGGTATTCACCACGAAATAATGATTAGGCACCGATTAGACGTTTCTTCATTCCCGCAAACGTATCTATGGAAGCGTTATGATTTTTCATTGCAAAATATATTCATGTTCGCATCGAACCGTACATCAGCAGTAAAACAAAACGTGCAAACGCTTTAATGTTTGAATCATATTTTAATACTTCATCTTAAGTGTTTACCAAGTCAAATGATAATCTTGATTGGACATGCATGCCGTTTTGCATAAATAAAATATAAAAACTTACAAATTTACTCTGCAATTATCATCCACGCTGCTTGAAAACCTTCTCATAATCACTACGACAGAGTTTTTGGGCCATACTGACATGGATTAATTATTTTCTCCCTTAACCTGAAATGTCAAGAAAAAAGTTGAAATATAGTTTTAAGAATAAGATCCAAATCACAAGAATGAAGTCAAAGTAGCTACAGTTTTTTTTTTTTAACTTTACAGAATAAAGTAGATAAAAGTTGACATTAACTTCAAGTCTTTCAGATTAATGTGAACCAGCTTTACTCTATAAAACACAATGTCTAGTGTGATTTGTACTTTGAAGAGACTTTATTTCCACTTTATTCGTGACATTTCAAGTTTATTCTGATAGAGAAGAAGGTAGAAAGATAAATTATCCTCCACAAATATTTTATGTTGAGTGTGAACCTAATACTGCGTCATATGATCACCGTACGTCTACATTAGAACTTTTAATTCCAGCGAGGAAGAACGGAGAACTTTTTTCTTCAACCGGTTGTCATGGTGACTCGTTGTTTCTGGGATCCAGTGATGATGCTTTTTAAAGTCTTGGTGCTCATGGTTAACTCGGTGTGAACTGACTCGGTGTTAATAAAACCAACTCAGAACAGCTGTTGTGAAACAGAAAACTGAGTTTCTCATCGCAGGGTTTGTTAACTCAGAGTTATCTCTCAAACTCAGGATTTGTTGAACTCTGTTTGTGAAACGGACCCCGGGAGTGCTTGTAATGTTTTTATCTGAAGCATTACACTTGCCTCGCCTAAAAATCAGGCTGTTAAAACTTATCAAACATGGATTTTTATCAGACAAAAATAACCTTTTTAAGTCTTTGCATTCAACTGGACATTTTTACTGGACAGTTATTTCCCACAAAGAAAGTTCATCAGCAGAATGTCTTGAACATTGTCTCACACTGTGTACGCATCACACTATCTGAAATACTCCTGTACGTTTATACTGGGACTTGCTCCAGTTAGTCTGGCCGAGGGTTGACTGTAGCTTACCTAGCTGTACATATCGCCGCACCGTGTTTTGTTTGTTAGTAGACATGTGAACGGAGGAAAAACAGCGATTGACATGTCGATTAGCCATGTTTGGTTGTCTTCATGAGAAAATGACACGGTGTCTGAGCCTGATGAGGATGATGAGACTATTGTTATGCAAAGATTTGTAGAAAGAACAACACAAACAACCAAATGCTAATAAAGGCATCGTTTCTTTACACATTTCTTGTGGACAATTAGTTGGACTGGAACTTTTCTCTGCTGTTTGAAGCAGCTGGAAAAAATACAAAAGCAGCTGTTAAGTTGTGTGCTGAACGTCAAGGCCACACTTCAACATTATTAATCCAGTTGTTCATCTGCAAACTGATTGGTTTGCTCCACCCATGTGGTTAAAAAGGGAACTAAATGTGATCTGTGCGGGTCACAGATCACATTTTAAACATAATTTTTATTAAACATAATGTTTAATGAAGATTAAACATGATGTGATATGTTACAAGGATCCATCTGTGATTGGTTGAGATGATGTGGAATCAGTTGCAACAGACACGATGTACCATTTGCTCTGAGTTAGTAGTGTGAACATTCATACTCTAATGGGCTTACTGGGATATGTGTTTGCCCTTTACTGGAGCTGTATGGCAACATTAATGATCAATTTGTGTTTACAGACAGCAAAACTTGGAGTCAGTGATGGATCGGGAGGGACTTGCTGATGAAGAGGTGAGCAACAAACACACCTGGATGATCTCATCCCTGATGGCTGTATAAATCTGACCGGACAGTCCTTTTTAAGTTCATATTTCTGAGTGAACGCAGTAGTTTCCATGACAACTGCAGATAATAAACACAATAATAGATCAATGAAGAGTTTTTCTTTACATTTTCATCTTATTTGGTATATTCTTTCTTGCAGCTTTTCTCCATTACACCAGAATTAAGTAGCTGTTCCTTTCCCTGCATGTCGAGCTAACAGGCCGTTCATTTGATTCAGGCGTGTTGGAGAAGCTTGATCCTAAAAGCTACAGAAAGTAGACCACTGGACTTGTGCTCCCCTACTGTAGATCTATTGTGGTGCAGCTCTTCTGAGTTGTGCATTTTAAGAGTAAGACAGTTGCTATTAAACTAGGTTAAGACAATGCCATCTGTACCCTGCAGAAATCTATTCGGCGCTCTGAGCATGCGAGGAAAGAGACAGAGTTTCTGCGTTTAAAACGCACTCGACTGGGGCTGGAGGACTTTGAGTCGCTGAAGGTGATCGGTCGAGGAGCTTTTGGAGAGGTAAAAACTTTTTCATCCTTTCTGGGAATGTTATTGTCTTTCATCATTTGCTCAAAGACTGATTATCTTTTATTTAAAGCAAACTTTACAGAAGGGCTGCCACATACTATTGTTTTGGTAAAAACTAGCTACCTCGTATTTAGTGCGATTGTATGTAAATTGTAGTTTCTGACCCCAGAATGCGGCTGCTCATACGTTACCATCATCAGCTTCCAGGTTGTAGAGTTTTCTGTAAAGACTGATTTTCATTATAACTTAGTCCGCCGTACTCCACCGGACGGGGAGCGCTCTACTCCGCTGGAAAGCTTTTCCATTGCAAATCCAGTCTAAGTCCACATACTCTACTGTGGGAGGGGTCCCCCGGCGCATTCCTTCTAGAAAGTTACTGATGTCATCTAATAGCAACACGACGCAACAAAACAAAAAGTTCTCCGTGATTTAATGTATTGTTTAATTTGTATAATAAACAAATAAAAAAAAAAAAGTTCTCAGACACCACAAAGGAAGACAGAGACAATATGGAAGGAGGTGAAGCAGCCTTTTACCTGCTGCTCGCGTTTTGGTTTATAATCAGTAATAAACTCACGGCACAAATCAGAAGACAGAAGTCGTCGGGTGAGACAAGACGACCTGGAGAGGCAGTAATTATCATTACTGTTACATCGCTGTGTAGTGACATCATTCGCTGCAAGCCAATCATTGGACACCAGCCTGAATTCATGTACTGAATAGTACATGGTACTAAAATCACATAATAGTGTATATTACAATAATGTTTCTGTTCATCAGAAATGAAATCACCTTAAGGTGCTTTTTTACCTGCACATGTGTGTACAGGACAGAAATGCTGGCGGGTACAGTGGCAGCTTAAAGATTTCTATTTGGTAGTCAGCACAACTGTTTGACTAATCTTGGTGGCCCTACGTTATAGCACAGCATCTTAAAAGTTCGCTGCATGTTTCTAATGACACGTCATGCCCAGCAGCGTGTAGGAGTCATCCCAGTCATCCCAGTGAGGTGGGTCTGCAGAAAAACCCAACACAAACATAAAGAAGGACAATCCTGAGTGCTGGAAATCTGTCAAATCACACACACAGTTAATAATATAGATTATTATGAACGGAGATTATTCCAGTAAGTTTCACACCGTTTATGATTTATGTTTAATTGAGTTCCAGATACTCAATTTTACTATGAACCTACTGGTGTCGCAGGTGTCACTGGATGGTGTGTTTTTCATTGAGCCGCTGTTCACCTCACGGTGTCACAAAACCACATTTCCATCATTATCATATCAAAATGATACCATAGTGTACCATTTTCTATTTTGAGACCGTGATGCTTTTTGTAAAAAAAACAAACGGTCAACATTTCCTTTATTTTAAACCAGACATTAACAATTAAAATAAATAATTAGAAACTGAAATGTTCAATTCTTTAGAACAGAGAACCAGTAAAACAAAGCAGCTGCATTTAAATTAAAATGAGCTTGTTAAATAAAATACTGTAGCAGGAAAAGCGCTTCCTCAGACGGCTGCATCTCTGCGGTATTATAATTAAAATGGTTGTTTTCATTTTAATACCACTACCCAACAATTAGCATCATGGTTGGTTGTAGCCGCAGAATGCGGGCGGCAAGATGGTGAACACTGCCTCACCAAAAAATCAGCTGATTTATACACGTCACACACGCATCCAAAGACCGCTCTGAGTCATGTACCGTTGAAACATACCGGGTACATTTATACTAAAATTTAGTGTTTGGTAACATAAGAACTAAATGAACCATGAATGCAGTTTATACCGAATTGTTAATGTTTTTATCATCACTGTGTTTGTGACATCGTCTTAGTCTCGTCTTAACATCCTTTTGTCAAACTTTGCTTCCAGGTTCGCCTGGTGCAGAAGAAAGACACGGGTCATGTCTACGCCATGAAAATCCTCCGCAAAGCGGACATGCTGGAGAAGGAACAGGTGATGCACCTAAATGCATGTGCTTTCATGTGTTGGACATCCTAAAACCCGCATCTGTCCCTGCAGGTCGGTCACATCCGAGCTGAGCGGGACATCCTGGTTGAAGCTGACAGCTTGTGGGTCGTTAAGATGTTCTACAGCTTCCAGGACAAGATGAACCTCTACCTCATCATGGAGTTCCTTCCAGGAGGTAACAACTTAAAGCTGCTCCTGTCATCTTTCTGAATCTTCAGGAGGTGATGCTCTGGTAGCATTAAAGATAACAAACACTTCGCTCCACAAGCCCTGCCCAACCTTTTATGATTTCTCCTGGTGTAAACGTCTAGAAACATCTTTTATACTTTTTTTTTCTGATCAAATCAAAGCTTAAAGAGTTCCACTTTGGGGTCCATTCCTGTTTCATTACAGTCGCTTTTCATAGTGTTATCCATAATGCACTGTGATTTTAACAACTGCCTGTGACTGGAAGGGTTTGTTTCTTTTATGAGCATTTAAAACAGGTCACTTTATTATGGACACCACTTCAGCTTCTTAACACAAATATCTAATCAGCCGTTCACATGAATATAAGCTTGTTACATCCACATCCGTGCAGCGAGAACCATCCATTCGTACTCCAAGAGAAGCTGCGTCTGTAACGGGGTGGTCTCATTGCAGGTGGTCTCTGTGCTTTATGTTGACCTGGTTGTTGAAGCGTTAATGAGATACAGTGTATCAGCAAAGCAGATTGTGTGCATGCATTTAAATGCCACACGGGTTGAATAACCGCTTGATTAAAACTATCCGTTCTACCTCACTGTCCGCTAAGATTCTGCTCTAACCACGCCCACCACAAATGTCTGACCAATCAGAGAATACGTCTTGGTGCCCCACAAAAAAAAAGTTCTGCCAGCCCGGTGTGGCAAACTGTCCTCAACCAAATCCGAGAGCAGCAAATGGCATCGTCTTCTGGGGGTGTTTCATGCTTCATTATACGTGACTGAAATTAGATGGAACCAACTACACAATGAGTCAGCAGGGAAGCTTTGGAGAAAAGCGTCTGCTAAATGACTGTAATGTAATGTAATGTAACAAACCTACATGAATGTGGGACTCGGGGATTGGAGCGGGACACATTACAGGGCGATAGAGTGCGACCAGATATTTGAGTGCTTCACAGTTGTTTTCTTAGTCACGATGTTGCATCTAAGATTTCATGGGTCCAGGTAAAGGATTATTATTCTGTCTGCGTATTCTTTTCTCTTTTTGACTCTTTTCTTTAACACTCTTTGTTTCTTTCTTTGTCTGGTTTTTACAGTACTAATGTTAAAGCAGCAGCACATCAGCTTTCCTTACAGGGTTTGTTGTGTTTTGTATTTTTGAAGTGATTTTTATGAGCACTTAGAATTGTTATTGTGTAAAAAAGCGGTTTGGTCCATCTCGCCCTACTCATGCTAACGTGACTGTTATTGCGGTGCAGGAGACATGATGACTCTGCTCATGAAGAAAGACACATTGACCGAAGAGGCCACTCAGTTCTACATAGCAGAGACGGTGCTGGCCATCGACTCCATCCACAAGCTGGGTTTCATCCACAGAGACATCAAACCAGACAACCTGCTGCTGGACTCCAGGGTAGCGCTTTTTGTTTCTGTTTTTTCCAGGCCATGTTGTCATGCGTGACATCTGAATGAGCTCGCTGAGCTCTTCTGTTACTCAGACATCAGTTTTACTTGGTTGGACTTTGGTGAAAGTCTAAGATGTGTTTTGTACATATTAACACTTTCAAACATTTGCTAAACCTTGTATAATATTAATGGTGTTGGAGTGCAGAGAAAACCAGTTCAGGTGTGGCATCCACGTACAAACGTGTGGAATTTTTTCCGTTTTCTTTTAGAGCTCCTTTCCATGTTGCATCTCAACATTTCAGCTTTGTGAAAGTAGAACTTGGTAATGCGTTTGTGTTAAAGCTGCTCGTCTTGTCTCCAAGTCCTGACAGGTTGACGGGACAGCAGAGAGGACAGAAAGTAGTTCTTCTGGCTTCTCTTGGTGCTTGTAATGTGATTCAATACAAGCAAACATGTCTTTATGAAAGAAACCAGTAATAACCGGCTGGAGTTCTGAAAGTTCAGCCCACACAGTTTCCAGAGTGTTTGGATTGTTGCTTTGAACACAATGTGTTTGTTTTTCTGAGGAGTTTGGAAATTCCTAAGAGAAGATAAGATTTTCTTCTGGCTTTAACCCCAAACTCATCTTTTTCAAGCAACTGGAGCCGTCGTGTAAACCAGTCTCTCTTTCATAGTAATGTTACACTATGAAGACTCACCTTTTCTGTTCTACACATGTGAAAAGACAAACATCTGTACAGCATCAGTCCTGCCATCTGGTGGACTTTTTGACTTTAGTCCCCAGAACATCATCGGTAGGTAAAATGATGCGAGAATATGAAAACTAATATCCTTATGAGTGTTTCTGAGAACAGTTTTCTGCTCATTCCTGTCTGGAGCTGAAATGTGGATTTTTACTCTGAACTCGATGCTGCCCTCTAGTGGATGAATTACACATAGACAAATGGAGCAATATGGTAGGAAGGGTCTAATGCACAGGTGTCAACCTCCAGTATCCGGCAGGTGTTTGTAATCCTCTTACTTGCTGTGATTTCAGTGGTTTTATTTTGTATTTGCAGGGTCACGTGAAGCTTTCTGACTTCGGTTTGTGCACGGGACTAAAGAGGGCCCACCGTACTGACTTCTACAAAAACCTGAACCACAGCCTGCCCAGTGACCTCAGTAAGCAAAGTCAGGCAAAAACTTTCCATTTATTTTCCATGTGGTTTGCATGCAGCCTCAAACACTCACATCCCTGCATGCCTGTTTGTCATTTTGTGTGCGATTGTAACTAATCCGTGTAAAGCAGCTTGCATATGAAAAAAGGAGCAATAATTCCACCGTGTGGTGTGTTTTATGTCGACACATTTTTTATTGATTGAACATTAACTCTGTACCAAATGATTTTGACCATAGCTGAATTGAACATGTCGACCCATCATTATCTAAATAAGTCATTAATCTTTACCGATGGGGACAGACGAGGCATCTTTTGGAGTTTTGGATATAAAAAGCATCTGTTTTCTGACAGGAACATAAGAAAAGCTTTTTATTTCTTTCTTGGATTGTTAGTAGAATAAAAAATGTTTGCCATGAATTCCAGGAGACGAGCAGCAAACTGCACACCAACTTCAGAGCAGTGCAGCTGCTGTTTATGTCTGCAACTAAAAGAAACCTTGATAGTGGACCCACTTTTTGCTTTGCAGCTTTTCTTTTAGCTCAGCTCCAGCTCTGTGAGCATTGTGTGCTCTACTAAAGCCTGTATGGAAATACTAATACAGGGATGAGGAGTTCTGTTTTTTTACCCTTCATCGTGGCTGTTTAAGGTCAGTTGGATGGATAGATGATCACAAGTCCTAAATCTCCAGTAGAAAAAGGACAAATTATCCCTGTAGGTCCAAGGAACCTACTCCATGCCTTTAAAATCCACTATTTTCTGTTACGACTTGTTGCTTTTGTAAAAAGTTGCCCCTTTCAGCCTTGAACCTTATTGGAGCATATTTTAATACAAAGCTTTATTTTTTGCGCAGCTTTTCAGAACATGAACTCCAAAAGGAAAGCGGAGACCTGGAAGAGGAACAGGCGGCAGCTGGTACGTCTGAACTGAGCTCCAAGAGCATTTTGCTTGGTGATTTACATTAGTGTTTTATTTACTTTACCTTTTTATTTAAACAAGATTTCCCATTGAGATAAAAACTTTTACAATGCAGATCTAAAATAAGAGCCACACAAATGACTGCAAAAGATGGTACATGGTACATAAAATAAGGAGAAATAATTACACCATGTAGGTTTTTGTCCGGAACTAATTGACTGTAAATAAATCGAGAGTATTGCACCTCTGTTGATAAAGCGGTTTACTTTTCCATTGAGCAGAAAAATCCCTGAAGTTTCATGTTGCAGATGCAGGATGTGGACAGAACATGTGCTCACGTTTCCACCTGCACTACATTTGTCACAAGTAAAAGCAGACACAACACTGGCATCATGTGATCGCTGTTTCTGGACTCAAATCAGTCTTTTTTATTTATTTTTTTTACCTCCATCAAGGAGGTCATGTTTTTGCCGGCTTTGGTTGGTCTGTTTACAGCATAAATCAAAAAGTTCTGGACAGATTTTCATGAAATATTTCAGGATACGTCCATTCTGGAACCAGAAACAGGATTACATTTGGAGGCACAGGAAGAAGGTTTTTGCTTCTCATGGAGGTTGTAACAGGCTTTAATCAAGGAGAGAAGATTAAATAAAGTGTGTCATCAAGCTGTTCTAACTTGTAAAAGGTTTTTATACACGTTTCTTTCAGCATTTATGATATAATTCTGCACAGAATTGTTAGATTGCTACTGTTTCTAGTCAGCAGTGTTGTTCCCCAGGCCTCTGTCCTGACGACACTTCTCTTTATAATTTACTTCCTCTTCACTTTGTGTCTAAATGTGTTTTCTGGTTGTCTTTCTATTGTTCCTGGCCTCACCTCCACTTGTCTGTCAGGCTTTTTCCACAGTGGGAACACCAGACTACATCGCTCCAGAGGTCTTTATGCAAACTGGATACAACAAGCTCTGTGATTGGTGGAGCCTGGGCGTCATCATGTATGAGATGCTAATAGGTAATAACTACCAGATGTGCTTTTACGTGCACGTCAACGAAGGATGCGACCAAAACGCATTACTGGGGGTCACCCGTTTGGGCAGGACACAGGAGCGGGACTTGCATTGTATTTCTGGGGTATTTTCACTGCAATAAGGAGTAAAATCATAAAGATGGTGGTAGTTTACATCTGACCTCATGGTAAACAAAGGTTACAACACTTTGCCTGACATCAGCGTGAACACCACGGACGTTTATTAGCCAGGATACGTCCGCGCTGCTAACAGAAAGTATGTCCCAGCTCTAAATCCCTCGCTGTCCTCCCGGTCTGCAGGTTACCCTCCGTTCTGCTCGGAGACGCCTCAGGAGACGTACAGGAAAGTGATGAACTGGCGAGAGACCCTTGTTTTTCCTCCAGAAGTGCCAATTTCAGAAAAGGCCAAAGACCTCATCCTCAGGTAGAGCCCAGCTCTGTCCACATTTCTCCCCCTCCGTCATGTCAGAGCTGATTGAAAGTAACTCTTCAGCACAGACTAATGCTCTTTTTTTAATGATGGTTTGTTCTAAAGGTTTTGCTGTGAAGAGGAACACCGGATTGGTGCCGTCGGGGTGGAGGAGATCAAATCCAATCCTTTCTTTGAAGGGGTGGACTACGACCACATCAGGTGAGGACAGTGTAACTGATCAGGTAACTGATTCTTTCAGCATGTTTGGAAGTTCAACAAAGTCACACTTAAGTTACCATAGAAACCAATAGTTGTCCTTTAAATACGTTTATTGTTAAGGAGGTTATAGAAAGTACATACGGGTACATGTTCCTACCCGGGATGTTCTGATCCAGTCTCAAGTATCGGCTCAGTGTCATTTTTAAATTTTAGCCACCAGCCATGCTTTCAGCATGAGAAGCTAAATCCTGCCTGAATGTGTGGATCTCCTTCAAACACACAGCCTGGTAGCATTTAGTGAAATCCAACCACTTTTTGCTCATTAATGGCAGCAGCTTTCTTTTAAACGTCTCTTTCTGAGCTGCTGCATCTGCTTTAGAGCTGTTTGTCAGGATGTTTTCATGTCTTGTTTAGAAAACTTATCGGACTGGCCGGTCAAACCTGGATGTTATCACATACTATGTCATTTCACAATGACGTCATTTGTGGTGCTAAGAGAGAAAAAAACATCTTTTGGATTGTAAAAGTTGTAAAGCAAACGGAAGGATGACAGTGATGTACATGGAGATGGTAAAGGATAAGCTGCTGCATTAAAAAGGTGTTTAAAGAATCATAAAGTGAAGTTGTTTCACTGCTAGATTACTGATGTGCACCGCCTGCCGAGTAACATGAGGCAGAGGAGGAGCTGGAGATCTACTCCAGAGGAAATGACACTTCTCGTTCTTCACACTGATGTTTTTTAGCCATTAAATCCTGAAATAATTTAATTTCTGCCAATAAGTCATGGATGATGTCGGTTTGGTCCCATTGGACCGGGGGCCGCCTCGGGGGGTTAGCTCCATATCAGACACATGCAGAATTTCTTCCTTGGCCTCTTTCTGGCACATAAATGCAAAGTTTGACTGTGTTGTGTGTTTTGCAGAGAGAGACCTGCAGCCATTCCCATTAACATCAAAAGCATCGACGACACTTCCAACTTTGATGAATTCCCTGATTCGGACATCCTCACACCAACAGGAACAAGTACGGCTCGCTTCTCGCATATTTCTCCCTTTTCTCTGTCGTGCATGAATTGACTGTGAGCTTGTTTGTCTTCGCTCTGCAGCCACCCAGGTGTCCAATCAGACAGAGGCCGATCTGAAGAACAAGGACTGGGTGTTCATCAACTACACCTACAAACGCTTTGAGGGCCTGACCGCTCGAGGAGCCATACCGTCGTACATGAAATCAGGGAAGAGATGAGCTGCGTCAGAAAGCTTTGAACCAAAACCGAGCGAGTCGTCCAATCCTCCGCTGCAAGCGGCGAGTCGCTGCGTTGGATCTGTTGCTTTCCATAGGAACTTTGTTAAAACATAGAAGCTGCTGCCTTCATTTTGTTTCATTCTTCTGAGGGTACTTCTCCACTTTTTGCTCACACGATGACACTGAACTGGGAGTGAAGTGGTTTCTTCACCAGCGAACGCAGTCGGACGTCTCCGGATAACCAGCATAATTTACATTCCCTCTCAGTAATCCAGCACCGGTCTGTTGGATCTACTACGGGCTCTTCCTCCAAACACAACACCCTTTTCTTTGTCCTGACTTCTCAGCTCAAACATTGCATTATGTTTTTCACTCGAAGTAAATCAGGTGCTCTTCAGGGATTCTGTCCAAATGTTTCCTGTCGCCTCCTCTGATGCTTCTCTGCAGCGCTGCTGGCTTCCTGCGGTGAGCTAACCAAAGACTGAGCTGCTTCATCTCCATCACAACCTTTTCTAACTTGGAGTTTGTACTTTTTATAGATTTGAAAGTTGCACGATTTGCTCTTTACTAAGTGTGAAAATAGGAGAATTCTGCATCTGGTTACATTTTCATAAGAACACATGTAAATGAAAGCAGCTTCAGCACCTTAAGTGATGTGGACGAGGCTTCCGGCTCCTTCCATTGTTGGGTTTCAGACTTTCTAGATCATTTCATCTGAGTTTTACCAGCAAAATGAATCTGTGACTTTAGCTGTTCAGCCACATCATGCGGCACGTTAAAAGGATGTTTCACTTTTCTTGAGGTGGGTTTTTATGAAGTAAATGTCCACCGTTCTGTTCTGACCCGACTGTTCGGCCCCAGAACAGATTTTTATGCTTTTTTTTTTTTTTTTAAATTTGGCTTTTATTTTGCTTTGCCCTCCACTGTTGGACATAAAACAGCAGATTTCTATTCATCATTTTCATTTTATGAAGATAAGAAAGGATAAGTGGAAAGTGTGAACACATTTTTAGAGAAAGGAAAAGTTTTGTGCTTTCAGCTTTTTAGATGCATCAGCAAAGATCAGTGTTTCTGATGGAGAATATTCCAGGTGCTTTCTAGTAACTTATCCATTATTTAATAATAGCCTGTTGAACCCCCCCCCCCCCCATCCGATGAGTAGCTGTTAACATTTGCTTCAGAATTGAGTTGAGTAGAAATTATTAAATTATTTTATAAATACTTCACATAAGTCCACTTCACAAAAGAAAAAGAGCTAAAATGATTTAAACCAGCAAATATTTACTACGTGCAGGTTATAGCAAAGTAAGAAAGAGAAATATATTCAACTTTTTATTTTTTTTTAAGCATTTTTATGTTATTTAAAATCATCAAACATCAGAAATGATGAGAATAAAGTGACATTAGATGTCCAGCCCTGAAAGTTTGATTGGATAAGAGAAGCTGGTTATTTTGCTGGTTTCCCCTCATGGTGCATGAAACGAGACCCGGGCTGGAACCGATCTGGGTCAGATCTGGAGAAACGGGGACAATAATGCTGGTTTAAATAAATGAATAAAAAATGAAAGATCACCTGACACTGGGGGGAGGGGGGGGGATTTTTATTTCTAATACCTGCACATGATTGTAGACGTGGAAATGTACCTGGAGGTGTGTTTACTGCCCGCAGTGCCGCAGCGTCTCGTACATTCAGTTTAACACGGGGTTTATTCTGGGGGTGGGAGTGTGCAGCTATCAGAGAGACTCTTTTTACAACAACTCTATCAGGTTGCTCTGACTATGCTGTGTGTGTGTGTGTGTGTGTGTGCTTAAGTTAAATTTGCAAAGCAGATCCGGTGTGTGTTTTTCACTTACAGGCTTCATGTTTTCCAGTGACCATGATATCAAAATGCTGTATTTACATGAATGTAAATGAAGTTTTATGCAGTTTTTTTTTTAACCACCATAGTTTGAAAATGCTGTTGCTGTAAATGAAAGCTGGACCATGTATGTGTTGCTGCATGAGGATGGATGTAAATGGAAGCCCATTTCTGCTAGGACACTATGAAGAGCTTATTTTTTATAACAGTGTTTTTCATTAAAAAAAAAAAAGCTTAAAGAAGTTAATGACAATCTGACATCCTCACAAATAAATAATCATGACAAACTGCTTGAGTTTGATCTGTAATGTCCACCGTCCTGCAGAAATGGTCTCTCCTGACAGCTGTGTGTAACGTGGAACATGGTGTGTAGATGAAGAGCATTTCTGTGGCACCAGTCATGTTATTGTAACTGCTGCTGATCAGCTTTGGCTTCAGGCGTAACGCCACCAGCAAGCTGTGAGCATATGGAGCAACTTAATGCCACGTGTGTGCATGCGGTTTGTGTGTTCTGATGGGAGGTGAGGGGCTTCGGGAAGGTGGGTGTATGTTATTTAAACCACTGTTCTCTCTGTAGCGTATGCCTGTTGCATCTTCTGCTATTTGACAATGAATTTCTCTGCACTTACAGCGTCGTGTCCTCATTCGCAGCATGTTGACATCAGTCTGGAGGGACGTGCAGGAAACTCCTACATGATGCTTATGGAAGCGTAAAGATGTCCACCACAATGGCAGTGCATGAGTTTCTCTGATGCAGCGCGTAGTTTCTTCAGCATATGTCGTCATGGCAACGCCAGTGAATTTGTGAGAGTGGAATTGCACACACGTTGCATTTAATGATTAATCTAGTTTTTATTGGTTTAGAATGATTGTCAGTGATTCAGAGCCTGTCGGAGACAACTGGCAGATGCAAATCAGTGCAGATGCAGATGTTGTTCCGTCTCCTCTTCACACTCGCAGTCCACGCATCATTTGCAGAATTTCTACCTGCTTTGTGAAACTGTCTCCAGGTCAGTGAGGCTGAGCTGTCAGGACTGTTTCATGGAAGCTGCACGTTTCATCTTCCTCACTCGGTATTTGTCACCTTGTTCCTCCTCTGTGATGTTTTCATGCAGCATCTTTGCTGCCCTCTTCTGCAGCTTATCAAGAACTACAATGTCTGGTTGGTCTGCATGTGGGGGTGTCACATGATTTAAGTTCTGTCACTCTTCAACATCTTGGACAGTTTCCCATTTTGACCAGAGCTCCACGCGTGTCCTGCCCACCTGCCTGCACAATGGCTCCTGCCATAGACGCTACACTCCACCTCCATGGCTGTGCACAGTTCCGGTTACTCTGCAGGCATCATCAGAACCTCTGTGCTGTCTGTCGGACCAGCTTGCTACAGTCATGATGATGCTTCTCCTTACTGTCTGCTAATGAGGCGACTGATAAACTATGTCCTCTGGTGTCAAAGCCAGCTAGACAGAATCCTCCTAGCCCATGGCTCTCTGACAGTTTAAGGCG
>JBAMHX010000015.1:27145163-27155163 GCA_037177515.1 Pseudomugil tenellus
TTTTTTCATCTTTGGATGCAAGGCAAAACACTAAATGTTCTTAATGTTGAAATATCAAATATCTGAAAACTAGTAAAATGTTAAATCTATACCCTAAATGGGCAATGTATCCTGGGAGATACAGTCTATAAAATGGAAAATAAAGGTCATATTTTGAAAAAAAATATGGGACTGTGTTATTTTAGAGTAGAAACATTAGAAAATAAGAAAGAATAATTTTTCCAATACTTTTTTATGTGCCTGACCATTTAAGGGTTAAACAGGTTCCATATTATTTTTTACATTATAGTATATTTATGAGTTATTCTGAAGTAAAGAAAACCTATTTTTCACACAATAAATGTCAGAAACTTATGTGTTCTACTTGATATATTGACTTCAGTATACTTATTTTTTTCTTCCCAAATGTGATCAACTAAAACTTGAAAGCACCTGTTTCTGTAACCTACACAGTGCTGGACAGGTGTTGTGCAGCTTTAATGGATGCACTGATTCTGTGAACACTGAAATAAACTCAACACGTGCAAATAAAGAACTTGAAGGTTAAGTAGTTCGTTGTCCGATCCTGCCGTAACAGTTACTGCCTACATTTTCACACTGTTACCCACCATGCATTGCACACTATAGCATTACAAACAAAGAGAAGCTGCAGATGCAGCGCTGCCAACAGATGCTTCATTAGCTTATGATTACTTACAGGAATATTAAAGTAACACTTCTATGCAGTTTGAATATTTCTGCACTTAAAGAGAAGTCTGAATGTCAACTTCATCCATTTCTAATTTGATCCATCCAGTTTGAGAGGACATCTGCAAGTCTTCAGCATGAATAGAAAGACACTGGGAGAAGCTAAGCTAAGCTCTCTGCTAAAACACCAAACCACCCAGTTCACACTGCCAATTTCAGGGGTATGACTTCCCGGCAACAGGCTACAGCTTGGATTTAATGGCTGATACGACAACTTCCACTGGTTATTCTTAAGACACCAGTATCATTGTCTACTGTGCAAAACAACAATGGAGAATACAGGAGCTGTTGTAGACTGTGTAGGTGGTAGGTTGTTTTTACAAGGACATCCTGGAAGTATTTCATAGACACACGCTTTTACAGATAACAACTTACTCACCTACAAAGATAGCCTTAAGGAAGCAACTGAAGTAACACCTGGTTCAGGAAACAGAAGGAAAAAAAGCTTCCTGAAAAACCTCAAATAACATCTGCTTTCCGTGCAGCATCAGAGGAATGTCATGTCTGGGATCCAAGCCGGAGCGCTCGTCTTCACATTTTGCCGACTTGCTGAGAGTTTTGAAGACAGACTTTAAAGATTCTGAAGTTGATTTGATGTGTTCATTTCCTGTCAGTCAATTCTTAATCCTAGGCACCTTTTACATTTACATGCTGCTTTACAGCTATCATCACTCAAAACAGTTTGTCATTATTTCAGTATCAGATGGATATTTTCATTTAGGAACAGCAAGAGGATTCAGTCAGAAGTGTCTCAAGTGGTGGAGATTCTTTTTAGTCTGTTGTGGGAAAAAGGACTCAAACGTTCATGTGTTCAGTCACAAGTCAACAAGCTACCACAGCTCTTAAATCTTGGAAAAAGCTTTGACAGATGTGCTACATTTACAAACACAGCTCACCGCAAATCAGGTAGTACATGTTTCAGATTCAGACTATGGTGAATCAGTTCAGTAAAAGCTACAAACAATAAAGCATCACATTTCTGTTTGGTAAATATGCTAATTATCAGCCACTGATGCATTTATCACTTTCTGGATGGTGAAAATGTGCTAAAATGCTAACGCTCTTCCAACTGTAAGCTAACGCCAAGTTGCTAATAGAGATGCACTGATATGAACATTTTGGCTGATACCGATATCTGAAATTATTATTGTTGTTATGGTCGATAACCAATATTTATCAATAACAATATGTTTTCTAAAGTTTGGCATTATTACATTCTGTACAAAATAAAAGATAATTATTAGCAGAAGCTTTCTGCCATTGTTTGTGAACGTCTGGAAGGTGTTTTATTAGATTCTATAAAATTGGTGGTGCTAAATGATTTGCTACTGATCCTTTCCACATTACTTTGACTTTGCAAGTATTGCATACTGCTTTTCCATTATTTTTCACCACTGTGAAAAACAACCTGAAATTGTTTCTCTATTGCAGTTAAAGACCTCACAATCCTGTTCTGCATCACATGTCCAAACATACCACCTCCTCCCTCCATCTCCTGACACACATACAAAAATAGCCCAAAGTAAATATCGGTTGTATATATCAGTTTTACTTATCGGACTGATACCGATGTTTGAAAAATAGTCAAATATCTGCTGATACCAATATTAACACTGATATATCGCACATCGCTAGTTGACAATGTTCTTTCTTTGAGCACCTCAGCCCGCATGTCCATGTGGGACTGCAGATTGTTTAGACCAATCAACTTTCTTTTTGCTTCCTAAATCTCAGTCAAAAAGAACATTACAAAGCCGCTTTCCCAGGAGATATGAGGGGGGAGAAGTAAGTACACAAACTGAATCATCATTCTCTACCTTTGGTTCTGAGTTGTGTTTTGGTTACACCATGAAGGCTTCATGCTGCTATGGTATCACACTTCTGTGGCATCATCATGCTATTACTTAGCTGAGTTGTCTCTCACCAACCAGCTGATACTGGTGTCTCGGGTAAGGTTACGATTGACCATAACAGAATGAGATTACAGTGTACACGCCATATCTACCCGACTCATCTAATCCTGACCCACAGCTATTGCTGGATCAAGGCATTACAGCCCACATGGGCTTCATATATGACATGTAAGTGACACCATATGGAAACTGCAAAAATGGCCCAGTTTAATTGAGCTCCATATGGACACACTGGGTGAGATTTTAGGCTTTTATTTTTTTTGCAACTCACCTAGTTGAGTCACAGCTGAAACCCAGTCAGAACCAACCTGAAACCCTTATGGGCAAATACAGGTGAGAAAAATCTCACGGGATCTGCTGCCCAAATTGAACCTCAAATTGGGTCCCACCTGGACATGCTGGCTTTAAAGTGCTGGTGTGTTGGTAAATGCACACGAGGAATGTGTGAGGAAGTTCAAGTATCTCAGCAGATTGAAAGCAGCAAATAGAGACTTTCATTTGTGCTGTAATCAAATATATCAACACAAAGTAGAGTTACCTCTTTTCACATTCTATAACCACGATGTTACAAAGAAATCTGCTCATAAAGTTAATGCCAGTACAAGACATATCTGACAACACCACCCAGTTAATGGATGCTATGAATCTCATTTTCCTTCCAGTTTTGCACTCAGACAGATTTAAACACTGTTAAAATGAATCTGAAACACACTTTTTCTTTTAATTACCAGATTTGTGTGTGGTCTGGTGCTCATGTAAACATGCAAATTGTGAGAATAATGGTGAAGTGGTTTTCTTTTACATCCTGTCTGATTTTCTGTCTGACCCCTGATTTCCTGACTTGCAGCACCTCGGGGCAGGAAAGTAATACATCACAGCATCCAGACAGAACCTGAACTCACAGTAAATCTCTTTTAGCCGTCGGCTTGATGTAACAAGTCTAACTGTAGGCGAGACCAGGCTTGCTCGTGTTTTGCACACAGACAGTGAAGTCAGACAGTAGGTATTGCATCACATGAGTTTTATGAGGCCATAAGGCAAATCAGTAGCGTGGCTCTAAAAGGTGTGTACACACCAAATGTTACTGCAAGATATATTTCAGAAAAGAAAGTGTTTCAAATATAATGCTGTGCTTCATGTAGATCGACATTAGGTCTTTCTTTCCCTTACTGAACTGTAATAAGCTTCCTAAAGCAGGAAAGGTTTAGCTGGTTCTTCTTCTCTTGGCTCCACTCTGTCCTCAGTGTTGGAGAGATGTACCATAAACATTACTTCACTTTTTATTAAAATCAATATTTGCCCTAATAAAGAAAGTCACTGGATTATCCAGTGTGCATTTAGATCTATAAGGGCATCATATTCAGCTTTTATTCCCAGCTTAAGTTTACAGCTGCTGGTAGAACAAAACACAGCGCATGTCCCCCCCAGCAGAAAAAGGGGAAGGGGGTATGACGATGACTGGGACAATAATTTAGGCTGGGAATCTCTTTCCACTCCAGGCCACCACCACCCAGTTGAAGCAAAGTTAGGATGGGCATCTACTGATGTAAGAGTGTAAAATATTAAAACAATAGCTACACTCTAAGAAGCTTTCCTGAGACGTTCTGCAGAAAATCACCAGGACGTTTTAATGAAGCATTGCTATTATCCAACACAGTACCTGCTCTGTTGCGTTGAGGGACATGTCTGTTGTTGGAAAAATGAAAAATGAAGTAGTTTACATCTATAGGACAATGGCACAAAAACATCTATTCACACTGCTTAGTCTGGCAGGAAGCCTATCCCAGTAATAAGAGGAAAAAGTAGGTACATCTAGACAGGTGGCCAGTCCATTGCAGGACAAAACATTTACTATATTAAATGATCTATTTTAACTGATAACAAATGATGGAATTTCATACAAGAAACTTTTTCACGTGATTAATAGTAATGAACGACAGGAAAATGATTTTATTTGTTTGTATTGAAATTACTTTGGTTTTATTTGTGCTTTGCTCTGCTGAAAGGCTGAATAGAAGCTGATGTCTCTTATCTGCATCATCACTACATCAGGAGAACATATCAAGTGCAAAATGTAAATATAAGCATATGCACAGTATAAAATCATAGATTATGTGACCACGTTTTACCACATTTTCTTCTGAAATCTTTCTAGAACTCCAACCACCTGTTGGGATCAGAATAATCTTCCTGCTTGGATCAAACCTATCCAGATCCTCTGAAAAGGTTTGAACATCACAACCTGAAGCCTTTATGCAGATCAGGACCAGGATTAGATGAGACAACATGGGGCATTAAAAATGGATTACCAGCCAACATGGCCAGCTGTTGGTCTGCAGCTGTGGTTTATCCTGACACTACAATATATTCCCTAATGAAGCTGTGTTGCATCAAACTCCCACAGGCTCAGGACTAATAAGTTCTGCTTCTTTACAGGTCTGGTTGAAGAAATTAATGAGAACTTAGATGTGGAGAGTTCAAATTCAGCATGCCAGGACACACAAAAACACTTCTCCAGGGCTTTTTAAATGTTGCCTGTCATCTTCCGTAATTCTGCAAGCTCACCGACACCACCCAGAAATTATTTCATAAAAATGATCAATCACAGGATCAACAAAGAGCGAACATGTCTGGTGTGGAATTACCACAGCAGTGGATGGAAATAAAAGAGAGTGCAGGTTCATACACGACAAAATCCTTTCTAAACTTGGAGACAAAATGATGGTGATGTTCTCTATCTGGAAATATGATTGGTAGAATACCAGTCTGCGTCCCTGGAAATAACCAGGACAACTCAGCCGTATAAGTTTTAGAAGTGCTTTTGACCTTTTCAGAGTTGCAGATTTGTCCATTACGTTTTCGTCAGATTCATTTCCTTCTTTTAATTTAATCCGTCTGGAGAGCTACCATGACATTTCAGATCCACTTCTTCCATCAGGCTGCTCTACACTTTCTGGTTGACCCTGCGGAATAACACAAGCAAATCTGTCTTGAACAGGATGCTGAGTGACATCAGCTTTGGCAGTCATTCCCTGCCAGTGTAAACAAGGTTAAAGGGTTATTAAAATGCTGACATATCTTTACAAAGTAGCTTTTTCATATAATTCAGGCATGACACTACACTCTCACCCGTCCCTTTTTTAGATCCATGTTTTTAGTACAGGGTTGGACCCCATTTTCCCCCAGAACTGCTTTAATTCTTGGTGATAGATTTAACGATGTCTTGAAAACGTTTGTCAGAAATTTTGTTCTATATTGACATAAAACATCACACAGTTGCTGCGCATCATGATGCAGATCTCCCATTCCATCACATGCTGCTCTACTGGTGCAGATCTGGTGACTCTGGAGACCAGTGGAGTACAGTGAACTTATTATAATGTTGAAGAAAGCAGCTGGACATGGTTTGATCTTTGTGATATGATGCATTATCCTGCTGCTGCACTGTGGGCAGGAAATGCTTTAAGTTCTTTATTGTCCTGGCTAAAAATGACAAATCCCGTCACAGCATCACTAGTTCATCCAGCTGTTGCAAATAGGCTACTATGGATCTCAAGACTCAGATCAGTTCCACCTGTTCTGGGCTTGTCCAAAAATATCCCCTTTTTTGGCAATATTCAGCAAAAAAATCAGTTTTATTTGGAACAAATTTGTTTTTGTTAGTTTAATTAGAGACAGTAAACTTGAGTAAAATGTAATATCCGGTTGGATTGTCTATTTAAAACTGCTTTGACAATATTAATCAACTTTTTAGAAAATTTCCTAATCTGTTAGTAAAGAAAGTAAACTTGGTTCAATTAGGGACATGAAGATACATTTTCCTGAGTGATCTCTCCTGGTTTCCATATGCTTGTATGTAAAAGTGCATAGAGTTTGTATAAATGTATATAGACTGACAGACTGGGGTCGTGCCCCCCTCTTCAAGAAGGGGTATCGGAGAGTGCGTTCCTGAAACAGGGATCATGCTTCTTGGTCTCCAGAAGGTCTGTTCAGGGATCTTGGAGAGGAGGATCCATCGGATAGTTGAATCTCAAAGGCAGGAGGAGCAGTGTGGTTTTCATCCTGGCCATTGAACAGTAGACCAGCTCTATACTCTCTTCAGGGTCCTGGAGGGGGCATGTGAGTTTGCCCAACCGGTCTTCATGTGTTTTGTGGACTTGGAGAAGGCGTTCAACCTTGTCTTCTGGGGACCCCTGTAAGGGTTTCTCCAAGAGTATGGGCTATCTGGTCCCTCTATGACAGGTGTCAGAGCTTGCTCCACATTGCCGGGAGTAGGTCGGAGAGGATTTTCTAGGTGCAGCCGGGGTGTTGAGGGGTTTGGTAACATCAGAGTCGGGTCTCTGCTTTTTGCAGAGGATGTGGTTCTGTTGGCTTCTTCTGCTCATGATCTCCAGCTCGCACTCAAGCGATTTGCAGCCGAGTGTGATGCAGCTGGAATGAGAATCAGCACCTCCAAATCTGACACTATGGTCCGCAGCTGGAAAAGAATGGAGTGCCCTCTCCGGGTCGAGAACCAGGTCCTGCCCCAAGTGGAGGAGTTCAAGTATCCTGAGGTCTTGTTCACAAGTAAGGGAAGGATGGAACATGAGATCGACAGGCGAATTGGTGTGTTTGCAGTAATGCGGACTCTGTGCCGGTCTGTCATGGTGAAGAAGAAGCTGAGCCAGAAGGCGAAGCTCTCGATTTACTAGTCGATCATTGCTCCTGTCCTCACCTATGGTCACGAGCTGTGTGTAGTGACTGAAAGAACGAGATTGCCAAATCAGACAACCAAAATGAGTTTCCTCCACAGGGTGGCCAGGCACTCTCTTAGAGATAGGGTGGGAAGCTTGGTGGTCCGGGAGCGACTCAGATTAGAACTGCTGCTCTTCCACATGGAGAGCAGCCAGATGAGGTGGATTGGGCATCTCCTAGATGCCTTGCCTAGTGAGGTGTTACGGGCACGTCCCTGTGGGAGGAGATCTTTGGGAAGACAGAGTAAATGTTGGAGAGATTATATATCTCGACTGGTCTGGGAACAGCTTGGGATCCCACCCAATGAGCTGTCAAATGTGGCTGAGGAGAGGAAAGTTTGTGTTTCCCTTATTAGCCTGCTTTCCCTGCGACCCGACCCTGGATTAGTGGCTGAAAGTGGATGGATGATGTATGCATGTATGTATATCACATGCTTGCTTATATTTTTTCATTCATTTATTTTCCATGACCTTTTATCCTATTTGGGATCACGGGAAGCTGCAGTCTAATCCAGCAATTAGCAAGCGAGTGACAGGTAACCAGTCCATCACAGGAGAGAGAGACAAACATAATCAGTCCCAGGGAGAATTTTGAGGGACCGGTTAAAGTGACATGGATGCCTTTTGATATTGGGAGGAAGCCGGAGTACCACAGACAACATGCAAACTCCTCACTGTTTTTAAAATAGTTGTGACCAGATGATTTATATAATGATGTCTAAGAGATTCAAATTGAAAAAAGTTGTTCTGTTTTCTCTATCCTGTTTTACCTGTTTAAGATAAACTTCATCAGCATTACAGTAACTGGTTATGTGTGTGTGTCTAACTGTATTAACATGGCTTGGCAGTGACAATTGTCAGTGTGGGTTGACGGGAAAAATCTGATTTTCTGGCTCTTTGTGGGGCCCAGCAGGGTGTTGGTTTTCTGCTGCTTTCAGCTCGGTCAGTGCTGATTTAACGGCACTGAAACCAAACACCTTACGGGAATAAAAGCCTAAGAGCAAAAAATGCTGCTCCTGGGCTTCAGCAAGTGATCTTTGAGGATTTACTCCGCAGAACGAAATGTGGAAAGAAAGAAGACTTCTTTGTATGCAAGAAATAAAAGTGAAACGCTCTGGTTTTAGTGAAGTATACATATCATAAAGAGTAAAAAATGATATGATTGGATGAAACTTTTTCTGAATTTATCATTTTTAATGATATGTGGAGGCATGGACCCAAATACAAGATGAAGGCTTGAAGAAGAATGATGCGCATCTTGATTGTGTAAAAGCTACCAGAAAAAGCTAACAGGACAGAGTGCAGAATGAACTGTTTCATGATGGTTTTAGAGTCAGGAAATCCTCAAAATCCTAATCATCATGGAAGATTAACCATCTGAGCACATTTATTGTTGATCACTTAATTTTCAGCAGCTATTTGACCTAATCATGTCTTCATATCATTACATTTACATCCAAAGTGCTTAAAAGATCTGCACACAGGCACATTTGGCCTCAATTATGATAGCTGATTAGATGATGATGAAACTGTACTTCTTTTTAGCTGACCTGAAATTGAGTGTCATTGAGTGGCTGTCGTCATGTTTTTAAGATGAGAATATTAAAGAAAGAGTCTTGGTGATTGTTTGCCTTTGATAACTGACCCGGAAAATCTGGCCCATCTGTCAGTGATACTGTATACAAATGAATTTGGTGTCCTTGGTTTGTCTCAAACTCACTCACCACAATCTTCGTTGAATATTATGTTGATAAAATGTAAACAAATCTAGAATTTGATGCAGCACCACACTCATAAGGAGCTATTATTAGCATTAATGTGACAGGTTAGGGTGTCAGGATTGGGTATAAACGAAGCATCTGTCTAACATTAAGCCTTTTCAAGTCAGGATGAGATGTGACTCATTATTTTCTGCCAAACGCCTTCAGACAATCATCAAAAAGATATATTTCTCAAAACAGATTGTAAAGAACTATGAGCTTCTAAAGAACAGTAACATCTGAAAAGACTCAAAGTTGGGAGAAATCTTTGTGTTTGTTGCATGAATTTATTTTCAGTTATATCAAAACAAAATAAATACAGAAATGAAATTAGAGGGGGTGGGGGGGGGGGGTCAATTAAGATTATTATCAATTATTAATAATTAAATATCAATTTAACTATTAATCAAAAATACAATAAAATAATCATTCATTCATTTGCTATGATTGAACTAAAACTTATCAGGTGTTTTAGAACAGAGTACTCAGAGTAAGCAGGTTCTGAGTTAATCAACTTTTGAGTTTACCAGATGAGAAGTTTCTGGAATACACCCCAGGTGTGGATTCAGCCAGAAGCAACCAACACATGCATTTCACAAACAGTTAAAATAAAGCTGAAGGAAAACTATTAAACTGTGTGCAACTGCATCAAGTCTCTCCTTCACTGAATATCTGGAAAACAATTTCCATTTGTACTCGTGTGAAACGCATACATTAAATATTTAACTTTTTCTTTTATGGAAATTGTTTTCTAGAAATTATATT
Organism: Pseudomugil tenellus; assembly: GCA_037177515.1. Lineage (NCBI taxonomy): Eukaryota > Metazoa > Chordata > Actinopteri > Atheriniformes > Pseudomugilidae > Pseudomugil > Pseudomugil tenellus. Next base: position 27,155,082 of record JBAMHX010000015.1, read on the forward strand.
TATGAAACTCAGTTGCTCTGTCATCAGACTTCTGAATGGAAAATATATTTACCATTTCTTTTTAACAGGTAGCCTATCCAAA
>JBAMHX010000015.1:27171863-27190124 GCA_037177515.1 Pseudomugil tenellus
GGCAGTTCTGAAGGCAAAAGGGGGTCCAACCCGTTACTAGCATGGTGTACCTAATAAAGTGGCCGGTGAGTGTATGTGTCTTAAAGAGTTAGTAACTGACTTAAACTGCAAATTCTACTGGATCTTTTTAGATTGTTATTCATTCCAGACACTCCAGTGAAAGAAGCTGAAAAAAATATTTTGTCAAAAAAGTAAAAAGAATATCTAATAACACTTGCTATGCATCATTATGTTATAACTCAACTAAGCAGGACAACAAAGATGTGTTAAGCTTCCTATTTTCCTATTTATTTATTTTCCTATTTTTTAAAATGTCATAAAATGTGAAAGCTGCATAGAAACTTGATAAATTTTTCTCCGTGAGATGCACCGTAGCAACAACCAGCTCAGCATCCACCGCCATCCTGTCTCTTCTATGAGCTCTTTGCAGTCAGTTAAACTAGTCGGTAAAACCAGTCCAATGTAGACTTGTCCTTTCCATCTTACAATGGCTAACAAAACGTATAGTTTTTGTACTGCAATAAAACATTAATAAACAAAATATGACATCTTGTCCTGGGTTTGACCAGGCAATGGCCAACTAATGGTCATGATCAATTTTGGGTATAGACCACAGTTTGTCTATGTTTCAAATTATCAGCATCTGACAGCATGAAGCTACCGTACACAGAGTCCTATCATCCTGGACACAAAGAAAAGCTTACTGTACTTTAGGAATAAAATTCTTACCTGTATTAAAAAGCAGAGTTATTGTTGTTGATGAAAAGGGGATCCTCCAGAAAACCTTGGAACTCTTCTGCAAACACATAAGAGACTTTATCTATAGCTGTCCATATGTCATCACTATATTGATCGCATAAATAAAAGCTGCATGCTTGAAGCACTTTATCTTTTATCCCCACACAACAATACTTCAAGACATGAGAAATTAAAATACTGAAACATATCAAATATCGATTGCTAATTGCTAATGGGGCGTCAGTGTGACTTTCACAAACCCACACATGATACAGAAGCCTTGTAAACACTGCAAAGGCCTTTGTGGAACACACACGAGGCTACATCTGCTTTATGTATGTGTTGTTGTAGCATACTTGCTAAATCATGCTCTTTATTTGTTATCAGCTGCAGTTCATTCAGATCAACAGGAAGCTGATGTCCTGGGTTATCAGCCAACTGCACTGTGAACAAGTGCTAGGCAATGATGAGGGATGCTGCTGTGAGAATGTGCTGTATGATTACTCAATAAAACTTTCTACATGCATTGATCTGACTACTGCGGATGCTAATGACTCTCAGATATTTCTGCATAGTTTTTTTTTTTTTTTTTAAATCGCATTACATGTTAATGGGATCCAAAGATCTAATGAGACTTATCTCATTGGGATTTTGCTGAAAAAAATCATTTAAAACTTCTGTTCTTGTATTTATTGGTCATGATAAGACTCATGTCTGTCCTCCAGACTATCAGGAATCCATAAACGCATCCTTTGCTGGACAAATGTGAAGAAATAACTGTGTACACCAGATAGCCATCACACTTCACAGAAACCAAGCATGACATCCACGGGGGAAAATGGTGAAGTAGAGAGCTTGCCAGGCACAGCAACATCAACCATGGGGGCAGGGCTTAGCGAATGGTCAATAAAGAGCAGGAGCAGCTATTACAGACTATTTTTTGCCATGAATAAGTGTAATTTGTATCTGAGTGTTAGTTTGAGGTGTCACTGGCTCCAGTAATTAGAAAATGCAAACTGGAATGAAAAATGACCAAAAGATGTTGGGGCTTTTGGGATTAAAAAGTAAATGTAGCTGCAGGAGCATGGAGTAAGCTTGGCCAGCTCAGGTTTTCTGATAAAAGTGGATTTTGGAGAATGAAGGGATGGCCAGAAGACAAGGGAATTCAGATCCCAGTAATGATGTTGAAAGGAGTTCTTGGTGTTAAGCTCCACTGGTAGGTGAAAGAGCCAAATGTGCTGGGCACCCCAGGAACAGAGATACTGAGACCAAGAGTTTAAGTTGAGGGATCTTTATTGGGGCTTGGGTATATATTGTGGGTGTTTGAGTGCGTGTCAGGGTTGGATTTAGATGGGGTGTGTTTGACTATGTGTAAGAATTTATATGAGTAGGCGAGGTGATGAGAGGATGCAGATAGGTGAGTGTGGGAAAAGTGTTGCCAATGTGCTGCAAACCCAGTGTGGGGATGAAGTCCGAGGTTCCAGGTTGGTGGGGATTTTCGGGATCCAGGAAAAGCGAGGTATGGAGAGCTGGACTGTAGACACGGAAGCTGAGGGGAGGCTGGAGGCAGAGAGTGAGACTGGATTAATTGTAGGTCGGGGTATCAGAAGTACGGACAATAGTTGGTTACTGAAGATTCTCTGGGTAATTCTGTTGGAGCTCTTTACTGACCACAACAGTCAACGTTCAAGCGCCGGTTCTCAGCAGCCTTTGTAGGGAGCCGCCTGGGCTGATGAAGATTACTCCCACCAGTGCTGGCTGGAGTAGTCAGGCCCTGGTTCAGATGGGAGGAACTGTCACAACATGGGCGTGGCACAACATTTGGCACTAAGTGGATTATTTATGGAGAACACTTAGAAGCTTTTCCATAGATAATATCACCACAACCCAATATTGAAAAGATTGACATTTTAACCAGCAAGTATTTTGCAGAGGAGCTTAAAGATGATTCACCACACAAGAAACCAATCCCTGATCTATTCTTATCACTTCTACAGATATTTAGCTGGCACTTTTCTTCAAAACGACTTATATTGAGTCTATTGCTGGAAAGCGATAAATGGTAAATGGAAAGTTGTAAGTGTCAACAAACTGAATTTACTCTTAGCATATGTTTTTTTTTAGTTACAAATAAGATGAAATTAAATGAAAATGAAAAATACTTTATTTATTCCTTTACAGGGAAATTGTAGTATGTTTTTTTTTTAAAAAAAAACCCAATAATAATTATTGTAAAAATATTATTATTGTGAGGTCTCAGCGCTAACCACCGCACCACTGTGCCGGTCCTAGCTTGAAGTCAAGAGTTTCTATATTTTTCTGCATTTTGTTACTTACATCTGTAATCATGATCAGTGGAGTTTCTGTCCTCTGTTTCAATCTGTCTAGTTGTGTCTTTTGAAGTTCCTGCCTCGCAGCACCTTTAGTTTCAGTTTTTATTTCATCAGTAGGTTATTAATGGTCTCACCTGGAAGGCTGATTTGACAGGTAAAGAATTAGCAGAATGAGACACGTAATTCTGCATCAACGAGTCAGTCGACCAAAGACCAAGAAGCTTCTAACTGTTTGCAGTTCAGTAACAGAGTTCGTATGATGTGCCAGAGACCAAATGCTGATTTGAATCTCTCTTGTAATGTTATAAAACCTTGAGCCAAGGGAACGTTTTCTTTAGTGAATTAAATTGAATTTTCTGATAAATTTGCTCCTGAACTTCCTGTTTGTTGTTTCAAACTTAAACGCAGCCTGATAGAGAAGCAAAATGGCATGCCAGATTTAGTTGGTGCTCTGAATTTCATGGCTCCCTCCGGGCGACTGCAGGTGTTTATCGAAAATAAAACCCACTGGGGGATTGAATTACACAGGAAAACAGTGAAACCAAAGAATGAGCTCTGTTGTAAGACCTACATGACAACTTGTCATGGAAACAGTCTCCTTTATACCACAACACCTGGATTCTGGAGGAATCTGTATCATTTTATCTTTGTCTAAAAGTGGCAGATAGTTGGCATCTGGTGTGGGTTTTAGGACTTTGTTACTAACAACATTATTGCTCTGTTATTCATTGTTTTGGATTCCACATAGCAACACTAAAATGATGGGGAAAGACAAAGAATAATACCAGTTTCCCTTGTGTAAAGAGGAAACTTGGGGAGTGTTCAGGCTTGGTTAAGTATCTGTATTCAGACATTTCTGTTTGGAAACTCCAGGAGGAAATGATGGAGTACCAAACGTTCCCAGATGGAAGAGTGATTGCCATGTATTACAGCCCAGTCTCTGGTTGGAGGTGATATGGTTACCAACAGGTTAATGGCAAAATCAGAGTGTGAAGACCCTCTTACTGTTTGGGATCCCTTTGGATTCCCAGTAAAGTACATACAAAAACAAGTAAATAAGATAAAAAACAGTCTGCCTGTCTTGTACCAAGCTGTGTTCTTTACCTACTCCTCCAGTAGCTCCGCCCACCCCGTCACTGGATGGTGTCACTCTCGCTAAAACTCATCCTGGATAAACGGTGCTCCACCCCAAAATCAGCGCGGAAAGCACAATACCTTTTTCTTCCTACAGGTTTAAAATGTTTGAGCTGTAAAAATAAGTTGAAGAGTTCTTACTTATATGTCAACAATACAGATTTTATCTAAGTGTGTGCTCATTCAAACAAGTGTTTAATAAAACAAAAACCTCATAGCCTTACAAGTATGTTTTACAGCATACATAGGAAAAACCTTTTTCTATTAATATAAAATATTGAATTGTAGATTAAACCAATATTTGTACAAGTTAAATTGAATTATCTGTACCAAACTGGGATCTTTTTGCCCCGTTTGGTTAGGGTTAGGAACCGCAAAGTGCCCGGTTATGTTTAGGAAAGGATGACAGCACATTTTAAAATCTGAGTTTTTAGTACTTCAAACGGAAGCTCAGATACAGCTTTGGTGAGTTTTAATGAACGCTGTTCTCTAGAGACTGTTGTGATTTCATTTATGTTTTTAACTTGGTAACATCTCATCCTCCTCTTTGCAGCTATCTGTAGTTTAGCTTTTATTTTTAATGGAAGAAGGATAGGCTCATATCTACAGCTTGTTTTTATCACAGAACTATCATCAAACCATATGCAGCTTCTGTAATTGCATCATAATTATTCCTGCACCCCACAGGAAGTGAACTTGTCATCACTCAGTGTTATCACATTGCCATCACGCTACAATCAGTGTGGGAGCAACTTGCCTCCATCCTGAGATGCATCAGGGAAGGAAATGGGCTTTGTGTTGGTCAGACCTCAGAGATTTAATTCAGAAAATTATTTTCTGAACACTTCAATGTTTGTCCAGTAGGTGAATGACAGGGAGGTTATTAGATGAAATGACTTCTGCATCAAGCTGCTGTATGATCACTGATGGGGATTAAATGAGCTTTGGATGTGTTTCATACTCCTTCATCTTAATCTGAAAGCCTTTCATAAACAGCAGATCTTTTTTCCAGGAGGCCAAAGGGAGCATGACCACTAATACTTTTGTAAATTCAGATTTAACTTAAATGTCTTAATGTCTCCTCTTGTGGACTCTCAGGATGAAATTAAAGTTGACATGTTATAAATGTATGTCATCATTTCTGTCACTTATCAATTTATCATCATAACAGATGCTTCCAGACTTTAATCAATCTTGAATGAATCTTGTGTGTTATAATCAGGGCTGTAAATTACAACCCATCAAATGGGAGTAAAAACTCATTTTGGCACGTAAAAATGAAAATAAACTTGCTATTTCATCAGGTGATGAATTAGGCATATAAATATAACATAGGCAAATGTTTAATTATTCCAGTAGCTGCTTCGGAACTCAGATGAGAAACAATGATACAAACTTAGATCATTTTCTTTAACCCTTTACTTTGTTGATCTTATAGTAACTTGATGATCACCTGGTTTCTGCAACAATGCAGAATGATAAAAAAGACATTTTTTATTATGAAAGTAGGGTATTTAAGTAGCAATGGAAATTCTGTCATGTCTAAGAATTTATTGAAGCAAAAGCTAACAACAGTGGTGGGTTTATCCAGAGGGGTTCTATGCCAAAAGGCAAACGCTTGGGGCCAGAGGGGAGCCTCCAAAGACACCCACTTTGAACACAGACAGACCAGTGACATTGTGGAAAGTTTACAGAGACAGTAGCTGAAACTGCAGACCTCCCCAAAGCCCTAGCTGCCCCCCCAACCTCGTGGTCTTGCTACAAGTAGCTCTGTGTCTTATGTAAATACACAGAAGAGAGCAGATTTCTAAAAATGAACATTTTTTATCTGTTTAATTGAAAATAGTATGAAATACAAGCTGCCAAAGAACATTTAAAGCTGGAGCTAAAGAATTTAACATTGTAAAAACAATGTCTTTAAAGATAACATTATTAGCAAGTTATACGTGTGTGTGTGTGTGTGTGTGTGTGTGTGTGAACATATAGTTGGAAGCCCCTCCTGAAAGTTTGCTTGGGGTCCCCAGAGTCCCAAAATTTACGTCTGGTCAAGAAGACAAAAAGCGAATCTCTCAATAACTTGTCACATGTAAGTTACTGTCTCGGTTTGATAATGTCTAAATGTATGATGAAGAGGACAGTTTAGATACAAGCTGTCTTTGAACCAGATCACTGTTCCAACGACTGTTGTGCGCAATGATAATGTTGGAGATCATCTTTATAGCCAATGTAAACAAACAGACAAGAAAAATGAAAACAGTGAATTTATTGGAAATGTCCAAGTCAATATTCTGTCATCTGAACTGTAGACATTTTAATAAAAATACTGAGAAGCTGGCTGAGACTTTGCCTTTGCTTACATGTCTTGCTGCGTAGTGGCAGCAGGAGCATTACTCTTTCCAGATTTACAAAACAGCTTTTATTTAAAGCCTCTGTGAGCTTGTAGGTCCTGAACAGTCTTGCATCTTTACATATGTTAATTTTATTTTTGTAGCGAAATACCCTAAATATTAATATTCAGTGTGAAAAATCATAAGAAAATGAATGTTTCTGTTGACTGTCATCTAACAAAGTCAAACCTGTATGGAGCACCACCCTAAACATGTTGGATTAATCTTTTCTTTTGAAACTTTTTTGAAATGACTACATAAGATTTTCTTATGTAGCATTCAGAAACCAGGCTAGTGTGACCATGCTTTTTCTGACTCCCAACTCCTCTGAGAATGGGTATCCCTCTTTACAAGTTCCCCCAATTTCACCCTTATATGCAAAACTGAGTACAGTCTACCACACTGGATTAGGCAATGGCCATTAGAGACTTGGTGTCACATCGCTTCATGGTGCAAAGCTTAATTTAAACTGACAGTGTTAGTATTAGAGACGGAGGTGGGCTATTAATGAGGGGCCCAATTTGGAAAATGTCTCCTGTCCATAACTGAAACAGCTGACCAGGTCTGAGCACGGTCAAATAAACGAATGATCTTTCTCATACTACTTTACAGCGTAGTATTCAGTCTATACACACAGCTGATGCCGAGGAGAGAGACAATGAAACAAAACACAGATGTGCAGAGAGGTGAGGAAGACTCATTACAGGCAGGGAAAACGAGAGAGAGGGGAGAAAAGAGGTTAGCTCCAGCCTGGCAGAGAGACATTCACCACTACAGACAGACAGAAGAGAGAGAGGGAGAGTAAGAGAGGTAGGTAGAGAAAGGTTGGAAGGATAGTGGTCTCCGCTCTTCATCTCTTTGGTGTCAGTTGCTTTAGCGACTCCGCGGCAAGCATCATGGAAATGGAGCCTCAGACATTCAGTACGTAAGCTTTCACTTTTTCACTCTGCTGCTTTTTTTTTCGCCTCTTCAAAGAAACTGGACTTTAAATGGTTGCGGTGCTTTCACTGACTGGTTGAGATTGTGGGGAATATCTAAAAGTTGTGTTTGTGATGGATGCAATGTCTCTTATAGAAGATATCCACATTTAACTGGGTGATTTTTGGCTTGTTGCATGTTTTATTCATACATTGATATTTTTCTTTGGTCATTGATTTTGTCAGAGGAGAGGTCCAATATCTCAGTGTCTGATTTCAGTATTTTTAACGAATAAGAGAAATGCCTTTTGGAAAGAAAATTTGAGGCTTGACAGGTTCATTACATCACCTTACTGATAATATCATGTTCTGTTTGTGCATTGTTTATACAGATGGATGTTGCTGACAGACTCATGTGAACACGTACTTGTATGAATGATTTTATTCTGGTTGAAAGAAAGTTGCGTTGCCATCTGTGAATCAGGACTCATCTGAATATAAAGATGGAAACAAAATGTCTTTGAGCTGAAAACCTTTGAAATTCTATTATGTAGATTAAAAAGGGGAAAAATGCCTCAGACTTTCATCTTTCAGATGAGTGTCATGAAGAAACCAATGCACTGCATAATGTGCTTGTCCGCAGTTACAGAAACCTAAAGATAAAAAAATCCTTTTCAGAAAACTTCTAAACATAAATGCAACTGCTGGAAAACTACTTTTAACCCATTACACTTTGCTTGTGTGCTAAGAGGATGCTGGAAGTGTATTTTTGTCTTATATTACTTACTTCCTGTTAGAGTTCAGCAGAACCTTTAAATGAACTTAATCACTATAAAAATGCACATTTGGGATGTGTTGTACATCATTTCAGATTAATTGCCCATAAAACTGAGATAGAAGTAGGGTGCTGGTGTGAGTCTTAGTCAGATATAAGCACATGTTCAGCAGGATGTCTCTCTGATGGAGGCAAAAGACTGGACTGAAAATCTAGGGCATGATAGAGCGAAACATCCGCTTGTGGTTTGTTACAACACACATAACAGCAATGCCATAAAACACAGAAATATGTATTTACAGGAGCAGAAATGATTGAGGTTTTCCCATGACATGGACTGATCCCAACTGCTTTTACTTTTTACACATGAAGAAGTTCTAGACTTCCAACATTTTCCTGGTTTAGGTCTGCTTCGTCATGTAGAAGCTGATCTAAAGATGCACGCTTGCAGATATCAGGAACTGAACTTCATATTGCATATTCTGCATATTCTACATTATAAAACCTTAAAGGTCCCATATTTCGCTATTTTTGCAATTTGACAGTCTATCCTATGCACCATACTATAGTTCTGCCATAACACTCGTTTCTTGCTGCGAGGTCTCTACTCAGAACTGGGAACGGCTTACTATGGCTTGCTCCCACCTCCACTCACTCATCTGACCTACCTGCACTAAGCAGCCAGAAAGGCGCTCCCATTTCCCCGCCCAACCCATGTGCCCCAGACACAGCGCATCTCCCCCGCCTACCCCGTGATGTAATTTAGAGTGGCACTAACCTTTTCAGGTTGAGCAGGTGGGCTGTCCACCGTGTCACGTCGGAGCGGTGGGGTTGACGTTTACTCTGCCTAAGCCACACCCTTCTTTTCAAAGGAATAAAGCTACAAAACACATGGATGAAACACAAAACTATTTCCGGGATCGTTTTAACACTAATAGAAGGTTAAAAGCTCATACAAATTGATTTTGCATAATATGGGACCTTTAATCTTTTAGATGTTTTGTAAGAAGTAAGAATCTGCATGACCAGTTGTGCAGATTGGCTCAAAAGCAAAAGATTGAGCAAGATGGTAGAGACCATCTCTGCTCCTATTTGTTGAAGGAATCAAAATAAGTATTGATTTTTACTTCAAGCAATCACTTTCCATTTGGACCTTCTGCAGCATGACCGCTTGACCGCTTTAAGGTTTTTTTTTCATCCCAGGTGGCTCCAGGATGTTTTCCTGTGTTTCCTCATGAAAGGGTTCATTGCAATTAAATATGTATGCAGGATGGTTGCAGCTTGTCATAATAACTGCTTTAAACTCTTGCCCATTCAGCCATTTGGAAAGCACAGTAAATACATCACCGCCTGTAAATCTGATCGGCAACATGGTTCTAGCTCTTTATATTCTCCTTCATCTAACCCCCCGCCCACCAAAAAAAAAAAAACTCTCTCTTCCACTGATTATCACTAAGGATATGGCTGTGTCCATCTGCTGTTTGGTGCTGAGTAAGTTATGTACTTAGCTTTATCAGAGCTACAAGGTGGATAAAAGCTGTTAAAAAGAGTTAAGTCAACATGTACAAGGTTGCTGTGCAGAGCAGATTAAACTGCAGCTCTGGTGTTAATTGTTTGTTCTGCTCTGCTGTTCAAGCAATTGATAAAATAAACATAAATTAAATGCTGTTGAAATGAATTAGAGATGTTTTATTCTCTTAGAAATCCTAATAAGGTTGATTTTTCAGCACTAATCAGGACTTATCGTCACTGAGAAAATGGGAACCAAGAGATGCATGAATTATTTAAAAGACATGTGAATACCCACATGGGTTCTTCTAAGTGAGTTAAGAACAAAAGAATGAATTTGTGCACCACATGCTGAACTCAGCATTACAAATGTTTATTATTTTTGGATGCATTTTTACAAAACATCTCATTTTCTCCCTTTGAGTACATTTGATGGAGTCTGAACGTTGCTGCTTGACTTCTGCATGAAAGCAGGAGGGGCAAGTGGTAATGTTTGGCCTTACCGTAAAGCTTTGTTTGATAGTATATGGAGGCTTTAATATTGGATCAAACTGAAGCTCTTTGATGGGATAATGGGAAAAAAGTGCACGGGTGTAATGGATAAAGGTTCATGTGTTGAACCTGAATGAGCAAAGAGACATTCCAATAATGGATTGATGAAAGTCAACAACTCATAAAGTTATTGCATTAATAAAAGAATGATTGGATTAGGTAGGAGACAGTAAACCTGCAGGGTAAAAATTCAGATTCATGCTGGGAGGTGCGTAAACAATGAGCTGGTAGCATTCGTTGTCATAGCGGGGAGTGATCACAACTTCAGTACAGAATTAGTGAAAAAACACAGAAGCCTGCAGCTTGTTATTGGACGTGAGAATGAAAACTTAGTGGGAAAAAAAGCTGTAAAATGCTTCCTAATGTGCTCTTTATCACCCTTTTTCTACACAATTGAAGTTATAGAAAATATAGGAATTTTCAGCTTATCAATCATATTTATTTATATACAGTATGTGTTTGTGATTCTTAAATTATTCCTCATTTTAAGAGTAAACTTCCTCTCCAACATTTTCCCTTCACAAAGCCCTGAACACTGCATGAGGCCAAACTTTACTTTGTATTTTTCTAAAATCTTGTTCCGTGGCTCATTGTTAAACCATGAACAGGGCAGGAAACATGCAGTTATCGCAGATTTTAAAGCAATATTAAAATATTCATGAACATTTCTGTGTAGTTCTGTGGAACATTTTCCTATGCATGGCCTTTGTTTGCCTCAGTAATCCTTCAATAAATCTCTCAGCATGCATCATGTCCTTCAGTTCAGCAACTGACAGAACTCCCAGTGCGACTCCAGTCTCACCAGACCATATTTCCATGAAGATGAAGAGCGTTGTTTTGTCATTTCTGTCGTTACAAACAGAATGATTTGGATTCTGACTGTCCCTCGGCTCAGAGTTCTTCACAACGCCACTGAATCATCTCTCTGTTTAAAGCATGTTTCTGCTTTTAAGATGATCATGTTTTCCTGTTTATTAGAAAAGGAATCAGTCTGTTTCAGCTCTGCTTCATTTCGCATGATGTTTGATGTTTATGGTCACTTTTGTACAATGTTTTGCATAAAGTGGTGACCCTGTGATGGACTAGCGAGCTGTCCGGGGTGTACCTACCTTTTGCCCGCTAGCAGTGATATGCTTCAGCTTCCCGGCAACCTTAACATGGAATAAGTGATACAGAAAATGAATGAATGAACAAATGAATGATTGTTGCATAAAGCAATAACTGTAAAGGGTTAAAATCCCACATGAGTGTTTCATCAGGACAGTCAGACAAAATTACACAAAACAAATCAAATTTCCTCAAGTTGTAGGTATTTCATTACAGTTTTGTTTATTTATATATTCAAATAATATTAGTTTGATTAAGTGCAACCCCAATTTATTGATTTACCTTGAATAGATTTTTTTCTTTGTCCATCTTCTTTTTGTCTTAGCTTCACCAGAATTCTGGTAAAATGTGTGGTAACCTGATCCCAGTGAGGCGGATCTGGGTTTTTCACCACCAAGCATGCCCTGTTTCATGTTTAGTATCTGAAAATTGGTTCACTGTGTAATATTTAGGCTCAAAAGTCTTTGAAAGTTGTGCTCTCGGATTCCTCTGAAGTGAATCCTTGTTTACACTCTGGACTTCTTTCAGAACTTTTTTAAGAACTTTTTTGTCCTTTGTTAGAAAAAGCCAGAACACTGGTGTTTACTTGAAGTTTGTGTGTTTCTGCTGCGTTACTTTACCTAATCTCCTTCAGGTTTCATGATGTGTTTCTGAGAACGGGTCTTGGTCTAAGTTAAATTCCATTAAATGTTGGGAATGATCCAGATCAACATCTGGATCCAGAAAAGAAGATACTTTCTAATTGTGAGATAGAAACATTTTCAGTGTATATGCTTATAACTCCACAATAAATGGTGAAAAAACCCAGAAGTTCCCAACAAACTTCTGGCCTGTGTTGTTAGACGTTCCCCTTCCTCCAACAAACCAGATGACAGCCTGGCAGGACTTAGTAACACCAGGTTAAACGAGCAGGATACTGATTGGCTGTTTGCTTTTAAATTCAGAGAGAAATTAAGGACTCCATGTCTCAGAGGCTGCTGTTGGATTTCAGCACCGGTTAGTGGACAGCTCCTCAGTTGCTTCGCTCTTTACTCTTCATTTTTTCCTTTTTCTTCTTTTTGTGCGTTTTTAATGGCAAAATTTAAAATAACTTTAATTATTAGTCTTAAAATACTTAAGTTGTTCTGTGTACCATACATAGATGCAGACTCCAACTACTTAGACAGTAACACGCATACAGTCTGGGAGTAGCTGCAACCCACACAACAAGAATCCACACAGGCTTTGTTAGTATCTCTTTGCCTCTTTGACCTTTCAGTCTGGGCTCTTAGACACGACGCCAGTCAGGATGATAGATCTCACTTCTTCTTTTCAGCACTCAGTAGAAAACTCCATGATGTCTGCTGGCAGTCTGGCCTCAACTACAAGACGATATTGATTTAATTTGTCGTCTGGACCCTCCGCCACTGGAGCTTTTTCTGAATACCGTCTCTGCTGGAGGAGGAACATTAACACAATCATCTATAAATAATTGAAGAAATGGAACAATCATGCTTAAAATAACATGGTTGAGCTTCAATGTTTTATGGCGTCCTCCATCAACCCAAATCCCTTCTGAGGGACTTTAAGGCTTTGTGACTTCATGACATCATTTCCTCCATTTAGTCCATCACAACAACCATAATATCATCTGGAGGCAGCTGTCACAGTTTAGTATTTCAGCATCTGAGTCTTCAGGTGGTAAAAAGCCACCCTGACTCAGCCTTTTGGGGAAGAACTTTTTATTCCTCTGAACTATTAAAAAAAATAAGAAACTGCAACATTTTACATATTATGCAATCAACTAAAACTGCTCATGTCTGAATAATTATCTCTAACTTGTTCACCCCCCCAACACCTACTTCACAATTTATACATGCTATTATTATTCATTCAACCTTTGAAAATGGAGTTAAAACTACTAATTAAAGGTACATTGCAAAACGTTTGCAGTTTTTATTTGTGCCTTCAGCGGCTAATCCAGCATCCATCTTGCATCCTTCCTCTTCTCTGTGATCTTTCCTATCAGTAAAAATCCATCTTTTCTTGAATCTAGCCTTCGCTTCCTTTCTTTATTGCTTGTTATTTTCCTCTCCTCTTCTGAAAGTATTTTTTTCTTTGCTGAACCAGCTACAATCCATATTCAAAGCAGCTGATGTGTTGACGTAGCTTTAAAATAAATCTACAGCATTTGTTTGTATTAATAAAAAAAACACATTAATTTTATATGCAGAAGCACCAAAGTTGTCTAACATAAGATTTGTCACTGATTTGTCCTTCACAGTAAATTTTTTAAAACTCAAATCTGCAAAGTTACAGCTGAATTTAATTTTCATGAAATTTTCCAAAAAGGATTTTGTATGAACGCTGCTCTGTAAAAAAACACCAGTCAACTTAAAACTATGTGATCTAAATATTTCTCATGACATTACCTTGTTTTTGATCAGGATACATTTCAGATATTTCCCACATTGCAGCGAAGAACTGCTTAGTTTATCCAAATGCAGTTTAAACTTTACCAGCAGTCGGCCTGTGCAGTCAGATGAAAACATTTATCTTCCTATGGCACAATCATTATGATCTTCCTCTCTTTTCTCCATCGCACTAAAAGGATTGGACGCCTCATATGCTTGCTTTTGCATGCGATTGCAACTTTCCACTAGAGTAAAAGTGAACCCAAGCTTTGTGGGACAACAGGGATAACACTAATCTTTGCTTCTGCTTTATCTTCCACTGATCCTTGAACTGTTTGCTACTGAGTTCAATTTGATTTGGCTCGTCGTTAGGCAGACACTGTAAGCTTCCACTAAGACTTGTGCAGCTCTGCACACGTCCATCAAAGTCCTTGACAGGTAGTAAGCTGGGAAGTGTCTCCTGCATCAGAGCCCCAAACAGTCTGCAAGCATTTATATCCTTAAAATGGAAATATATTCATTCACATGCAGATATTGTGATGCTTGAAAAAGAAATGGCTAACAGTTAAAGTCCCTGCATGAGGAAAGCTGGCTATGTCTCAGGGATGTTTGCAAAGGCTCAGTCTGTCTGTGTCTGGGGGACTTAGACAAAGGTACTCCTGAGCCTCATCAGGGATTCATTTCTGCTGCAGTGTGGAGGGAAAAACAAATGCATGCAGCAAACAGAGACCAGCTCCATCGGTTTCCTCTCAACAGCACATTCTGCCACAGATGAGTCCAGCTGCCTAAAAGCAGAAGCTGTGAGGTCATCGTCTTGCTGTCCTTCATGTGTTGGGAGAGGAAAGAATAAAACAACAAACAGATATTCAGCTCAGATTTCTCAGCTGTAAGAGACTAATACAGAAAAAAACATGCAGACAGAAAAAACTCTATGTTGTCTTTGTTCCTGCTGTTACATAAGCCAGAACTCTGCTGCTGTCATGTTTGTTGCAGCATAGATGATGTGTTGATGTGTTTCTTTTTGAGATTCACATTTGGGTATCACTTGTTTGTGGCAAGCTTCAAAAATTCATTCTGAACTCAGCATCTTCTCTGGTACATGAAACAAGACAAAGTCAAAGAGCCCCACACCCACTCTCAGGCTCTGCTCTCTCCAAAACCTCTATTCATGTTTAAAATGAAACGCAGTCATGTTTCAGTTGTGCAGAAAACAAACTAAACGTGTTTAAAATTTCCCAAATTTTAAAACCTGCTTTTTTGAATATATATAATATATAAATGTATATAATATTTAAAACCTAATATTTGTTCTTTATCCTGCTGCTTCCTTGCTGTATATTCATAAAATGGTTCCTGCTTCATTTTGGTGACTGACCTTGCTGAAAAAAATCATTGATGAGTCTCCATTTCAGCTCCACATTCAGATGGTAGGATCAGAATTTGCTGAAAACATCATGAAAACATGAATCCATTCTGCCTTGGATCAATGCTTCAGGCTGCTGGTGTAATGCTGGGGAGGTGCGCTTGGTCTCCTTTGTACCAACATGACATGGTTTAACCACCACAGCCTTGCTGAGTATTGCTGCTGACCATCTTCATCCCTTTATGAGCACAGTGTAGCATCTTCTGATGGATACTTCCAGCAGGATGATGCACCATGTCATAAAGATCACATTATAAAAAACATGATAATCTCTCATCATAAATGTAACTCAGATGCTTCATGTTGATTTAGAGCTATGTTTTGAATGCCTTACTCAGCCGATCACACCAAGAATTAATGCAGTTCTGAGGAAAAAGGGAGGCTAACAAGTACTACAAGTTGAACCATCGGCAGTGACCACTGAGTTTCTATTTTGACTGAATAGCCCTGCCTGGCTAAAGAGACTGAAATAGAAGAGTAATATTTTACACAACTGAAAAAAACCAAAACAGCAGCAGCATTTCTGGATCCAGATACAGCTGCAGTGAAATACAAGGAAAGAAAACCCTGCAGATGCAAAATGACGACAGTAGTGAGATCTGAGAAAGCCTTTTCCTAACAAAACAGATGTACTGCAGTTTCACTTGAAGACCAGCTGTGGGGTGTCTGCTTGTCAGCAGCTGTGTTATATTGCTTTAGTAATGGGATTTTACATCATCTGAAGAGGTAATATCACAGTTTGGCCTACAGCTGTTCCCAGAAATGAGTGACAGACTAAAAACTAAAGAAACAACTGAGAAACAATCAACTCCCAGCTTCTCACATATTATTGTTATCAGTAAAGTTCCACAAGTGCAGAAGTGTTGTAGCCACCATGTCATGCTGTATGAGGGAGGTGGAGAGAAAGGTCTAGCTTCACTTACAGGGAACGACAGATACATCTCCTCAAATAACACACATTTGTAAGTGTGTCGGGCGCGCACACACACACACGTACACATGACCGAGCCGAATGCGACAAGGCAGTGATGGGGAACAAATATTAATCTGGATTCTTTCTGATGGGAGGCGAACTCTGCTTTGTTTGATTCAATAAAAGACTGCCTCAAATCACGGCTGCTATATGTTTTGTTGTAACCATGGTAACTGTGACCCAACTGCACCTAAAAAATATGAGGGCATGCATTCAATCACCAACAGTGCAACCTTTTTTCTGCTGAGATGAGGGATCAAGACTGGAGGAGAGCATCATCACCAGAGGTCACAGCCACAAAAGCGGAAAGGTGAAGAGCAATTAGCGTTGTTCAGTTTGTCTCCTCGTGTAGCTGCTGCAGCCGGCGCTCAGCGTTGCTTTCATTGCTTCAGGATATGTACACACATTTATTAAAATACATCCCAAACACCCCAATACATTTCTTTAAATCATGATTACCTTTATATAATTAAATGAATTCAGAATTTAACTGTAACTTACATTCTAATTCTTTAAATCATGATTATAGTCTTAGATAATCTCAGCTCAGTTCATTGTATGTCTGCTCTATGTGCTCTTAATGGAGGAAAATGACTTACGTTTATAGTGGGAGGTTAGAGAAAGTGCAAAAAGACCCCACGTTCAGATTACTTTCATTATTCCTATAAGACCCTGTTTTTACAAAAAAGGCGATTCTTTATTTATGAATTTAAATGCACTAATGAAATTTTCAAAAAAACGCAGACAATATGTTTTGTTTCCATTGCAAAACATACAATGAAAAAGGTTCATAATAGTTTTTGTCACACATGCAGTAAGTACAGAACTATGGCGAGCCATTTTATTAATAATTAAATAAATAAATACAACATTTTGAAATAAATATATTTTAAATTAAAAACAGAGAAATATATAATACGATCATGAAATTGTGAAATAAGGAAAGATTATTGTAAAATAGAGATTTTTATTCTTAAACACATTTTTATTTCATGTAACGAGAGAGTTACAAGACTCCCACAGACTTCACACAGAACGAATGAAATGTGGAAGTCACGTGGTTCGCGGAGGTGCCAGTAGTTCCAAACCTTTTATATACAGACTTTGTTCCAAACAGAAACATTTCCACCACTGACCGCCATTCATTCTTGGTGTTTTGGAAGCTGCTAAGCTATTTGGAACTTTTAGGTGACAGCTTGTCATTGAGTTCATGTAGTGTCATAACTTAAATGGTTCTGCTCGATTCGTCTTCCTCGACACAACGACAACATGCAGAGCAGGAAATCAACAGTTGCCAGATTAAAGCGAGTTTCTGTAGCTTTGTTAACTTTAGTGGATCAAGTGGAGCGTTGCTGTTTGTCAGTAGATGCTCTTAAGATATTTTTGACAAGCTTGCGTTGCAAACATCGATGATGGCATTTAACAGTTGAGCGTTGTCTACAAGTGCTCGCCGTCAATGTCTTGAAAATCTGTG
This sequence comes from Pseudomugil tenellus, assembly GCA_037177515.1. NCBI lineage: Eukaryota > Metazoa > Chordata > Actinopteri > Atheriniformes > Pseudomugilidae > Pseudomugil > Pseudomugil tenellus. The sequence continues at coordinate 27,189,579 of JBAMHX010000015.1, forward strand.
TGGAGCATTGAGGAAGTAAAGGAGCAGCCAATCACATAATTGATTGGCAGATTAAGTCATTCTTGATCAACTCAAGTTAATTCAATAGTCCATACTGAACTACTGAGTTATGGAAAACTATTGGTGGAGGAATTGATATAACACACTCACATGGGAGCGGAGTTTTTAAACAACTGGTAAATATGACATAGTTTAAGCATTTACAGATATGTTTGTGGTGTAATGAGTGCTGTCAGTTTATATTGTCCCGTTAATTAATATCGGATGATCTGGCGAACTTCCGCATTAACAGAGTCACTATTTTCTTCCAGCATTCCTTCCTGCTTTTGCTGCAGCAGGAGTGTTGCTTTTGGCATATATTATATTTTTAAGTTCTTCGTATTTGTGGAGAATGATATTCTGTTCCTCGATGATAAAATACTCTGGGTTTTCCTGTCAAGGACAAGGACACTGGTTTCTTTAGATTGATAAGAATATAAATTTAATAATGAAGATAAAAGAAGTTCAACATACAGTTAACATTGAAACATGAAGGGACAAAACATT
>JBAMHX010000015.1:27214103-27224976 GCA_037177515.1 Pseudomugil tenellus
AAGAAAGAAAGAAAGAAAGAAAGAAAGAAAGAAAGAAAGAAAGAAAGAAAGAAAGAAAGAAAGAAAGAAAGAAAAAGTCTGAGTTTTAGAAAGCCTTTAATAAACAATAACACACAATTCGACAATGAAAAAAATAACAAAACAACAAAAAAACTAACTCTCAAAAAACAAACCATTAAGAAACAGCTAATTAGACTGTCCACATTGAACAGCATTCAGAGACCACAGCCAGGCAGGACCACTGTCTGTCAGAAATGCACAGTCAACAAATTGTCACTGACTGAACACAGCACATCCCGCAACCCACAAATTTTTCAATCTGCTCAGTAAGTGCGTAAAACTCAAACTCCAGTCTGAGCCGAGCTGCAAACATCTCAGCCAACATCAACACCACATCCACCACCCCTTCACCCCTCATGAGTTTTCCTGGTCTTTCAGACAGCTAACGTTCCCTGTCCTGAAAGGAGATTCACAAGTGCATGTACATTTTTATGCTTTACAGAATACCGTGGACCATGAATAAACAGGCATAAAGAAAACTCTCAGTCCCTGAAACCAGGTTCTCATCTGCTTAAAACGCCCTGCCAGTCTACCACATTGAGCAAACAAATGATGGGCTGTCTAAGATTGTGAAAAGAAAGGACAATTTTTCCCTGTGTTAGGATTGAGATGTTCCAAATACCTGTTTGTAGCTATGGCCCCATATACAAGCCACCACTAGAGGTACCCCATCCTTTTATCGATGGGTGGCTTGTACAGGGACCGCCAACAGCACCTCGAGGACAAACCACTGACAAAAACCTCTGTCTTTCACCCCCACCATAGACCGGATATTGAAGACCTTCACACTGAATGGATAGAGCGCCTTCTTTCCCAAAGTCTCAAAGATCCCTGACTCTGGAGTCCGAGAAGAGAGCAAACGTCCTTCTTCGTTCAATCACTGACCAATGGCAGGAGATACAGTCAGAGAGGGAAAAATATATTCCACAACCATCCTTCTATTGGTGCACAATGGCCCTGTCCTGATTTCTCCAGATTAAAAAAGAAAAAAGTGGGAGCATCCATTTCCTGCCCCTTTGTAAAATGTGCCCCAACTAAAGCACCCTTTACTCTTTCCCTCAAGAAAGAATGCAATTCTTTCTTTTTCTGGTGCAGTCTGTGGCCATCCATATCCTATCTTCAGTTTCTCATTCTTATAGCCCATTCCCACTATTATAAAATTGCTTGCCAGCTTCCCAAAATGCTGCAACTCTTTTCCTAGAACATCATTTGGAATAAATGGAGAAACCCCTGAAATGGTAGCACGGCTGGCGGGCACCACCAGCGGTGATACCTGTATGTAACTCTGTCTACCATAACACCGTTTCCAACTAAACCTGCAAACATACTTTCTTCTTTCAAAAAAAATACCACATCTTTGTTCATTCTAGAAGGACTGAATGAACAAAGTAGGACAGATTTGCATGGCCCACACAGTCCCCCACAGCCAGCAAGACCAGCACCAACAGGTCAGGCTGAACCCGCACGCCTTGTCTCAAAGAATAAGACGTCCTCTCTGCTAAGACACATGGCCTGCCAGCCGCCAACCTGCCACCAAACTGCTAATGATAACCTCAAACCTAATTATCATTTAAAATAAGTAGTGAGAGTGAAGTAGCGAGAAGACATAGTGATGAAAATCAAACGTATCACTAGCGGCAGCTAGCGGCAGCTAGCGGCAACAGTTTTAGCAACGCTAGATGATGAAGTCATAGTCATGAGAAGGAATTAAGGTGATCCCATTTCGTAGGGCTGAAAAGGTAGCCTTATGCCATAACCCTCATTTTTAAGGCGTAGGCTAGTTTTAAAGGTAGGAGTAAGGGGAAGGCATAAGGGTACAAATTGGAAATGGGATTGGGCCTAAGTTTCCTTTAAGTGTGGGAGAACAGACCAACATCAAAAAGCAATTTTCAGCAATGTTCGGTTCCTAAATGTAATCGGTACAATTGACTGCACTTAAATTGCTGTAAGACCTCAGACTGAGGACAAGTTTGTCTATATGAACTGCAAAATTAATATAGAAGTTATTTGTGACTGTGGCCTGGGTGAATTAATTCATCCTGACGCACAGCAGTGTGGAGAACAAACTTCAGGGAGGCGCTGCACGTGATGACTGCTCCTAGGTAGGTAAATACCATTGGCTGGAGCCAATCCCAGCTGACATTGGGCGAGAGTCAGGGTAAACCCTGGACAGGTTGCCAGTCCATCACACATAGAAAAAAAAACTATGCACACACACATTCACTCCTATGGGTAATTTAGAGTCTCCAATCAGCCTGTCCCCAAGGTGCATGTCTTTGGACTGTGATAGGAAGCCAGATAACCCGGAGAGAACTCATGCTAACATGGGGAGAACATGCAAACTCCACACAGAGAGGACACTGCCCGAGTCGAGGCTCAAACTAGCAACCTCATTGCTGTGAGGCCACAGTGCTAACCAACTGTGCCACCGTGCAATCCATCTTTCATGCAAAATTTTTAATATCTGACTTTACTTTGACGCAGAAACTTTTGGGTTTTTGGTGTGGGTGCAATCTTAGTAGAGAATCTGCATAAAGTTTTATAAACACAGATTCTGCACATTAGTCAAGACTTTACAACCAATCCATGTCGTCACAGCACAATCTCCAAAGCATAATTTATTGGCTGAGGCCATATTTAAGGCACTTCAGTCAGTTTTAGAGAGAAATTCAAAAACTCGTGGAATCTGTAAAGTGTAAAAGTAAAGTGGTGCATCTATCAATGTCGCAGTTTGCAGAGAAACTACAATAGTTGCCAAAATGAAAGTGAGGTGAGTCTTCTCTCATCAGTCTCACTTCAGGAGTCTTTCAATGCTGGCAGTTAGCTGTTTAAACTGTTATCTATAAGCAGACATGGAAGGGCGTATTTCATGTTCCAATTAAGGTGACACACTGACAGTTTAATTTAGGCTATCTAGTAATTTATAGTCAGAAATGCAAAAAAGATGTTATTATATTTAAAAAGCAATTAAAAGCGTGGCATGCTGCACAAATGTGCACATCTAAGTCAGATTTAAATGGTGCACATGGTCAGTGGTGCGAAATGTCTTCACAGAATGTTAGTCAGATGTCACATCTAATGACACATTGCTGTTGTGCTTCAGAGTAAGTTCATATCTTTCAGAGCAGAGATTGTGATCTGTGATTGGTTGCTAGATGATAAGTTGCATCACAGCAAGAAGGCTCCTGGTTCAGTCTGGCTGGAGACTTGATTGGCATTCCAGTTGTCTTTGGAACCAGAAATGATGACCCAATCTCAGAAACCAAGCTGGGAACTTGTAAATCTCAGGGAACTCTGAGATTCCAGATTTAAAGATGGCTGCAGTACTACCTGTACACTGTCTTGTACACTGTACACTGTACACTTGTAAACTTTTGTGTTCATTAATATTCTTCATCATATATTTTTCTGTCCCTTAAGTTTCTATCTTGAGCAGCAGTGAGTTACTGTTATCAATATTTAAGCTGCAATGCTTGTTTGTAAAAACCTGGATCAGTATGTGTATCAGGGTGTTCGCATTGTGGAGTCATCCATTTTTCTGAATTGGTCCAACTACAATGCCAACAACCTGGTAATGATGTCATCTACTCTCTACCTCTTAGGATTTCAAGACAACTGAAATGCAACATTGTTTTGTAGAGTTTGTGTTGTTCCTGTGCATGAAAGATTTCTTTCCACTTTTAAAGAAAAGTGTATTAATTGGTTTCTATATACTGAATGTAGAACCAAATGTAAATGACTGCAAAAAGCACTAAACAGGTATTGAACATGGACAGATGAGCAGACCAGCGAGTCTAGTCCCATTTGGAATTAGGAATAATGCTGTTCTTTTCAACCATTTATCATCTATATGATCGTATCCATCAGAGTTCAACAGGAGCATGTTGTCATGGTAACTTCCCTCAAGTACCACAAAGCTTTACTTCTCAAATACCATGACAGTGACTAGAGACCATTACACTAACGACTCTTTAGTGTTGCTTTTAATTCATCGTCAACATGATTTCATACTAGCAACTTTAAATGTTCTCCACTGAGAGCCACGTCTCCAGTCTTTAAATCCTAAAGACATTTCTGTCCGTTGCAATAACAACCACCACCATTGGCATCGATTGTATTTGACCTATCAACCACCACGAGTATAATGTTGGCTTATTTTTCATAAGTACGTGTACATGCATCAAGCTGCAAAGTTTCCTTTCTAAAAACCTGAATATGCGCTTCGTGTTCAGGATCTTCCTCACTGCGTCAGTCACCTGCCAACCATGCATCACTTTCCCTGAAGCTTTGGCCATTGCTGTCCAGGTGTTCGCTACCTGCTGATCCTGTAGTTTACAGAGATAAAACTGCCACTGTCAATCATCTCCCAGGTCTCTTAATACATACCAGAAAATTGCATTCTTGGCCAAGTATGGGTTTTCCTGTGGCACCTGGTGTGGTCTTCTGCTTCTTATGGCAGAGATGCTACTCCACATCTTGGTAGGAACCATTACTTATTTGGCTTTTTATTGCCTTTCCTCATGTCCAACCAGCAGTCCTGTACCCACCAACATCAACTTGACATATTGGTCCAGACTACTGCAGCTCACTGGGTATGTTGTCTGCTCCAGAAAAAACAGTGTAAACAGTGTAAACCCTACAGAGATGGTTGTGTAGGAAAATCCCAGGAAATACAACCTTCTGATGCTCAGTCTGAACCTCAGCAAGTTGTCTTCACCGTGTCTATATGACTAAATGCTGCCATGTGATTGGCTGATCAGATATTTGTGGACTTGATGAAGTGGCCAGTGAGTAAGATGGGTTTCTAAACTGGAATTATATTTCAATTGGATTTTCTACCATTGGTATGAGGTGTGAAATGAGCAGACCTATAAAGGTAATAGGTGTGCAAATGATGTAGATGTAACTTTGAGTCCCACTGGTTGCACCTGCTTTTCTGCTGAGTAATGTGGGTCATTACCAGGCTTTTTTATGGTGCTTTCAGCTTATGCACAGAGCACTGGAGAGCCAATTAATTGAACCCCCGTGTGTCAGCTCCAGCAGGGGATGAGAATGTAAATGTGGTCTGGCTTGTGTAGAGACAGGACTGTCAGCATAAAAGACTCCCTCTCTTTGCCTTTAGGTGTGACAGTGGAGTCATTAAGAAACTATGTCATCCTGAAGAAAATTAAATGGGCCTACTTACCGTTTCAGGGCAGCTTCAATGTGCTGGGGCAAAGCAAATGTTTGCAAATAAGAGTCATCTGTTAATTTCAAAAGCTTGTTGAAAGCCCTGAAAGAGATGCAGCGGGTTCACGGGACGCAGTCGGCAATGCAAATTAACACTGAACTCCCCTCATTCAGATCCAGTCTCTGTGTAGTGCTCCATCTGTAAATGGCACGAGTGAAGAGTGAAGCAAATTACCTTTGAGCCTGCAGAGAGTTGTTCAATCACTTGGAAGCCCAAGACAAATAAAGCACCTGTAGATTAAATTGGCTTGCTTAACATGCGAAGAGACTAGATGACAAGAGCACAACAAAATATGACTAGAAGAGAAAAATGAACTAAATAAAATGTTCATAAATGTGAACTGAAACCAAGCATTGTATGAACTGTGTTGGGCATCTTACTTTAAAAAAATAATTAGGTATTGTTACAAATTACTTTTCCCAAGAAGAAATTGAGTTAGTAACTTGAGTTAGTGACATTAGTTACAATGTGCTATTACATGTAATATTTAGAAGGTCAAATATGTTTATTGTAAACAAATGAATAATAAAAAAACAAAAACAAAACTAGATACATTATTTTAAACATTTGATATTTATTTTAACTCAATAGATTGCAGCCAGATTGCATAGAAAAATATCTAAAAAATAAGTACTGACAATGAAATTCACTTTATTTTCAATTACAAAATCAAAACACACAGATGTAAACTTTGGTCAAAAGAAAAAACGGCACATCTGGCTATTAAGTAGTACAGATGTTTGCAACTGTATATTAGGAATACTGCTCAAATAAACAATACACCATCCTACTATTAAATATTCTGTATTGCATGCAACAAACATACTTATGTTTAATTTCACTCAGCATGAAGTAGTGTCTGTACTTCCATTTTAAAACACTACTTTGGAATCTCCCTGAAATTTCACAGATGTGCTCCAGACCGCTGTTGCCTAGCAATGTCATATGTTGTTTACCCAATTAATGAGCCCACATTTCACAAAATACAAAAATATCAATAAATAAATAAAATTTTAATTACTGGGCAAATTTAAGTATTTTTAGTTACATTTGTGTCTAAATTAAAACATCAATGTCAGTGAAAATTAATAAAATTCGTTTGTGGTCATGGGACACAGTGCTGTATGTCATCCCAGCTTGTCTGCTGGAACAAATATGTGTTTTAAAAATGAGTTAGTTATAGTTATATTCATAAACAAACCGTCCTCTCCTGCACAATCCTTTTCTATCAAGCTTTATATTATTTTGTCTATTCCAGAATTGGGGGCATTCGAGGATATACCCCTAGTGGTCACTTCCAACGGCATAGGCCTTGTTGTAAAGCCTAAAGGACCTGATGTGAAGTCTGGGTGCATATCAGGGTGTAAAAAGCACGGAAGGCCGGTTGACAGGGACATGGTGGTGATATAGGCTGAGCAGTATAGGTGCAAGGGCCTCTAATGGTACATGTGGCTTTAATTGCCTTTAATCTTGCTATGCTGTCGACATTAGTCGCTGCAGAAAACATTTAACCCTCAGTTGCAGCATTTGCTTTGTCTGTCTCTGATTATATTACATTCACTTTAAGATTTTAACGTTTTCTAATTTTTTGTTTTCATCTTTATTTACAAAGCATGCTGAGTTTTACTGGCAAAGGGAAGTGTGACCAACATGAGATGCATTTCTTATGAGACATACAGTATTTTCCAATGTTTACTATGCTGCTGTCATCAGAAAACATTTTCACAAAACAGTCATATTTCCACAACCTTCCTGCTGTGGAAATCTATCATCTGTTTACAACCCACACTTGCAGAATGACAGAAAAACAATAAACAATGACATAAAGATGGATTGGAATATATATACTTGTGAGGATAGTAAGCCTGTTTGCTGTTTGCTGCAGTAAAGACAATTCATCTCATTTTCCTCTTATCTTCTCCCAACAGTTTAAAAGCTGTAAATAAGAAATCTGCAGTTTGCATATGAATAATTAACATTTCTTTAGGTTTTTGAATTTATTTTACCTGACAAATGGGTTGAACTGCAGCGTCCTGGGATGCTGATGTCTCCAGAGCAGTGAATGAATAAATAATGCAACGTTTGCAGAAGTCATTGTAAACAAATATCACAACAACGGTGTCTGAGTTTGCAAAGTGATACAGAGTAAAATTAGGATCAAACATCTTCTTTAAATATTTAACAGTGCAGAGAAACTAAAATAAAATGTTTAGCAGAAATGACTGAGTCGGTTTTATCAGACCAAAGCGGTGACTTTCATGAACTGGACTTGCAACATCTTCTTGTATGAAGCAATCATGCTGCCTGTATTCTGTTGTTGGTGACATTTGAAAAGGCCAGGAGTGCTGCAGGTGATGTAGCAGCTGCTCATGATGCTGTGACCTCCAGTGCATAGCTAGTTTTCACTTTTTCTTCCCAGCTGAGAATCAGGGTTTAGGTCCAGGCGCACCACTGTGGGACGCAGCAGACAGCACAACATTTTCATTCTTCTGAAAATGGTCTTCTGCTGACAGCAAGGTGTAGTTTGTCTCATTTCCTAAAGTCAGTAGTATGAAAGGCACATCAACAGTGGCTAGGATGAAGAGGGGGTGGGGGGGGGGTCACTGTATTCATGTACAGTGAAGTTAACTGGAAGTTATTCTAAATGTAGCACATTTAAAAAAAAAACACAAATATTACATGTGTCCCAAACGTAGCTGCTGCTAACCGCAATATAGCCTGAAGAAGATGCAGAAGAAGGAAGTGATGCAGAAAACAAAGCCAGCAGCATGTGTTCATAGAACCAAGATCAGAGTTTCCTCAGAATGTGGCAAACGTGTTTCTGACGTGTGGAAAATGCCTTACATCGCTGTTGTTTTTGGCTCTTCTGGTCCTTCAGGTAAAACAGATCAGTGTTTATGGACACTTCTTCAAAAAGTCTCGCACTGAGTCACAACGTGTCAGAGTGGGTTACTGTCCTGCTCTGTTAGCTTCTGCTATGGCTAGATTCAACATGATGCTGCAGCTTCTTTATTATCTTAGACAACAAGATTGCAGCTTCTAACATCATCTGACAACATTTTAACTTGAGTTGATATTCTTTATTCATCAGACAACATAGACTGGATTCTTACAACACATCTGATGAACAGAAACAGCCAGTCGCTGCTTGTTTAACTCAAACACATTAAGCCACTATCCTGTAAAATCACCAAAATGTGTACTTTCAGAAGCATAACACAAGCATTAGTTGTCATTAAGGGTCTCAATCCCAACAGCTTTCAACACACACCTTCACACACGCACACACACCTACACGCACGCACACTTACACACACAGCAGGAGGTTCTGGACTTCCAAGTTTTTTCATGTTTTAATCAGCTTGTTGCCCATAAACTGGTCTGAAGCAGCAGAAAGTCCCAGACATTAGGAGAACTGATGGGCATTTCTCCATCCAAAGATCAAATGTTTCTTTACAAACATGTAAAGATTTTTGTAAAAACAAACTTCTGGTTCTTATGGAACGAGCAACATGTTATTTTCTCTGTGAATCATTTAATCAGATGTATCCTGCGCTATCAGGGAGTTACAGAGTCACGGTGGAACAACATGAAACTTCCTGGATTAGATGATCATTTCAAGATTTCATTTTAAATTTTTTTTAAAATTCCAAAGCAGACCTTTCTGTTAAATGTTGCATCAGCTTTCTAGGAGAAAAGCCTGGTGTTTTGTAGATTGTCAAAAGATTTTACATGCTTTTCTGATGTAAAAAAGAAGCAGGAGGCTCATGTAAAGGCTGTGAGGACCTTTTCTTATCTGCTCGGCAGAGCTGAAGTGAAACAACCTCCAACATGAATAAATTCAGAATATTGGAAAACACAGATCAGTCTGAGACTTGATATCAGCAGACAGTGTACTTAGGTGTACAGACCATATGATCTTGACATCCCTATTGAAAACCTCTCAGGTATTCACATCATTGTGTATTGTGCTCTTCCTTTACACAGATTCCAGCTCTCCTCCGTGTATGAAGTGTCAGCACTTAGCTCACAATTCTTTAGAGGAGTTAAACATTCACACAATCAGACAGCAAAATACTACAGCATGAATGTTTCAGTGTTTTTTCTGATGAGCAACCTCTTCTTTAAAGCAGCTCTTCAACTCTCCACATTATATTCTTTATAATTTACACTCTGTTCTACATCTTAGTGCAAATATCCAAAAGTATCATCTCTTCTGCTTGTCTTTGCTTTTACAACACAAAATATGGTTTTATCCTGATTGTTTCTTTAGTGATATTTAGTGAAAAAGAGACACTAAGTTCCCTTTTCAGTAGAACATGTAGGGCTCTAAAGCAAGTGGGAGCAATGAAGCTCTATGGGTTGTGCTGCTTTTCTACTGACTTTAATCTCCATGACTTTCACTATGATTGTGACTCCTGTCAGGTTTGCTTGAGTCAGCAGGAAGAGCTGAAGTTAGGTGATTGTTCAACTTTTGGGAATAAAAGTCAAAGTTTTTCTTTTCCACAAGTCATAGATGTAGTAGATGCACTGACCATCCTCTGCAGTCCATTATTATCACTTTGGAAATGAATTTAAATCTTCTTCCACCTGTGGCCCAAATGTAGCACATGGAAGCTGATTTAAGAATAATGACTGCTAGAAGTCATTATGTGGAAAATGTTAACACAGCAGATAGAATCTTCTTCAGCAGAAAGATGCAGCCATTTCGAACATGTTCAGTTTATTGTTATTTTGTGTTTTTTGTGTTTCTTTTTTTTCTGTTCGAAATAAAACAAATCAATCAATCAATCAAAGAAGCTAATCTCAAAGAGCTGATATGCAGCAGCATCTCAGGGGGGTCAGTGCCTCATGGAAGACGTGAGTATGAACCTTGACAATAAGAACACGGACAATTATTTCCATCAAACACTGGCATCAAACTAACTTTTTCACCACATATTTCGTCCCAGAAGAATGCAGAAATGTTTACTGTCATAAAGCACCAACTCATCTCCATCATTATGATGAAATCCCTGTCCTCTCACGGCATCCACAGTCACCAGATCTACATCCAACAGAACGGGAGATTCTCATCATGGATGGGCAGCAACTGTATCGTGCTTCATGTCAGTGTGGAACAAATTTTCAGAGGATCTATTCCACCTTTTTGAATCTATCTCACCACTAATTAAGTTCTGGAGAGAAAAGGGCTCCAACCCGGCACTAGCAGGTGCCTTACATGATTATTTTGGTAAATGGTCCCAATATTTTTAGCCAAACTTGAAACTCAGTTTGCCATTACTATTCTTCAAATAATCCTCAAGGGTCTCATCCTGAGACAGCTATAAGCTGAGTTTTCCCAATCTATATTTTTTCCTCCTAAAATCGGATATATAAGCATTTATTACTATTTTTAATCTTACTTTAGAATAAATGGATGAAATAAATGCTCCAAATTGGCATATATCTTTTTTCCTTATTGAATGGACTTGTACTTATATAGCGCTTTTCCAGTCATGTTGACCGCTTTACACTACATAGTATACATTCACCCATTCACACACACACTCACACCCCGATAGGCACATCGGGGGGCAGCTT